>OY735198.1:20715964-20725964 GCA_963457665.1 Thysanoteuthis rhombus | reverse complement strand
ACATATTGTATATCCGTGTCATCTCTTGGTTGCAGAGCATTGTGCATCGTCACTAGTTTCCCTTTCCTCGATTCATCGATTGAAGTTCGTCCTTGGACCATCGAAGAAATGGACCAATGTATTCCACTACCAACAATGCCCATGAGTTAATTCCTTCGATCAGATTTCTTCCATTCTGCATGGTCTCTAAAATGTCTTAATATTCAGAAAGTATCTTTTTAAAAATGTTCTCCTTCATTTTGTTCCCGTTCTATTGCGTCCATCATTAACTCCTACATATTCGTGGTTGGTCAATGTACTTATTTTTCGTTATCCGGTAATTCGATCCCTATTGCTGTTGTGACCCTTCTTCAACACATGGCCGTTTGCATGCACCTTTCTATCCTGCATCAAAATGCCATTGCTATATTCTTCCACTTTATGAATAATATTTCGAGCACTTCCCTTTTCTTCACGTACAGCTTTATGTCATCCTAGAACATAAAGTGGTTAAATTTTCCCTTGGTTTTGGAGAATTGATACACTTTCGCTAGATTCAGTTGAGTGGTATCGTGCTTCGTAAAAAAATAATAATGAGACAGAGAATGCCCCCGAAGAATACCCTTTTTTACATTAAATTTTACTCGTATAGCTGTCAAACATACTTTTTCCCAATAGGAACAGTGACTTCCTATATCATATGTGATGATTAAATATTGTACCTTTATAGACGCAAGAAACATATTTTTACACACATATGGACATTCATACACACACTTATATATATGCATGCTTGTGTATACTCACACTCACACACACTTATATATATATATATATATATATATATATATATATATATATATATATATATATATATATATATATATGTATAGGCGTGCGTGTTTATACACGAGTACACGTAGACCCATGCACATATACGTGTTAGTGGGTGTGAAGGAATTAAATTTTGCTCGGACTAAATCGTCAACAGTAGTGAGTGGAACTATGGCATTGATCAGAAAATAATCTGATCTCTGGTTAGGATTATATATACCTACTTATATATAATTGATAGTTGTTCATTAATATTACAACTCTTCAGTGTGGTTACCCCTCCTAGTACTGCTAGGTAGGGTTGAAACCTTCACTCTGATTCTCTAACCCTGCCTTACGCAGAACTGGATGGTCACACACACACATATATATATATATATATATATATATATATATATATATATATATATATATATATATATATATATATATATATATATATATATATATAACATAAATAATTCAATAAACGTATGAATACAGCCCCGTTCTTTCCCTTCTAGGTGTATGCTTTCGCAAAGCGCACAAAGATGCTTAGATGTAAAGTATTTAAAATCCATTCTTCAGACCTACCGTTGTAGTCCAGAGGAAAAAAATCCATGAGAAAATTTGGCGTCAAACCTACTTCAAAGTGTTCGTATTTTTCTCAATTGTATTCCTCCTCGAATTGTTGCCTTCCCGAGGCTAGAGAGCCTAATCTGCCTTATTATTTTACTTATTTCAAAGAGAAACTTGGTTTGATTAATATCTCTTCCATTGGCATTGGTGGGCTACAAATATGAAAAGCTTCGAACATAGTCAAAACTCTGGTTGCTGGTTTAATTTTCTGAACTCTTGAGATATTTGGATCTCGAATCCATCAATATATAAAGATTATCGTATATTACTAATAGATATTCAAGTTACAATATATTAATTGCGCATATTTAGCGTGATATATAATATACATTCATTGTAATACATATCGATATATATTTAAATGTATCAAAAACCAAATCATTCTATAACATAGCTGATTACCGTCGTACAATGTTGGGTTCCTCTAGGTATTTCCCAGGGCGATGGAGTTACTTGACGAGGCAAATCTCGGGCTTACAAGGAACCTGACCTATAGAAACAGGTTGATCCATGCCTTCTCTAAGGGCATAACTTTGACGTGAATGGAAAATTGATTCATATACTACGTATCCTATGCTATTAACTGCAATTTTATTTCTATACAAAAAAAATATTTCACCAGTTCCCTCATTATGACACACACATACACACACACACACACACACACACACACACACATATATATATATATATATATATATATATATATATATATATGCTGTAATCAACTCAAACTAACTAAATCCTTCACCAGTTGTACCACCGAAAAGATTTTCAACAATTACCATTGCTATGACTGAAAATGTTGAAATATTATCTACCTCTCCGAATGTGCACCATGTGAAATATGTTGGGATATCTGCTCTTTCAACATAAGACACAGTGTTATATCCAGTGATTCCGACAATTCACTCCCAAAAGAGCACAGATTTAGCCTACCAAATAATAACACTAACGATGGTGCTAAATTCATCAATATCGAAAGGAGACAGAAGATTACTCCTCAGAAGTTCACAGATATCCCTCAGAATCATGAAAACACGTGGATATCATTTGTGCTATTACTTGTGTATACTATTTCCCCTAATGGACTGAATATCAAATCGAATGATCTGACACATGAAATAAATCTATGAGATTACCACCATCACCTAATTGTACTTACACCCCCCAATCAACACATGCGTATAACCCAACAGATCACGATAAACATCTAAAATATTTTTCAAGACAACCTTAAGGTGCTCCCACCATTAAAACTAAGTCAAGCTGACTGCTTCTACAACAATTGACTTTAACTTGAAAAGACCTTAATCAATGCTGAATTTCTGAATAATTGATCTATTGTTGAGACTATTCCACATTGTCCTTCAAAACTGCAGGATTCTTATCCATTAACCTTTCTTATTTTACATCCTCTTATTCTGTTAGACTTTTCTCTCTCCCCAAGCGTTCTCAAGGCTGGCTGCCTCTGAGAGCGGACCCCTGGATTACCCCTCTCATATTAACTAGTAACCGATTCTCAAGATAGTCATTACTATCACCAATCCAGTTTGCTTACTCACAATATGAAGGCCGGCGTGGATACAAATTCCTCATTTTACTGATTTCACATATACAACTCTACCAATATGGATTGTATCGGACTTTTGATTTTTCTCCGTCTTGAAACATATTCAGAATAACTATACCAATAAACAGCTAAATAGATATAACACACTCCATCTCTGTCCGCACTATACATATATATGTAAGAGAGATATAAATTTATTCATACATTAAGAATATATTATATATAATGTAAACATGTGTATTACCCATATGATTTCCAAACAACTATAATTAAGAAATCGTTTATGTTTAAAATCTGGATTCGTCAGCTACGCTAAAAGATACTACACGGATTTGCACAAACACATTCACTCACATCTACATTGATCACATTATGCACTCGTCAAATAATTTATCGCATTTTAAAGTGAATATGATGAACGTTTTCTAGAAATTTAGCATTCGGAACCACAGGACACTAGTAATGGCATATATGAAGAAATATGTAAATAGATGATATAATGTCATTGAAAACAAGGTCTGCTGAACATGTGGTGATATATATGTTTGTTTTCGGTTTCATGTATGCATGTTTGCACCTATGTAAATAGACTTTGAAGAATGTTTGTGTCTTATTTTGTAAGCAAAACTGTGCACAGCCGTCCATTTCCCAACACAGGGTGAAATGATTTCAGAATTTTCTGAAGGGATATCTTCATTAATACGGACATTACATTTTGTCTCGTAGCCTGACATAGCATTGCACTTAGGCAGGGCATCTTTGCTGTTGGATAACTATATCTAATTTTCTTGCGATGCTCTCATGTGGAATGAAAAACTAAGCTGTGTTCTTAGCTGCAAACAACAATGCACTGTCATATCACTGGAGAATCGATGGAATAACACATGCGCACTGAGAAGCAATAAGTACAGTAAACACAAATGGATTATTTCATGAACATACATTGTTCTATCTATCAAGAATTAAACAAATTTTTGCTTCTTCAAAATCACGCAATTTTTTTTCGACAAAAAAATTTGAGAACACACTTAGCATTTCATCGAAAGATGCTCTAAGCACACTTGTATTGTTCGGACAAAAATACATTTAAACACACATATTATTTTACTCAGGCTTTTTCATGCTGATTGCAATGAAACAATATTGTTTTTTGTGATATTCCTTATATTCACTCTCAAAACTGAGCTATACTTATGAAGGTGTTCAATAAAAATGTTTATATACGCACACACATATATGCATACACACACACATATGTATATATATATATATATATAGTATCTCTCTTTTTCCCTCCATATATATATATATATATATATATATATATATATATATATATATATATATGCACATGTCTTAACAGATGCAGAGATTAATGAAACGCCTGTGTTTACCAACTGCTTCGAAATGATTTTTCTTCAAATCAATATGCATAAATCGTTTTCATATCTCAACACACGAACGGATTCATGCAGGCATTTGCATATAGGCACACAAACATGCACACCCACGAGTGCAGGAACACCCTCACAGCTTCTCCCCTTATATTTCTCTTTATATGATAGGAAAATTGTCCTCAAATAACTCACACACACACACATGCACAGCATATGTTCTCCTTTCAGATGTCAAGTATTGTTCCTTTCTTTTGAACACATTTTATAATCCAGCTGGAAGCCACAAATTGCATGCATAATGTATATTCTTTGACTTGAACCACACATTTCCCTTTGCTCCACGGCCTTCTTTTTGCACTTGGCTATTGACTGGTTTCGAAGACTACCGGCGCGTTATAGGATGTAATAACTTGCCAACCATTCACTATGGGTCCTTTATGAAACATATATGCTTCGAAATCTTTTTACAGATTTATATGTATTTGCTGAACTGGCCAACACTCATATAAGCAGTAAAAAAATCATTTCCAAAATATAACTATTTGAATCCATGTATGGGAGAAAAGTTTTTAAAAGACATTTGCAAGCACTTGCATACATATATGTATAGAGAGAGAGAGAGAGAGAGAGAGAGAGGGAGAGAGAGAGAGAGAGGGGGGGAGAGGAAGAGAGAGAGAGAGAGAGACGGATTTATTTGTTGAAGAAAGCCTGCTCGAACCTTTTCAGGGACGCCGATGCTGGGAGGGAGGTCAACAGTTGTTGTGCAAATTGACATGATAAATGGTAGATTACATTACGATGGGATCCAGCTCCTTGCCAAATCGATTGAGTGAGACTGTCAGGATCATTAACATCTTTAGGGTGGCCCCAGGACTCGTCCAGAATCTGGAAATAATGTAAAGGAAGATTCGTCTGAATATATCACATTCTTCAGTAGGTGCTCAGATTTTGACTTTTTCAATCACATTTGTCTACAGAAAGCTTGATTTTGCCTTAACCAGTCTATACTCTATCTCCCTTTTCTGCTTTACGACGGAATATATACTGCAATATAGATGAGAAAAGTCAAGGACAAATTTCTGCTTAGCAATGGAGTGGTTATTCCACGCCGAATAGTTTCGCGGTGTCTTTGAAGCAGGATGTTGTCTGTTTGAGGTCTGCTTTTGTATGAGCAACCACAGCCGCGTTGTCTACTAACAAGAGGTCTTTGAGCTACGGATCCGAATTTTTGTATATGCTCTGTGTTGCTTCAGGTTGAAAAAGTCACTGTAACTCTTTGTGCAGATGTTCGTCTCATTGATCTATTCTGTAGCCTAATCAAACATTGTGAACGGGGACATCGAAAATATGGAAGCACGTAGCTTGGGCACAACTTTGTTTGACACTGATCTCCATTTGGAAGGGCTTTGCAGGGTCACCTTGGCAATTTGACCTAGCTGTGCCTCATAGACGTTTCAACGAGATCATGCCTAAGCCAGACCTGCTTGCAATGTTAAATGTCATTGTCAAGTTGCCAAAAGTGACGTAGCCCCTTGCGTAGTTTCTGAATCTGATTTATCTAATATATTTAACATATCCTGTTGTTTCTGTCACGTTTTTTCCTGAAACTATGATGGCTCTCCAGGACCAGCAGTAACGTCACCAAACATTTTCTCAATCAGTAGTATCCACTGGGGGATTTCGTATCGTTTCTTCGGAAATCAGGAAGATATCCCAGTAGTTTTTCCTTTTTTCATAACCGTCCCAATGTCATTGCTTTCTATACCTGCCTCGTGATTCTTTTGCAAGCCCTTAGATTCAACGTATTGCTCATTATTCTCTGCATGACTTTGGTTGTACGTTTATACAAATTTCCAACTGTGTGATTGTAAGGTATCAGGAGAAGGATATTAGCAGCCGAAGTATTTGTAGGGTAATAATCCAACTATCTAATACTAAGCCTTTGAAATATCAATAAATAACCAGCAGTAATTTTCAGCAGTTGAAATGTCGTATACTGTTTGCGGCTTAGAATTTATGGGATTCAATCTTATCATTCCTAAATGCCTGCAGAGCTAATGCAAACAGCATATTGCATTTTCGTCTTATTAAAAGAGATAAAAATGTAATGGGGACATTGTGTGATATAGTACACAGCATACAGAAAGAAAACCAACCAATGAATAGATAACAATTCAAAACAATTCATAAATGGAGGATAATCATAGGAATGGGAATGAAAACATGAAACAAAGAAGAAAGTAATGCTTCTATACAACCCACCAATATGAGAATAATTGTTTAGGCTGCTATTTTATGGCAAGGCGGTTTCTATTGATTCAAAAGCTGAATGAAAACCCCTTTTAAGAGCCTTTTTTTTCAATATTTTGTCAAGCACCTCTGCGTAATATTTTAATTTCTTTGAGCAGAGTTATCTAACATTGATAGCTTTGAAAAACAAAGCGATATTATATCTGGATTTCCTCATTTTCGTTCTACTTCAATTCTTTTGTTTGGAAAGCTATGATCATTTGTATAAAGTTGAGTTATAATTTTATATCTAAAGAAAATAAATGATCTACATAATATAACATGAACCCATATTACGTATATATTTTTTTCTTATTAGAGGCAGTAGTGAAAGGTGCTGTTTCGTTGTTCCATTAGCTGTAATGATTGTTTCATTGTCTTCGCGAAATCTTTCTTTCTTCTATTCCAGGATCATGCCTAGGTACATCCTTGAAGATACTGTTGAGACACAAAATTGAGAATATAAAAACGTATTCTTCACTGAAAATGATTGATTGTAATCTCTGAACTTGGTCATATATTTTCTTGAGTATATGTATAATACGTTGTTAGAAAACTGTCAACAAGAGCAATCACCAAAACGGTAACTTTCTTCAGTTTTTAAGTTTGTCGGTTTACTATATATATATATATATATATATATATATATATATATATATATATATACATATATATATTGAGCACTCTTTAAGTGAGGTAACTCATCCGCTGTAAGCTTATGCAATGCTCTTCTATAGGAATTGAGCACTCTGGTGGATGAGGGATTCCGGTGTAATTTAAATATGACGCTTAAATCCAGCCTTACTGCCTGTCCAGTTCCGTAGTCCAGAGGTTAGATATCGGCCTACGGGTCTGAGGTGAAGTGTTGATGGAGCAAGAATGCTTAAACGTATAGTCATTGATATCTCTAAAGGGAGATTTTTCTAAATCCCTCAATATTGGTTTTCTTTGGTGGGAAGGGTAATTTGAAAAAAAAATTATCTTAAATTAATCTGTTATTTTGTGTCCGGCAGTATTGAGGCTTCTTAAAAACAAATTTCAAGTTATTTCAGTGATCACAGTCCAACCATGGGTGGGAAAAGTAGCAAATGTTTCTGTGATCACGGCTCAACGACTTCGTAGACCTGTCGTGACTGAAGTGTTCAACAGAGAGTCAAATATGAAATAAAACAAAATGCATACGATTTTGAATTAAAGCATAAGGTTTTCAGATGACTTTTATAATTTGGTAAATGAGTTTCGAGATTAGTATTTGTACACAGCCATAACAGCTTGATTCTATGTAGCTGTTTGATATACTAGGTATGAAAAATACGACCAGATTTTTCACTGGGAAATAGACATCTGAGAAATTTGGATATCTGGCAAAAAGAAGCACATGAATCTTGATATCCAGCGCTCGTTATGGCTACCCCATTGTCATTTTTAATGCTTCCTCGGATATTTTGACCCCTATTTGATGTCTAGTATATTGTACATTCCTGTGATCTTCCATCTGATGCACACTGTGATTTTCTCACGTGCACTTGGCTTAGTTCACAGTTTGACAGTCAATCTTAGGTTAGGTTCCATTCTGATAGCTGACTATCGGGTATATACATTGGTTGAACCCCTTTCTTTTCGAGGTTAGTGGGATTATCTTCTGCTGACCAATAAAACTTAGTGTCTACCTCCTTCTCTATGTTTCTTCCTCTCTATCTCATATACATATATGTATATATTATTGTGTCATCTGCAGACAGCTGTTTCGATGAATTATATCTCTTCAGTGTGGCTATAGACTTTATCCAAACCAGTACTGCAAGGCAGAATTGAAACCCTCTCATCGGACCCGGTGGCCGGTATCCTACCTCTTGACAACGGAACTGGATGGTCAGTAAGGCTGAATTTAAGAGATATATTCGTTTACGTAGGAACTCCTCATCCACCAGAGTGTTCTATTCCTGTTGAAGAGCACTGCATAAGCTTACAATGGATGAGTTACCTCACTTGAAGAGTGTTCAACCCTGAATAGAGGAGCATTATATACATATATATATATATATATATATATATATATATATATATATATATATATATATATATATATATGCGTGTGTGTGTGTGTGTGTGTCTGTCCGTCTGTCTGTCTGTATGTTTGTGTGTTCGTGTGTGTGCTTAGAAATAGATGAGTATGGTCTCATTGATAATTTCATGATACCGGTCGAAAGAATCTTTCAGCTAACTGAGGAATGCAACTATAAATGCAAATCTTTTTTTTTTTACTAAATTAATATAAACATTTTGATTTCTACCAGAGGCTCACTAATAAGAGTCAATTACCGCCTGATTCCTTCCTTTAAAGACTCCATGGACATTTTTCATACACAATTAGGTTTGTATCTATCATACTGTGGTGGCTAGCAATTTCGTGAAGCAGGTTGAATCCTTAGTTGCTACAATTTTACCCAAGTGCCCGACTACATTTGTCTTGTGACGGATGGACTAAGCAAAGCTTACAAAATAGCTACATCAAGTTGTGCGATCTTCAACGTCTACAAATCGATCGACTTCAAAGTCAAGATACATCCATCCCGGTATCTACTGTCTATATAACTACATTCTGTACCACACTTCCGAAGTTCCTTGATTATTCATGTTTTGAAATACGAATCCTGGTTTTTATGGCATAAAAGTTACATTTATGAGACTCCATATTTTTAATTCGTATCAACTGTATAGGCCCCATCAATAGAGCTAGACAGCTGACAATCTACTCCTGCTTATGTCATTTTTTTTCTGCATTTATCCCCTTAAGAAGTTTTTATTCGGAGGTTTAATTTACAATGTACGTTTATGCTGGTTTTGTTTCTGAATTTGTTTGTTTAAGCATTCATGCTTCAAAAATAAAAATTTAAAGTGATATCCCAACAGAAGCATAGATGAGCAGTTCCTGTATATATCCTTTTCTCAGATATTTTAAATTCTAAAACTTTTTTTTATCCCTATCTCATTCGCCAGGGTGTATTCGACACTTAACTGTCATTGTTTCATCCCATCAACAGCAAATAGTCGCTGGAGTTATATTTACATTGTTCATTGTCATTGATTCTTACAGTATTTCCACTGGAAACTGATACTGACGAGATGAACGGGTAATTTTGCTAGGCGTTCGAAGCACTCATAGAATTGACCCATGATTGTTAAGAGCTCTCAGGATTTATCAGAATAAACGACTCGAATATTCTCCTTATTCACCACTCCTGTTCAAGTACGTGCGAAGGAAGAAATATCGCCGAAAGGGCGATGAACGAGGAAGCAGTATATTAAG
>OY735198.1:20700964-20710964 GCA_963457665.1 Thysanoteuthis rhombus | reverse complement strand
AAAGGACAACTGAAATAAAACATTTGATTGAAGAGAAAAGGGATAAAGTTGAGAAAGGCATAGAAAAAAATGAAAGGAACGAGAAACATTGAAGTAAGTGTGGCTGGAGCTTATATAGCATTAGGATCCATTATTATTCTCGGTGTCTCGGCCTTTTCAATCTTGAAAAGCTATTCTAAGTGGCTTTTGTTGTTCTTGGATCGGACCAAGTGTATTACATTTACAGAAAATGGAGGAAAAAGACGACGAATTGAGAAGAAGGAAAAGGATTACAATCCTCCAAATACATGTAATATATTGAATAGAAAAATCTTTTTTTCTGTAAATATACATATTGCATTTATTTGATCACTAGAAAAATCTTAATTACTATGATTGAAAATAATGAAGAAATAATACCATTCTGCAGATTTTCTGTGGTATATTGGTATTCGCCCGACTACCACGTTGCATAGACCACATCACAAAATAACCTACTAAAGGGTAGGTAAAGATTTTTATCTTCAATAGTGATCATATATATATATATAGATATAGAAAGATAGATAGATAGATAGATAGATAGATAGAGAGAGAGAGAGAGAGAGAGAGAGAGAGAGAGAGAGTTCCTAAAGACGGGCCATAGGCCATTGACAACATTAATTACAGGACCTATCTTTTAACTTCTTAACTATGGAGACTCGGCATCTAATCTCTGAATCCTTTAATCTTATTCTCCTAATGGAATTTCATTGGAAATTTTTCTGTGACCTAAAAGTAAACCTTTGAACGCTAACCATTTGACTAAATACCCTAGTTACTAAATATATATATATATATATATATATATATATATATATATATATATATATATATATGTGTGTGTGTGTGTGTGTGTGTGTGTGTGTGTGTGTGTGTGTGTGTGTGTGTGACAATTTAATAGTTTTTTTCGTGATATGTCGATTTCAATAGTGGTTCCTTGATTATTTAATATTAAACTACTTGGAGTTGACTGGACTTTGAAATCATCATATTAGATCATCAAGAATCCACTAGTTGACCCAGCACGTTACGAAAGAAACAACATTCTAAAATATGGCTTTTCGGCACCTAATATCCCCCAATAGAGGTATCTAAAAGGCCAAGTGTATTGCATAATATTCGTTGAGCAACTTCAGTCCTCTGTGTTAAAATGCTTTTAGTGCTGCAGGTGCCAAAAATTGGTCAGATCAATCATAATCATTGAAAACTACCGGAATTATCCTTTTTATAGTTCTCCTCAATGCTGAAATATTTCTGCGTCGGTTGATCAATAATTCTGTTGGCTGATGTGAATAAAAGCGAAATTTTACGATGCTGTCGGATTAATAATTATAACTGACTACACAATTTGTACATAGTCTAGACTGAAACCTTTTCTAAGACAACGGCAATCACCTCTAATTAATCTCACGGTGACCATGCCAAATGAATTTATCTCTGATAATCAAACAGAAGTAGGAACGAATGTTATATGATAATTATTACGTTGATGTGAGAAGAGATCAAGATTCTGAAAATATACTAACTGTTTCTTCGGAATTATCTCAAGATGGCTTCAGATAATTGGTTGGTAGCAGAAATTTGCTGACAAAAGCACATTGATCTACAAATTTATGCACTTATGGAAACTGAAAGATACAATAATAGCAACTTTGTCAGTACCAAAGTATCATAGACTGATATACTGATGTTTTATGGAACATGGAATTGCAAATTTGTACAAGTATACAAGCCAACTGAATGCTCATTTGTTTGGAAATTATGTTGCACCGAATATGTTGATATGGCATTATGCTATTGTTTCTGATGTAAATACTGTATCGCTCCAATTATAAAGACAAGCAATTGACCATTATGATTTTGGGCTCATTGCAACATAAACTTATTCATTATCCGCCCCAGTTGATCTCAACTCAGAGGTAATACCCCCCATGGGATTTTTTGGTAATCCAAAGGGTAATAAGCATTTTAGATGAAAATAAAGGTTGTGATGGATGTTTTCTGGGGTACTGTTTCTCACTAATAGATATACAACCGAAAAACTTGTAGCAAAAAAACAAAGACCACATTAATGTGTGTCTCAGTTACTCAACCATGATTCTCAATCCTTTGTGATAAATTTGAATTCAAAATAGTTTGTTCCTAATTACTTACGCTTGCTTCCTTTGATGATCAAATATATAGCATCAGCTGTGCAATCATACTATTCCTATTTCTAAGTTGTTTAATTATACATAAGATGAATGAGTATTTATGATAATTCCTCCCTCTAACCTACTTTGATAGAAGACAGGAAGTTAGCGATCTTGTGGAAAGAGAGAGGATTTTTTTGAAAAAGTTGGGAACCCCTGATCCACCCAATTGAAGACCAGTTGAAAACAATTTTGAATTTCACTCTTCGAAGAAATGGTAACTATTTCAACCACAGTACAAGCAAATAGATTAGGGAGAAATTGAGAAATAAAAAAAAAACGAATATTGATTGAGAAACAGACTAATTTATTTGTGTGTGCGCATGAGTGGCTTATATACGATTGCCCGAACAGCTTGTCACAACAGTGTACGTCTAATGCTTATAAATGTATTTTGTGTCTTCAGGTTATACAAATATTAGCTGCTGCTGTTGTGGGTGTTACAGTGTCATATTGATCACAAGATTAGTTAATGTGCTCAGATTATTGTGTATCCAATGTTTAATTTTATTTAGTAAACTATATATTGAATACGTGTTTGTATGGAGATTGCAAAATATAATCGAAATAGATTTACTCCGTATTTATACTTCCAGATTTGACCTTTTGATCCTCAGCAATTTATTTACATTAGTATTACTAGATGCAATACTTGGATCCTACTGGTTTTTAGATAGAACATTGACATTTTTATACTTCTTCAGATGTGATAAACAACTGATATGGTAACACTCAGTTGTTTTTTCTTTACATTTATTCAATGAACATTACGTAAGTATTGTAATGATTAGGTTACTCTTCATTTATAATTAGAATTTATCTCCGATTTTGTCCAGTTGGTGTTGAAAAGTGAATAAGGAATCTATCAATCTATCTATCTATCTATCTATCTATCTATCAATCCATCTATCTAACAAAGTCGATACAGAACTGTTTATCGATCATTTATTCGCTACAAAAGGCTGTTGGTTTGTTTAAAAGAGATTTCTTCACTAAAGCTTTTTTTGCAAATTAAGAACAACTATTTAGAAATATCAAACACAATGACAATATCCATGTTAATATAAAGTACGTGAGTTCTCAGTAAATGCAGATCGCAGTGTTTGTACACCAATCTCTTCCTGTCGACACCCTGTAAGCTTTCATATAAAAGTATTCGTTATAATCGTCAGTGCCCCCCAGTGTGATGCCTGCCTCTTTGCATACTAATACAATCCCATGACGTATGATCAGACGACATTCTGAGCCAATAATTTCTAACAGGTCAGATCAATAAATTCAATGACGTATTGCACGGCTCGTACTGTTGCAGAGGACTATGCTGAGATTATCAAACGGCGAATATTAACAGTGCCATTATTCTGTTAGTTTGGAAGGTGTATCCGTCCAGCTAGTAACAAACGAAACACAAGGCAAATCTCACAATCGGCAAATGTAATCCACTTGACCGTGAAAAAAAAGGCTTGAATTTTACAATGTCAAACCCCACTCTTTATTTCTATTTCGACTCAAAATGATTACTGCATTTTTGCGTTTTATATATGATTGATAATTTTTTGGTATCGATTTATTCATCAGAATTAAGCAGGCCCTTACATATCTGTGCAATAATTTCCGTAGTTCTACGTAAGATTTGTCATCTTTGTTCCGTCGGTAAGAGCGCTGCCAACGATTCATTTGGTCGTGATTTCAAGTTGCAGTAAGCCTGAGAATTATTCTATAAGTGTATTTATTTATCATAATAAATTAAGCTCCGCCCTATGTCTGACATAAACTTGGTCTGTAAGATTTGCCAATGTCAGTCAGTCGGTAGGAGGCATGCCTTCAAATCACAACAATTGGATTCTAATTTTTATTCTCCTTAATTCGATGAAAACTGTTTTTCCTATTCTTGTCACTGTAGGCGAACTAATTCAACTTCAAGCTTGGACAAGAGTTTGTCAAAAAGAAGCTCATAAAGACATAAACGAAGGGGGTTTGCTATTTTCGAACTGTTACAAGATAGAAATGCAAACCTCTTCCCCGAGGTCATTCCAAACCCTTTGATTTTATTCCACACCTTTAGGACCACATTGAGCCGAGATCATATAAGTAGGAAGACATTGATCTGTTGCTATCCACTGAGTGATTTGTTGTCGTTCTTTTAATCATTAGTTGTGGTAGGATGATCCCAACTTCAGTATCAATGAGTTAGTATCAAGAAGGACAAGAACATTTTTAAATAAGTAAAAGCTGTTCTCAAGTTTGGTAGCGTTTGTACAGGGGTCTTTTGAATATAGAACTGAAGTAAAATGGATAGGATCTGTTCTCTTGTTTAAACCAGGTCATAATCAGGAGATCAACGTTTTCGTGTAATACAGCCACTGAAAAAAACGGCTAGTTTAACCTGCCACCATAAAATGATATCGGTGAGCACTTACTATGTTGTCACGAACATCCATTTTCTTCCTTATATACTGTGCTGTCTTGCGATCTCACCATGTAAGGTTGAGCACGATTTTCTCACGTGCATGTTGCATACTTCCCAGTTTGCAAGCCTGTCTCTGGGTTGGGTTCCATGTTTCAGCTCCATAAGTGACTATCTGGATAATGCATTGGTTGTATACTCTTCTTTTTAGGATCATTGGGATCATCTTGTTCTTATGGCAAGCCTTCGGCAGAGCCAGCTCAACTATCAAGAACAAGATGATTCGAATAATCCTAAAAAATGCAGACATCAACCATAAAAAAAAAACAAAATACGACCACTTGGAGCCATTTGCTTTATGGATCTGTCATTATATATCAGCTGAAAGTGGGTTGAGCAGTCAGAGAGTTATCAATTGTTGGCATCTAAAAAAGAGCCATTATAATATCTTGCTTTCATCATCTCAAACTTGCACATACAACTCTTATTCCTGTATTACTAGTATAGCGATAAAGTATCTAAAATTGATAACGTAACACATAGGTGTGGTGACCAAAGATGAAAAAAATTATGATGAATCTAGATTAATATTTAGAGCTCATTATACAAGATTATGTATATAAATATGTGGAAATATGATGAACAATCTTTGACACCTTTTATCAATTTGTTTTTAAATTCATAATACCTTATCTTTCTTTGCACTTGTAACCATCTTTTTCCTATTTTCATAATAGATAATCAAAGTTAGCATCCAATGAATTTCCCCTTCTCATACCATTTAAATGATGTTGCTGAATAAATCCATATTTTACACACAAAAACCCAAACCAGGTGTCAAAGATTTATGGAGATCATCAGGAAATCATACTGAGTATAAAAACTAGATTATTTTGCCAGATGAGTTGTGTAGATGAAATGCAGCTGGATTGAAATGATAGAAATACAAATAGAAAATGATTAATAATCAGACTCCAGTCCAAGTTTGAGTACACCATCCTCTGACATTTTGAACTAGAACAATCCTCACGAAATCTTGAGTTACCTGTCAATGTTTAATTTTAGAGATAAACTGTGCCTGTATGAATGGTAAATTGATAGAGCTACTATTTCCTAACTGGGATTAAAAATAACGTCAAAGTGATTGGTAGGTGGCTATCTTACCAAATGAACTAAACTAGCAAGTATCGTATACTTAGAGATGCATCAATATATATATATATATATATATATATATATATATATATATATATATATATATATATATATATATATATATATATATATTACAAAAGTTGCTATAATCTTCAGGTAGAAGGAGATTTGAATTCACTCCTGAAGCAGCCAGGCCTGTTATTATTTTCATCATACAATAAGTTTTTCTAACTTCCACATCCGAGAAATCATTATGTAATGAAAATGCTTCAATTCTTTTTTCTTTACAGTTATTTGTATATCCTGGTTGTTTTATCACGTCCATTTTCTGTACACGAGCTGTTCTAAGTGTCTGTAGTATACAGTAATCTCGCGAAGGTTGAATAAAAGCCTTCATTTGGTCAACAGCTTTGCCTACCGTTCTCATCATTTGCATTTTGACACGTCTACATTCCTTTCCATGTACACCAAATGTCTTAATTATCTGTTTCATGATTGTAAACATGAAGTAAACAAGTCAGATTAGTCATGCAATAGAAAACATCATGTGACCAACATCCTTTGGCAATATGCAGTCTTGGGGTGATTATTGAATAAAACATTCGAAAAAGTATCAATCAATGAATAAATTGATTCTCTTACATTTTGTTCGGCAGTAATCTTAGAAAAAATTAAAAACAAAAACCAAAAAACAAAAAAACAAACAAAAAACTGTATGCGACCTGGAACATACTAAAGGGTTATATTAGGCTTCAATATTCATTAAAAATGAATCCCCACCAAGAAAACATTCCAAAGGGGTATGAATATAAAGAACGAGAACAAATTGCTTTTGAGATAATAAAGAACTTTGTTATATTTTCAGCTCGCTGACCCATTAGTGCAGTATGTGCACGGTGCACAAGTACACATAATCAACCAGTCAGCTAGCACAGCTTAAAAACTGAAGAAACTAATGTAGACATTTCTGATGACAGTTTTCGTTGACGTTTTCCAATATTTGAAAATTGACCAAATAAATGAAGCAATGCACACAAGGTTTTCGGAAGTTCCAATTATCACGATAAGTATAAAACAGGATCATATTATGTGAAAGTTTAATTATATGAAAAATATAACATTAGTTCAAAGCACACTTACTGTTTTATCTTAGGCGAGAAACATGTTGGTATTTTTACTGATATTTGCATGTGCAACCCTTTAGTCAAACAATACCACGATACATAACTTCAAAAAGAGAGTCAAGTGGCAAAACAAGGTGGAATTGATGATTACAAGGCGTCTTATCTATAGTCAAATGATAAGAACAATCTACACGCCGTTCTGTTAAAACTGCATAATACAATAAAGGGACTTGAAGGTAATTGAACAGAAAATGGAGAAGGCAAGCTGAGTTCTCACTTTAGCAAGTGCCATTCATAAACTTGAATTACCTCTCAGGTAAATCGCAGGGTAAAATGGACTTTCCGGCAGACAAGCCCATACAACGACTCTGTATCCAAGCAGGGAGAGTCCAAGTCGTTATCAATCGTCGTGAGAAGCTGGCACCTGATAGAATAGCGAATGTCTTTCAATAATGAAACGTCATCTGTTGAATGGTGAAAGTTTATTCCAATAAAATAGTCAAATGATGTATAGGAGGATAAGAATATGTACGCGCAATATAATGCGACCGAAACACCTTGACGACAAATGTATTATTAAGAGACAATGCCAGATGGATCTAGCCTGCATTATTCTTTCTTACATTACCGAGTTCTGTTTTTTTTCTGTTTTGCAACCCAAGCAGCACAAATCCTTCTTCGAGTACTGCTTTCATCAATATTTGCATCATCATCGTTTTTTTTCCTGCTTCTCTTCACAAACAAACGGATCTTATTTTCATATGAATTGTTTGAAGGCATCTTCTTTTTTTTTATTGATTATTCCAATAAAATCATATTGAGAGAATTCGATCTTCTGAAATATTATATTATTTTCGGCATTGAAAAAAACTTCTAAGAATCAGTGTGATTCATTTTTCTTCAACTGTTTCAATATATTTTTTCTCGAAAGAGATGATTTCTTTGATAATTTGGCAAGATCAAATCTTTCCACACACCTGCAAAGATTCTTGTTTGTGTGTCTTTTATTCTTGGCTCCTATTTCACACATCCCAAACATTGAAACATTTGTTTTGTAAGCTCTGAATTTTTTTTCATTTGTTTCCTGTATAATTTTTAGTCGGGAAACTAGTTCTCATTTCTTCACGAGAGTCACTAGATTTATATGAGTGATTGCATATTATGAGTGCCCAATAGACCTTTGAAATACATATTCCGTTATTCCAGTGCTACAATGCCCATTCTACTTATTTTGAAGCTTTAACACATAATGCTTATAATTCAAGCTCTAAAATGAATGAAAAATGCCATGAAAATAAGGAAGACATCAACTCGTTTAAAATGTCTCCCGGTACACTCACCATTAACTGCCATACGCAAAAAATTTGAGAAGTTTCCAAAACAAAGATAAAAAATAGTTATAATAGCCTGAAGAGGTTTGGAGGCTGAGTTGGAGAGGCTTCACACCCTGGGGTATAGGATAGAGAGGAATATGGTGAACGTTGCCGCTTAATGCATTCTTGCAAAAAGATAGCTGAACCCTGCATTTCGCCTTCATTGTAAAGTGATGGATATTCTTTATTCTCAAGTAACTTGTCATGGCCCCTCTTTCAGGTATATGGTAACGATTCTTGACATTTTATCCATGTTAGATAACCTTGGAGACAATGATGAGGGACTTCTCGGCTGAATCTTCTCCCACTGGGGCCGATCTCCATATCCTGAGATGTTGATTGTGCGTTTTCTTGATATGTGTGTTTTATATTTGCATCAGGAGGCCCGGTGTGATTTAAAAATCGGACGCTAGGAACCATTTCGACGATTTTGCAAAAAAGAAAACGCTATCCGTAGAGAGATGTTAAAAATTTCCATATTAAGAAAGAGGAGTTTGAATATTAAAATAGCCGATGTTTTATTTCATCATGCCTCTACCTCAATGGTATTTACAGATTGAACAGCATTGAAAGATTCCCACATCAAAAAGGTTAATTTTTTTCGGATTGAATTTTACACAAACTATATACAAAATTTGGTTGAAGTTAGCTCTCTTTCTGAGATAAACAAACACTCCCGCTGGTTGCAAGGGCCAGAGGCTAGCTGCTATCAAACCCAAGCTGCTACTCTGAAACCTGTCCTCATCTCCCCCTAAATGCTTAGTATTCCCCTCTCTGTCTTTCTTAATTCATAAACTGATCAACACACGTATATGCTTCCATATACATCTATTTGTGTAACTTAAAAACATACATACAAGTACACATTGGTTCACTTTCTTTCTCTGGTCCTCTATCATCCCTGAATCGTCACTTTACTGGACTGATATCTTGGGGAAGAAGTCAACTGCTCCTTAGGTCTTCATGCGAAAAGGATAAGTAAAACAGAACAACACACGCACACACACAAAGACATTTTACCATAGGCGGTGCACACACATATTTTCAATATAAATTTCGAATTACTGATTCAATAGTCGTTCATTGTTTTGATTTTACACACTTTTCCATTGTCTCAAGTCAACGTTATGTTGGTGATGTTCGTTGGTTGCATCATATAATGTCCCCACCGGTGAATACTTCTACATAAAAACAGAAGTGATTTCAAAATCAGATACAATGATGTCAAGTACCCAGGCATCTATCACTAATACCCTAATAATTTCATCTTTTCAAAACTCTCTAAAAAGTCTCCTTGTGTCGGGGTTTTCATCACCCATCTCATTCCTAATCCAATCAACGGCCTGAAATTCCCCCCTTTCGAAGATAATTTTAGCTTTGAGAAAAGTTATAAGACTGTGTGTGTATTGTTTGGTATTGGCTGCGGACTGTAGTGATATTTCTTCTCTTATAAGAAAACCGTACAAAATCGTTGTGAATGCGATTGCCAAACAGTTCAGAATCTAATTTAATATCACCTCACTGCATACAGAGGGAGAGAGAGAGAGAGAGAGAAAGAGAGAAGGAACGCTCTTAACATATGCTGTGAAGAGGCTGTAGATATTTATGAATGTTGGTGGCCCTGTGAGATTCGAACTCACTATTGTGATAATTGTCAGCAAGAACTCATTCAAAAACACAAAGATCTTATTGGTTCTCAAAAAATCATAAAATTGGAAAAACAAAGAG
>OY735198.1:20660964-20695964 GCA_963457665.1 Thysanoteuthis rhombus | reverse complement strand
ATATATGCGTGAGTTGCTATTCGGTCCATTGCATTTGGTTATTTGGATTTAAAGTACACTGTTTAGATATAATTGTATTAAGCATCGGGCTGAGGCAAACAATTTTACTAACCTTTGTGCATTCAGAGTGACATGAAGGAAATTGCATGTAAGTTCCACCATCCGTGGGTTTAAAATATATGTTGGTTAAGATTTTCCTTCCCAATTTTTCAATCTATTAATGAAATTTACGTAAAATTGATGGGTTTATGTACATTTTTTTGATATGTGATACAGATGTACAAGTTCTTCTCTGTATTTGCTCCATATTAAAAAATAATCATCTAAAAAGCGAAACTACGATTTTTTGTAAGTCCCTGAGAATTCAATTCTGATTCTTTTGTATACATTGGTAAATGATATTCCTTGTAGAAAGCCGATTGTTAATGTTGCAAAAGTTGGTGCAACTTTGGATTCCGTTGGTGCTCCTTTAATTTGTCTGAAAATGTAATCGTTGAATTGTAAGGTGTTGTTTTCTTCAATTTATATCATTGATTGAAGTATGAAATTTTAATTAAATCTATTCAGTATTTCATTTGGGTATTCATTCAGCTAGCATTCCGTGAGGGATGTTCGAATATAAAGATTCCACCTCGAAAGAGACAAAGAGGGTACTGTTTTTAAATTTTTTGGGAAGTTCCTTCTAGAAATCTTGGGGCCTGTTTAGTTAGGGGTTCTAGTATATGTTCAAATACATGGCTTAGTCAGCTGGTTAAATATGGTCCCACCATCTGTCGAGCGTAGCTTAAAATCTTTGATATTTGGTATACTAATCTCTGGGGTTAATGATTTTCCGTTGAAAATTGTGATTTTTTTCACTCTTGTGAACTTTTGGGGGGCCATAAATTGTCTTTCTTTCACTTGAATATTTTTTTTCTCAGGTATTTGTGTTCTTCATATTTTAGACATTTCTCATGTCTTTCTATTTGTCAGTTATGAAAAGTCTGGTTTCTTTTGCTGGGGTATGTGTCTAACTGCTAGTAGTATCAGTATCTAAGAGAATGTTTTCCAAGATTGATTTGTTGTAGACTTTCCCCAGTAGAAAGACTGCACCTCCCTTACCCGCTTCTTCGATGATTATTTAGTCATCAGGTAGATAAAGTTTGAATAGCTTTTCTGTCGTTTGCGTTAATGTTGGTTTTTATGAATGATGTTGTTTTGGTATCGAGTGGAAAATGATGACCAGAAACTGAATCCCATCAGTCTTCCGAAGACATGTGTAAAACTGGTTAAGGCTTATCAAAAAATACTAAACCTCTAAACAATAACTAAAAAGTTTGGCTTTCATTTTTTACACGTTTTAAAAGATTTTTTCCACCTATTTTGAAGAATTTACCAACCTATATTCCTCTCTCAGTCTCTCTTTCTACAAGCACACACACACGTGTGTTTGCTGTGAGAAATATTAGAAGGTGCAGCCTGAACAGATATTAATCATCATCATCATCATCATCATCATCATCATCATCATCATCATCATCATCAGTAGCAGCAGCAGCAGCAGCAGCAAAGTGAAAAATGTGTATATGTGTGTGTATTTATGTATAAATGAAAACAAAAACGGTATAATAATCAAACCTAATACTGATATGAAAGGCAAACACTGTGAGGAGATCAATGCCAATTACATAACGTGTTTAGAATTTAGCTTTTTAACTGTCAACGATTGTCAGTGATTATTTGTAAGTAACACAAGTGAAATAGCTGTAACTCCCAGCAAACCATTGATATGTGTACGTCTACTATAATTGTCAGTATACAGTCCAAACAGTCGACATTATTTTTTTTAAGGTGATGAGAACAAATACAAAAACAACCATTTGAAGAAATAACAATTAAAAGACTGTCAGTCGTGTCTCGTATTTACTGGAGTAAAATCCTACAAATATACCTACATTTCTGCTGAAATTATGTGAGGGCTTGTTTCATTATTTCATTGTGATATATAAATGCATTTTGGAAATGAAAACTACCTTAAGGTGAGTTGAAGTCACAACCAATCGTTTCATAGGCTGGTATCTTATCAGATACGAATGGGCTAATTTTATTCTAATAAATAAGTGTATATAGTTATAAAAATTAAATTCAACCTGCCTAATCGTCCAGTTCCCTAGTGTAGAGGTAGGAGATTGGCCTCCGGTTCAGAAGCGAAGGTTTCAATCCTACCTCGTTGCACTGGATAGTGTATAGCCACAATGAGGAGTTTTCATACGACGAAACAGCTGTCTGTGGATGACACAATAATTTAAAAGATCATATATTTTTTAAAATGATTATTTGTTTATCATATATACAATATAAAGTTACGGAAATAATTTTCAATCGGCATAGAAGTAAGAGCAAAAGCTCTCATGGCAGCAGACAGGCTCGTAGTTGTTACTATTACAGATTGAAGCTAGCAAACGCTGAATAAGTATGGAAACGCTTAAATAAATCAAGTAGCGTCCCATAAAAATCATTGTTTGATATCCAACTCTTTTATCTGAACACTGACATTGGTTTTGGGTGCCATCCATGGAATATCTACCGTCTAATCCACCAAGCAGACACGTCGAACCTACTGACCAGGGCATACATTAATGCACATTATGATTGATGACTCTGTCGGCAACATTTTCGAAAAGGATCGTACATTTTATTTCAGAAGGTGTGAGCGTCATTGCGAACAGCTATTGAGGGCAGGTTTTACGGGACAAAGTGAATATACATTCAAATCACAGAGAAGGACAAGCCCTCTGTCAAAACTGCGTCCATCAAATCATGCATTGAACGCGCACCTTGTCTGTCGGGAGGAATTTCGACACTGCATTGGTTTGACAAGTCACTTGTATAATCACCAGGCACAAGTGGCATCTGAATTCAATTGTTGATCATGTTTACTTGGGAATTCATATCGAGCTGTTAACAGAGACAAAAAGTTGAGTAATGAACAGCAAATCTTTTAATGATATAACTGAATACAACTAATAGTGTTCAAGTAGACGATTGCATTCTCCCAATCGACCTTTCGAAGGATAAACCTGCAAAAAAAAAATTCTGGATTTGATTTCCACGCTGAACACAGAGTTACAGCAAAAACAAGTTAGTATGGAATAAGAAACTTATTTAAGCATTGATATCTTATTTTAAAAAATATATGTTTTTTTTTGAGTTGACAAATTTTTCGGGTTGGGGGGATTTAAAGAGAATCTTTTGCTTCATTTGAAATCATATTGCTGACTCCAATTACATTGGTAAACAAAAATGTTGTCTTTCGATGAAAAAAAAAATCCTTGTCCGTTGCAAGCTTAACCCAAATATATTTTCGAAATTTCTCAATCGTCCATAGTTTTTTTGTTCCAGCATACTTGCATAGGAATGTTTAGTCCATATGTATTGCACCCTATTCGTATCAGCATTAATCATATTATAAATAACTTCCATTATAGAACTTACATAGTATTTGAAATAAATGCAGAGGCATTCGTCTATCAGATACAACTTGGTACCTTCACCGATAAGCTCATACAGAGAAATTACCCCTCTTCTTATATATTTCTTAATTTTTTTTTCTCCACTTTAGAAACTATCTGTGTAAAGGGATAAAGCGTGTATTCCCACGACGTTTATTCAACATCTGTGATACAAGAACATATTTTGTGTATCATGTCTGTCCTAATTATCAGAAACATATAGTTGTTGTTGTTGGTTGTCGATCAGATGTATACAAAACTGAAGACAACTGTTGTAAACGTGCAACAGGAAGAAAGTAGATGAACTGAAATGTTAGATTAATCGATGAGTCCTAAATTGGATTACAATAGGAACGAATCATGTAAAAAAGAGGGAAACCGGTCTGGTTAGTTTCCCAATAGAAACCTTCATTTGAAAAATATATTTTGGTTGAAAATAATCAGCTAAGAAAGAAAGAAGAGGAAAAAGGTCGATCAATGATCAATTTACTATTGAATTTTGTTTAACATCAATCACTGAATATCCTTTCAAAGAACAAGCATAGATCATAGCGGACACAGGCTAAGTGATCAATTTAGAATAAACTTACATTGCAAACTGGAACTACAACACGAAGAAATTTTTTTGGAAGGTATTTTCAAAAACGTCTAATACATTCAAACACAGCCAGACAGACGAACTCGAACACTGAACAAAGGTTGACAGTTTTGGTGGACAGATTTTTAATATCCATAAAAACAAAGTTTCTGGGAGAAACGTTTAATTGTTTTGAGACAGAACAGACGGATGGAAATTTGAAAGACGAACTTTGAGGTACAAGAATGTGAAGAACTGAATTTCGACACGAGAGATAACAACAGACAACTCGCCTAGTTGGATAATAATCAATAGTCAATATACATAAGTGAATGTTTCATATTTCATTTTTTATTGGTCTGCAACTAACCAAAAAATACACCCACCAACCTGTATGAGTACACAGTACAAACACAGACACACACACACACACATAGACACACATACACACACATGCACACACACACACACACACACACACACACATATATATATATATATATATATATATATATATATACATCAAACAGTAACAGATGAAGTATTGGATTGGAACAAATTACGATTTCTAACTATTCAAATGTCTTGGAATATGTATCGAGTATCGTTATGTAACATTTGGTTTTGTAAATCTGAGTATTCTACCTACACGTACATCGTAGCAATGATTCCATGATCTGTTCCCGGCAAAAAAGTGAGTGAAGCACTTTATCCATTGGGCACACCGTCGCCAAATACCGCCTTCACCACGGAATACTGATCGCCCTCACCACAGAATACTGATCGCCCTCACCACAGAATACTGATCGCCCTCACCACAGAATACTGCTAAAACATCTTGTTTCAGGTTTCTATTAAGTGACTAACCAAACCTATTTATTGTAAACTTTGGTTTTCACTCTTCGATAATATTCATATTTTTTTTCCTGAGAATGAGCGTGATTTTCCTGTTTGCATGAGGTCAAATTGGTACACGAAACAGACACGGATAACAGATATTTCAGAACCTTTGCTCTTAACATGAAAAAACAACCAAAATAGACCTCTATCGGAACCGATGAGCGTCACAATCGAGGTGGAAATTTTGAAAAACAAACAGCCTGAAATTTTTCAGCGATTCCTTTCCGTCACTATTTCCCGAAATTTGTATTAAACATTCATCATTGGAGATGTCTGTTCATGTGTTTAGGTCTGAAATGTTTTAATATTAAGTTACGGACTGTTTTTTTGTGTGTGATGTGTGATGACGGTGGCGTTTGACTAATAAACCCTGAATGGGAAGAGATAAGGGAATCTTACAAACATGGACTGCAATGAACCTTACAGAGCCGGCACATTCTCAATAAAGGAAAAAGATACATGTAGAAACACAGAAAGAGACAGAGACATATATAAAAAGAGAGAGACAGAGATATAGTAACAGTCCCCAGTTCAGTTTGAAACCCACTATTTAAAAAGCCATACTTGGAGATTTATATACGAATAAACTGACCCAGTACGTATTTATGTTTTGAAGAAAAAAAAAGGTCTCTCATTGAGAGAGGATAAACGAAAGTTAGATAATGATCATACGTGTTCTATTTAAATATATTTCAGTAGGGGTTATGAACACGGTACACAGCATTTTTCTCCGCTGATCCCAGATCTTTCAGGGTTATCTTGCAAATGTTTTTCTTTTGCCATCTGTGGCAGAGGACGTACCCTGGTGACTTCATGAACATACATTCCGCAATATACTCTGACAAAACAACTCAACTTTGTAAAAAAGAAAAAAAGTCCCAACTGAGAATGCAACACTGTTTAATACCATGGAGAATATTGCACTGTTTGATACGACACCCATCGAAAAGCAAAATTGTGCTGAAACGGTGAAAAAGAGATGAAAAAGTTGATGAAATGATGCTAACTGAATGAAGAGCGGAAACTACATCAATATATATATATATATATATATATATATATATATATATATATATATATATATATATATATATATATATATATATATATATATATATCCTTGGGGAATCATATCTTCCTATACATTTATAAGAGTACATATATTTGTATACTCAAATCCACATGTATTAAAAAAATGTATGATCTGTAACTCGCCTAGTTATACGAAACTATACTTATATCGACCGGACCAAATTCATTTCCTGGATACCAACAGCTCCAGACACAATATATCACTCTCTTATTCATCTAATCATTTCTAGTTTTTATGTATGCCTTACTCTCTTTCAATCTGGTCTCCTATCCACTGACGTCTCCTTCTCAATCGATGTGGACGATTCCTTTGTTTGCAATTTTCTTTCATGTTCCACGCTTTCCCATAGAAGATGCCATTAGCTGAACAATAATCTTTTGTGCTTCGTCTAAGTTTTTTCAGCTTTTCTCTCCGTGTCCTTTATTTCGTTTAATAATTCTCCGTGTTACATACATTATTTTTTTCATTTATGCGCATGTTTATTCTAATATGGCCCTGTAACGAACGAAAACAAAACAATATAGCCAAATATAATAAACCGATCGAGACAACAGACTATTTGTCAACTATGGACGACCCCAGAAACACTGTCATTACACATTTTAGCTACGACCGACTGGCTTTTATGAAACGTACAAGGCTCTATTGTTTTCAATATATACCAAAAACCTCAAGTATGGTACTAATTTGACATAAAATTTTCATTTTACAACTTTTTATATTTGCTATTTGTTATTGCCGTCCAAATTATTATATAAGCGACGATTATTCTCAGTCTTTGAAGATTGTTTAGCCTTTTGGTTTGTATCTCAATGTTTTTACTTCCAATTTTTTATAATAATTCAATCTTAAAATAGTCGGAAGAATATCAACACCAAGGATGATTAGGTATATAACTGTTTTCAATATTGAGAGAAAGAGACTCTTGAGCAATTTTTCTACACAATAGTACGTCAGGTCATAAATGATTCTCCACTGACTCTAAACATCATCCCTTAATCTTTTACTTGATTCTATATCAGAAGAAAGCATCCGTATGCATTCGTCTCGTGATATCCACAGTAAATAATATGTGTGCCAATGTATTCAACGTTATATAATTCTCGTCGCTAGTATGTT
Organism: Thysanoteuthis rhombus; assembly: GCA_963457665.1. Classification (NCBI taxonomy): domain Eukaryota; kingdom Metazoa; phylum Mollusca; class Cephalopoda; order Oegopsida; family Thysanoteuthidae; genus Thysanoteuthis; species Thysanoteuthis major. Next base: position 20,688,784 of record OY735198.1, on the reverse strand, counting down.
GTAAAATTGGCAAATCCTGGAACTGAATGAGATACGTCTGAATAAACTGAGTAGATCATCGACAGAGAAGCCGATAAAACAACGACAAAATGTCTAGTAACATGGCAGCTTTCATCAGATTACGCATGCGTGGTTGTCTGCATCGTTCCGAGCCTGTTAACGGATATCCTATGATTGCTTTAATGACCAGACGATTACTCTGGTAAAAGCTGATGTCCCCAATGAATTAGTCTCGTTATTCACAAATATTCTGCTTTAATATCATTGATTTCCAGGCTACCTATTTCTATTTTACTTCGTCAAGTGTTGATTGATTACATTTGCTTGGTTTTCTACGTCATTCTGCGCCTGCAAACGGGTGCCCTATGGTTACATTATCTTTTATATCACCTAGCGATGATTGATAAAGATGACTGGATTGCTTTTATTGTTAAACAGTGTCGAAACTCATAATAAAGATTTAGTGAGCGAATGGATGTAGAATTGAGGAAGAAATGCAAAATTATTGGATTGCCTACCAAATGTGTCATGTGGGGATTTTATATTCGAAATAGATGGAAGCCAGTTTTGGACGACGATTTCCATCACGCTATACCGACCGCTGAGATTCTAAGTGAAAGCAAATATCTGACTCACGAACATATAGGATAGAGTTGTGACGTGTGAACTCCGTCCAAGTCAAATCTTAAAGTAAGAATCAGCATAAAGTGATATTCATAAAATGTCTGCATATGGAATGTGTCAGAATGGATGAGGATTGTGTTCTTGTGAACAATGGTAGTTATATGTTAAACCTATTTTCGTTTGGAACAATGCAATCGTATCTAGGCATCGAAGTCTGTAGCAGGCTGATTCACTATTCAATCATTCTATAGCTCTCTGAAGGCGAGAGCACATTGTTATCACGTCATTTAAACTCACGCCAGCTAACAAGGCCTCAGACTCATGCAAATCAGTAATAGAGATCATACTTGTGTTACGTACCCTTACACAATGGTACACGGTTTATATGCTCTAACATTTTCAATCAGATGTCCATCCCTGACTGGATTAGAAAAAATATGAAAATATGAGACATAAAGTCATATAATTGGACAACCAATGATTCATAATATCATCTTCAGAGCAATGTGTCTCTTAGCAATTTAAATAAGCAATGAAATGGCCTGCACTACTAACGCTCGCCTGAGCTAACATGAATTCATGAAAAATGATGGCAATGTGTTCCCGCTTGTATAAGTATATGCTACGTGGATGCAAATATGTTCAGCCTTTCTTGACCAAGATTTAATTTATATGAATTCAGATCATTATTTGTCACTTATCACTGTATTCCCCTTGGCTTTATGTCATATTTCAGCAAGATTGTGTATCCCATCAAAAAAGAACGACTAAACTGATGATTCGATTATTATTTCGATATCTTCCATCGGTTCGAATCTTCCACCAGGAAAGACACAATGCAGTGGAACAGGTGATTGTATGGAAGCAATAGATCAAGAGAATACACAGCGTGCAATAGAATGTCCGATCCTAGCTATGTACCTGTTTTCAACACGTATTGATCATCGTCATACGGCAAAGTTCGCATTGTATTGAGTTATTCTAATCGCTCAATGTAGCTATTTGCAGTTGAGTCTCTGGCAATTTGATTTTAGGGTTTTTGGGGAGATACTAAATGGAAAAACGTCCCTGCTAGTAGATTCCAGCCGAAGATAAGTAGTAGGAAAAAGCTAATAATGATTCACATTAACTCATCTGATAGAATAAGATAAATTTCGATCACTGACACTGAACTATCACTTAATAACAGACATAACGACAAATTTTGAAATCATGCAGCATAACAACGCGAAAACTCTCTTTATTCATCTCCGATTCAATACTCCATGAAAAATACAAACTAAAAGTAACCAAAAAGTCCCCCCCCCCCCAAAAAAAAACACCCAAAAAACCGTACGTTGATATATAATGTCAAATATCATTTACAACGAATGTGCTGGAGACAAAGACACAGCCACCGGAATTGCAGAAGCAGAGCTGGAGTAAGTTGACTACTTCATCTACTTAGGACACCGAATCTCCATGAAATCCTCAAAGGAAAATAAATCAAACTGATAATTACTTTAGGTTGACAAGCTTCTGGCAGGGCAAGCTCAACCTTTAGAGAGAAAAAGATCCTGCTAGTGTTGAAAAGAACAACCAATGTATTCCCAAGATAGTCATCTATGGAACTGAAACATGGAACTAAACCAAAAAAAATGACTCTTCAACTGAAAACCATGCAACATGCACCAGAGGTATTCATTCTCGAAATATCATTGACAGATCACAAGACTGCACATTATATCAGAGGAAAAAACAGGAGACTGATATATCACAGAGTACATAAAAACTTGAATTGCAATGGGCTGATCATATTGTGAGAATAGCAAACAACCGCTGGACATCACAACTCATCGCATAGTTCCCCATAAATAACATACGAAATCGGGGCCGACAAAATATAAGATGACATGACGAAGTTAGTTAGTTCTAGAAGTACTAAGTCTATGATACTTATGATAGAAAGATCCGGCAAATCTTAAGGATGGACGCTAAAAGGTTGATGACGTGCACAGGCGGAAGGGCACGATGAGAAAGAGAAGCGATAGTGTATATATATATATATATATATATATATATATATATATATATATATATATATATATATATATATATATATATATATATATATATATATATATATATATATATATATATATATATATATATATATTCGGAAATTCATATTTGTTTATGATTATATAATTAAACAGACACCGAGGGAGATAAGGGAGGGAGAATGGAGGGGTGAAGAAGAGAAAAAACATTTTTATCCGTCAAGGTGTAATTTTCGTTAATGTATGAATTCATGTTGCGACATGTAAAAAAGAATATGCTTATGGTTGCAAACATGTGTGCATACACATGAATATATACCTCTACACACACACACACACACATATATATATATATATATATATATATACATATGAATATTCATAGATATCTTCGTAAAATATTCTTATCAAAAAATAACTCAGATGTTGAACGTAACTCCACAGATTATATCTGGATGTAATTAATGTTTGAATAACAATCAGTAAATCTGCTCTACTCTCCTGAGAATGGATAAGAATATATTTACATCATTTATTTGGTTTCTTGTCTGCTTATCAGTCTGGGTGCTGATTTACAATCTTTTGCATGCAAAAACGTAGAAGAGGAGAGGAACGATGAAGATTGTTTACAATCATAATATGATGGGAATATTTTAAATTTTTCTTGAAATACTATGGACACTTTTTTATCACTAAATTACCAAAACTTCAAAAAGCAACGGTGAATGCTGCCAGACAAAAAAATAAATGTGAGCATTCAGTTACGTTACAAAACTATTAAAGGGGGTTTTCAAAAAGAAAGTTTTCCTTAACACATCTGGGATCAAATTTTGAAATTAGAAGCCATCCAACTCCATTGGTATGATCTATGCGTGAATCAAATACATTCCCAGCCTAAGTAAACTATATTGACAATTTTGGTTGAGGTTTTCTAATATGGCATTTAGTCGTAAGTTGAATATACAAAAGCGATTGTAATAATCGCACGTGGCCAATCATCAATTTTTTCTTATGCATTTTCATGGATTTCGTAAGTGTGTCATGTACTTCACCTTCATTAATAAGATTTCATAATTCCTTGGTACTTGCTGAAGCAAAGTACCTACCGTTCAATGATCTTTATGAAAAATATAATTCCTCGTACGTTTGTATTTATGTTTGCAATTTACCGTAACTCATCGAAAACAGTCCATTGTAAGTAGAGTGTTCTTGGTGATTTCAATTATCACATTATATTTTGATAAGGGGTTCAATTAACAATTTGAGTGTGAATCGAGGCACTTATGTGTAAGGTTGTTGTGATGTGAAGAAAATATCATCATGTTACGGATGAATCATTTTTCAAACACATGTTAGTCATATTAGTGATCAATTTTGAAATGAGGTCCACGATATATATGAAGTGATACAATATATATGGAGAGACACATAAAAATCTATTGAAATTTTTATTTAATTGTTTAGTGTTTGGTGTTTAAAGCTGTAAAGCTTTCTAAACTACACCCCCACACATGCAAACACACACACACACACATATATGTATATATATATACATATATATATATATGTGTGTGTGTGTATGTGTATATATATATATATGTATGTATATATATATATATATATATATATATATATATATATATATATATATATATATATATATATATATATATATATATATATATATATATATATATATTTCAGTCACCCGTTTCCCAACATCTGTCTATGCAATTCATATAATTTTCTCAGAGTTTCTTTCCCGGTTTCTCTTATACTTTATTTTTATGATATAACACACACATGCACACACACACACACACACACACACACACACACACACATACACACACACACATATACACACACACACATATATATATATATATGTATTCTATGATCGTATACATATATATAAATATATAAAATTGCATTAAAACCATAAATAATTCGATGTATAGGAATCTTGACTTGACATAGAGCTTAATGACCTGCAGACGTTGTTTTTAAGCAAAAACCTGGTAGAAAAATGAATTTAAATGACTATAAAGTTATGAAAAGAATTGATGATCGCTAGAGGTAAATAAACAAAAATGTAAAAATATAATGTCACATGAAATTAGTGCTGTGAAAACTGGTGATTAGTTTTGCTTGATGAGGCAATAAAATCGATTAATTATAGATTAGAACCATCTGGATTATAACAATTGTTTTTTTCTTTGCTTCAAAACCCATATATGTTCAATATCGATCATCAAACCAACATTAATTGTCTGATCAATTAAAAGATCAATCAGATTATTCTGAGATAGAGGATGGTATCAATAGATAGATTCAGTGGGGATAATGAGACAGTCAGACTAAGAAATGAAGGAAAGACACCTCTTTTACTCATGTACAGAAATTAACGCTGGGAAAGAGGGGGAGTATGAAGTTTCAGCATATACACAGAGAATGGAGTATGGATATTAGCAGAACGTTACCAAGTTACACTGGCAAATAAGGAATGGTCTGGATATGAAGGAATAACTCCACAGTGCAGTGATTCTCTTTGCTAAGAAAATATACAGTATTTGAAAGTTAACAAGACTAACTGTTTTAGAGTCAATCTCTAGTATGATTCAATTGCTAAGCATAACAGGACATGTGTATAAAATCACAACTACTTCAGGCACTAGGCCGGGAATTAAAAAAAAACTAATTGAGGTAGTGTGTTTGTAAAATTTCATATTTCTACTATGATCGGTCAAGGCTGCACACTTAATACATATGTACAGAAAAGCGCAAGTGTTCCAAACTCTAGCCCAAATTTTGAGAAAACGAAACACAGTCTCCTATATTCATCGAGGGGAGAGTGTGTGCAAAATGCCCAGTGTCTACTTCAAATGGTAGTACACGTACCATATACTGATAAATGTACTATCTCAACTACTGAGCTGAAATATAGAAAAAAAAGCATGATAAGAAGGGTTCCTATTGAAGGAGGTGTGTAAACAGATTTTAAGTTTCTACAATGAATGCTTATGATTGTAAATAGGACACATTCCTTTCTGGTTTTGGTCTGATTTTTTTCTGGCTGAACTAGCAAGTCACAATGTTTGACAAGAAAATACAGTCAACTCAAATAGTGGAAGTTTAGACTTTTCACCAGATCGGGAAAAACCCTGGAGGGAAGATGCATCAGATATTGCTAAAAAACAAAAACAAAAACAAAAACATTATCGTCATACTTATAGTCAAGCCCCTTAAAAATTACTGCCGAATTGACATAGATTCTAAATGAAAAAATAATTCACAATTACTGATTTTTAACGACGAACAGAAAGTAATGGTTTAGTTAAATAACATAGTTACATTGTATATACCCTCTTTAGAACCTTGAAAAATATTTTCTTTCACGAATGACCAATATCTGGAAGGTCTGCACATCAAATGGATCGAAAAGACACGAAAATGAAAATAATTTTTTTTTTTTTACATTTCTCCGTTTGAATTCGAACCTCGGTCCATCGTTTCCATTTCCTGGACTATAACTGGGATAAACATTCACTGAGGATAAATTGTGACAACGAGGAAAAAGTTAGAAAGCGATGGAAACTCGATGAGATAGAACACAAAGCCAGAGGAACGCTCGTATTCGTTGTAAGAACGAACTCGACAATTGATTATGGTACCAACTTCCTATACCTTTAAATACCGTTGAATTGCTCTATGTATATACACATGAACTTATGTATGCATACTTGTGTATTTATGTATTTCATTACTTGTCATGCACATTCATTATGTACCCGTGTTTGTATGTGCGTATATAGATTGAAAATGTACTGTATTACAAAAGAAATGTTGACACAAAAAAGAGAAAAAAATGACATGAAAATGTTGAATCAGGATGCGAAAATCCTTTGCAAATTGATAATTCTTTTTATTTTTTAAAAAGCTTTTTCCGACTTTTAAAACGAATAAACAGAGTTAAAGATTCAAAATAAAATATATGCCATACAAAACTAACATCACTTTGGTTAATGGACCATGATAGGCAAACAAAATCAATGCATTTGGGGGAAGATCATTGACTAACGATGAAATCGATGTGTTTGTTTTCGGTTGATTTCTTCTTGCATTGTTTCTCACTATCTTTGTTTGCACTCTGCAATGGGAACATTTTGCCCCAGGAATGCCGGTAATACGTGCGTGAAATGATGGTCCTTATGTTTAGCTGTGAGTGAAGTTAGGGTGGGGAAACGGTGGTCAACCAGATTTAACAATAATTCATCGCCAGTGTGAACTCTAATATGCTTCTCCTGTTTGTTCGGATCAATGTTGATTCTTTGTGTCAAAAGTGAAGTTCCTGGTATAGAAAAAAAATTGGATTTGCTTTATTTATCTCTATGGTCTGTCAATAAAGAAACATGACTTTCAAAACATCGCATTATTGAGTCGTTAGAGATAGTATGCAAATGAAAAATATCGAAATTTAGCACTAAAAATCATCACCATTTACCATACCAAAGGCCAGTCTTCAAATGAATTATTCAAATACCATCAACATCATCATCAGCAGTAGCAACAGGAGTAAACATTATAGCTCTGCTCTACAAAGGTCTCTCCCATTTCCTTCAATGAAAAACACGAATTACTTTCTGCATGATTTTGAAATTTTCAGTATTCAAGCTATCCCTAACGTCGTATGATTTCGATTCATCATGATCATTAACATTATAGCGTCCACTGTTGGATATAGACCGTCTCCTTGATTCGCCTAACGTCTCTATCATGGGAGTCACGGGGCCACTAATTTCTGAACTTGTCTGTTTTATCACGACATCTTATATTTAGCTGGCCACAGTTTTGCATATGATCTCTGGGAATACATGCTGTGAGTGGTGATCTCCAGCGGTAGTTTCACAGTCTTGCTACATGGATACTATGATTTCCCCAACTCTTGTTGTTTTCTGTAATATATTACATGTAACATCAGTCGCCATGACATTTCAAGAACGAAAATTTGCGAACAACATTCTGAACATTCGATCATTTTCACTAGATTTGAGATAAAGTTGTGTTTAGTTTTCTTCAGCGAGAAAAAGCATAAGATGCCTGAAATATTGCCTGTTTTCATCAATCTCAAACGTGTGAATCAATGAACGAAAATAGTAAAAAGATTTATCCAATTCACAGGGAAACATCTCTCCTGAGTAACCCACTGAGAAAATTATTTAGAAAGTGTAACTTGAAAATCAACTATAGTTGTTGGATAATTTCAAAAGATCCAGAACCAAACATGATAAAGCAAATAGAAATGATACTAAAAAAAGGAAGCATAAATAAACCAGGTTGCAATTGTACAAAGAGAAATGGATGCCCTTTGCTGAACACAATGTCTCAAATCAAATTCTGTACATTATACAGAAATGTCAACCCAAGAGAAACCGTTAGAAGTTGAATATTCTAAAAAAAAAAATCAAAAACACTTTTTAAGCTAATATTAGCCAATCATATATCATCATTTACAATGAAAAAGTAGAACACGGAAGTATTTTGGAGACTAACGGATACTTACCCAAAGCTCACGGTAAAATTGAAAATATTTAAACAAACACATATGTTACTTATGCATATTTGAAATCCTCACTTTTGAAGATAGAAAAAAAAACAGAATTATTAAACAGAAAAAATGAAGAAGCGTTGAAATTTTGGCACCGCTCGAAATTACTACTAAAAACCTAATTTGAACTCCTAAAAAATAAACCAGTACAGCTATCTTATCCCTTTCATTATTACAATTGACATTAATATCATTTCATACTTCCAGCCACCTTAGAGAACAACACAATCAACATTATTATCTTAAATACGCAGGAACAGACTGAACCCAGAATGTTTAAGGTAACAACTAAGGTCATGTAAATGTGAACCTTGTCACTGAGATACAGTTATAAGTGGGAATAAAGTACTCTCAGAGAGGAAACGTACCACAAACAGCTGATTGTTTAACAGCGTGCTGGTAAAGAAGATGCCTATATTATCTACCGCTATTTTACAATTTATAACTACCAGCAAGCGCAGTATCTTCATCAAATTAAACAGGAAATCATAGCGTGCAATGAACAACCGCAAAACAAAAAAAATAGAAAAAAAAAAGAAAAATTTATATCAATAAAATAAATGGCAATAATGATAGGGAAAAACCCCAAAAACCAACGGATGTGTTAAATAGGAATTTAAAACAAATCAAATCATTTGCTTGCAGAAGCCTTAACAAGGGAGAAGCATAAATTTGTTTGTGTAACAAATCCTTTATTCCATCACATACGCATGCACACACACACACACACACACGCATACTCACACACACACACACAAAAAAACAAACGACCACACGCATACTCACACACACACACACACAAAAAAAAACCAAACGACCACACTCATACACACACAGACGTATATATATATTGAGAGAGTTCGATGGATAGATATGTACGTAGTAGATTCATAGCATATAACGGTTTTGCATTTTTACACAAATGCATAAATATACATGTCTGGATAAACACTCAAAAGAGAAGGCCATTTCACCAACGTCTTTTAACATCAGGTCGAGTTGAGGGTGATCAGTAAAAAATTGGAAAAGGATATATCAATGAATAGATTCCTTCTTTTGCATTTTGTAGGGACATTAAAAGCCAGAATTTCCAAACAATGAACGCCGCTGAACTCAAACTAAGGGACTAACTTAAGATAAACTTCTATTTTAAATCCTCCTCCGCTAAAAACCCATTTCCTCAACACGATAAGGAATAAATATTCAAAGCATTCGAGTCTTCAAGTGTACGGAAATGTTTATTTACGATGAATATTTCTGAAACATACGCTCTTATGAGATATTTATGTTCGTTGTACATTCCTATTTGTACAGACTTGAATCTTCTGTCGTATCATGCAAAACTCTCCTTAGATCTAGATATACATGTTACGAAAACTGTACATGCTGATAACATAAAAATATATATTTTAAAAATATTATTTCCTTGTTTCTGTCCAACAAAAATACTGAAGACAACACAGCACACATATCTTCCCAGGATAAGTGTCAACGTTGACAATGGATCCTGTTGTCAGGAATTATTTAAACATGCCGTTCCTGAATTTCTCTCCGTTCTTCTCGGGGCAAATTGTGAGCAAATTATTTATCAGAAAATTATCTATCAGAATTTAGCTAATAAGAAAAATTGTTTGCAATAAACAAAGTTGGTTTCACACCAACGCACACTTGCACACAAATTTCTGATACTCTTTATTCTGCTGTATCGTCTCGAGTTATGGACACTGACGTCGGAGAGAAAAAATCAACCCAGGCGTTTGGAAGGAAATACTTGGGGAGGATCCTCTGCATTCTGTAGAATCTTTAGTGTATGATCTCGATGGAAACCATTAATTCTCTGTCTACGTGTTGAACCTAGAGAATCAAAGACATTAGATAGCATGCAAAACTGCACTACAGCTGCTCCAAAGGCACATTGAATCAGGCCTAGATATTCATACTTAGGATTTTTCCATCATAAGTAAACTATCATATGATAGCTATCTGAATTTATTGGCTAGATATTGCGTCTTGTGAACCTTTCAACCAAATCAGCTGGAATAAATCATTTGGATTGTAAATTGGCCCCACGTATATGAGACAAAAAGATATTTTTAATCTACTTTGCATGCTGAAGCATCAGCAAACGGGCTGATATATATATATATATATATATATATATATATATATATATATATATATATATATATATATATATATATATATATATATATATATATATATATATAATGTGTACTTTGGAGAAAGAGACAGAGTCGGGAGTGGAGTGTTTCGTGGTGAGGTTTATTAATCCTTATATGTCAATAGTCCATACATATTTCGGGATTCTTCCCATCATCAGTGGTGTGTGCTGTATATATATATATATATATATATATATATATATATATATATATATATATATATATATATATATATATACATATATATGTATATATATATGTATGTATATATATATATGAGTATATGGATATAAATAAATAAATATATCATAAGTCATCTGATAAAAAGACAAAGAAAGCAGTACGAAATAGGGAAGCTTGTCATATTCTATTTCTTGTTGCCGTAAGTTCTGCTTTGGCGATTGGAGCTCAATTCATAAAAACCTTTATATCTTGAAACAAACTGTGCAAACCCATCCTATATTTGAAATGAATATTTCATTATAAGCTGATTATACGTTTTTACTGATTTAACAGTGGAGCACTACGATGGGTTCGATCCTCTCCAAGTATCACACACTTGCAGCCCTTGCTAGGCTAGAGTAAGCTTAGTAAACATTAAGCTCTAGTCAGATGGATTTTGCACTGGAAGGTTCATTTTAGGACATATTTTTGTTTTACAAGTGAAGAGTATGTAATATGAAAATCATGAAAATATTTTCCTGTTTTTCAGACTCTTTTTCGTACGTATAAACATTGCCACTTTATAAATGTCTAATTGCACAAGGAAAAAAATCCATATTTCCTCGATTTCAATCAGAAGCCTAAAAACTGTTGCAGAGAAAATCATACATAAAATATATGTATTTTTTCGATTAAAACTCCTGCTAACAAGTGGAAAATATTCAGCTTTATAACAGCCACTAAATTCCACAATAAGTCTGAAAATAAATGGAAAAAGTCTGGATTGTCACCAAAAAGAAACTGTCACGTAACCATGCTGTATTAAGGTGATTAATTCATAATTAGAAGGAGTAACCAGTAAATAAGTTATATCTCTTTCTTCTCGTTGGATCACTGAAAAATCCAAGTTCCCTCAAAACAAGCGTGAAAGCAGCTGAACATGTGCAAAAAGCCAATTCAGCATTAATTTATCATGTAAGTTCGACTTCCCTACTAAAAACTGTCTCTTTGAGGCGGCCCATCCAATATTTAATGAGATTTTTGAGATTCATATAATGTCAAAAATACGCTAAGTGGACTACTATATTTATGTAGTTTTTATGGCCTATCCAATTGCTTACTACTGGTGGAAAAGTTGAATGACCCCACCTTTCAGCTACACCTCCAACGATCTACTGAATATTACACTGAATGAAATCATTGGTAATTATCCACTCTATGATGAACTTTCGAATGCTATTCGTATTTCTAAATTATGTAGGAGAAACTCAATTCACTGGATACTTTTACACTGGAATTCGTTTAGGCGTTTATTGAATGATCAATTCCATAGAATCGGATGTTTTTCTGAAAATTGACTGCGTGGAACGTTGTTCATTTTTCAACAAAAAATTTGCATAATATTTTATAAATGATAATGAAATGGAATAGAATGTGACGTATGTATTCACCCCGGTCTTTCCGTCTTACCTTAAGTCCGGCTGTGAACACAACATGTCCACGTATAACCAACTATTCCAATAATATTCCGCGGAAGAGTTGGCAGGGATTAAATTTTGGCATGTATCCAGGCATTTCACAGTAGGTATACATTTATCACTTTAAATTTCAAAAAGTCCTCAGTGGATTTTAATAACATCATTTTGTGGAAAGGTAAGCCATGAGCCACGGAGGAAGCAATTCGATTTTCGGGCTGGTATAGGAATTTATCCTCCCATACATCGTTGCTACATATACACACAAAACACAATATCTTCAAAAGTTCCCATTGAATTTCAAAATTGCCAGTCTCTAAAAAGTAAATGGAGCGCCGATTATTGACTTTGATCGTAAGTAGTCAGATCATCACGTCGTGTTTGCCATCAACCTAACTGCTGTTTTTTCATGTTTTTTGTAAATATCTGTCTTTAAATGTATCCATAAGTGTCTACCTGTTAGTATGTCCGTACAATATCTGCGAAAGTTCTCAGAATTGAAAGTTCAAGAATTCCGCTGAAATTTTTTGGGAGGTTGGTGATGGGTTAGAAAAGTGGCAAACTTTGGTGATGGATCAAGGGTTTTCCGTTGTAGCTTCATCCACACCTCATAATATAAGGACCCAATGGAATTTTCATGGCAAGTTTCACGAGTGGCTATGAAAAAATTAGATTTTGAAGCGGATTCAGGAATATTTCCCTGATTACAGATAATTTTCCAATCTATTCCATATATTTATGTATCTCCCTGTATTTTTCCTCTCACTAACTCTAAAAGTTCTAATTGAATTTCTAAGATTAGGCCATGGGCTCAGGATGAATTGATCAAATTTTGCAGGGGGGCCTAGGATTCGTTTAGAATGACGTCCCTTGTATCTTACCTATTCGTGAACTGACGTTCATGCAGTTTTCAGTAAGTCGCAATGGCATAAGTATGCGCTCTCCGAGGGCTTTTGAATTGTTCACTGTGCGCATGCCCACTTACTCAACCACTGCAATTGAATGGTAGCCATTTTCGAAATCATCTAAAGTCATCTCTCTCTCAATTATTGTCAGTAAACCTGCTTTCTTTTGTGTCCTCTTTATCGTTGAAATCATTTACCTTCCATCCTCACTCGACACCTGTGACTAAACGATTGTATTCACTTGCAACAGATTCATTCAAACTTTCCGTTTGCGAAGAGTGTTGGTTTTATTCCTGATGGGCTTAGGCGAGGCACTCCTACATAGTAATCGGCTCGACAGCGTGATGTGGGTGCGATGGACTTCGATCTCAAGTCAATCAAAAGAGCGTATTACTAGCTTAACCTCAGTACCTCTTCGTGCATTAGTAAACTCGAAATGAAAATCCGATAAGCTGCACAGCAACAAAGTCTGTCACAGTAAAACCATCAATCAAAGGATAGGCATACGTAATGACGTAAAGAGTTGGATATATTGTAAATATTTTACCCGTGACATAAAAAAAATGACGTTTCTCTCATATTCAAATTGCATTGTACTTGATAATATCAATTACATAATGGTAACGCTAGACAATACTGCGTCCCCGGGATTTTTATAAAGATTTTTTTTCAGATGTTTAAAAATTATTTTTCCAGATTTATTGGCATAATTTTCTTGATTATTCAAGATTTATTGTGCCCTAGCGTTCAAGTGCAGTCCCGAAATCTGCACCCCTAATCTTGACGCTACCAGGTGGTCTTCTTAGTTATTCAATCCTTCAAAAGATTGAATTGATAAAATAAATTAATATTCGTGACAAATGCTGCAAACTGAAATCATCAGCAGTCTTGTGGCAAATTATATAAGTAGATAGTGGATTTACTCATGCTCCCAACCACGTTATTATATACAGTTAACATGTTTTCAAAAAGCGGTTATGAGTTTTGTATTATCAGCCCTACCTAATAATCTATTTCATCAATCAATATTTCACCAAGCATTTCAATAAAAATAATCCCATAAAAAATCGTTACGATGGAAGATCTCGATGAAGAGTCGTTACAATAAAATATCATTCAGATATTTTTGTTAAAGAAATGTCGTTTACGTGAAAAGTCCTTTCGATAAAGAGTCCTTCCAATGAAATGTCATTCCAATAAAATATCTGTAAATGAAAAATGGTTTCGATGAGACATGGTTCGATGAAACATTGTTCAATAAGATATGTTTTTAAAATAGTCAAGAAGGATGCAAATTGCTCATTTCTCAAAAGTTTGGCAATGTTTAAAATGTTCCTGTTTCAAATCATTGATAGTGAGTTCAATCCTCTATTGACACCATTTTTTCCACGAGAGAATGATTTATATCTTTTAATGGTTTAAGTTGCAATATAGTCAATCTTACTCTACGTATAATTTTGTTGTAAATCGTCTATTGAAGCTTTTGAATACAATTTCCCCCAGAAGTTTTCCTTGAAGTTTCTTTTTCGTACTCCCAACGCACATAACTCGGTTGATATTTGAAACTTTTCACCATGTTGCAACGGTAAACATAAAAAAAAGTCTTTTTTATTCCAATTTAATCCTAGGAAGTTTTCAGATAATACACTAATGTGATAGATCCTTTATTTTTCGTTAAAATTAATAACAAAACAATCAGATATTAGATTTAGCTATAAAACTCTACATTTAGCTAAATAAAAAAAAAACTTCATTTCCTCTAACTACTCCCTATAAGAACCTAGAATATGTTCACTTGTTCATTTTCCCCGACCCTGTCTGTCAGTTACTCCTCTCTTTGTCTATTTTCATTCTCCATTGATTGGTGTCATCTCACCAGCCTCTCAGCCGATCCAAAAAAAAATCTTTTTTCCTACTGTGACTGATTTCTGTTTTTAACGTTGCACATTTTATTTCACTGCTATCAAGGCTACTCAACTGTGTGTTCTTCTCTTGCTGGAAACGTATGTTAAGCTCCACGTTTCGTGAATGAAATAGCGATGCCATTACAGTGCAACGTAACGATCATCTGACTTTATTCACCTTACTTCGTGAAGCTCTTATGCGGTAAACCCAATTGGTTTTCTGTGACATAAATAGTCCGTCCAACGATAGTTTTAAGCATCTAAGAATGACCACAAAGTTGCTCATATTTTTAACAGAGTTCAAGATTAATTTAAATTGGCGCAGGGAGAAATATCACATAATTTCCTGTTGGATAAGTGGTCAAAATCTAATTTTATCTCATACAGCTTTTGAATTTGAAGATATGAGAATGTGCGTGATATTCAAATCAGACTTTTTTCTTCACATATGCTAGTTTGAGGTGAATTCTTCAGCTATCTTCTTCCAACAAACAGTGACCAAATTTACTTTTGAACGGAGATCGACACGTAGCAGACATGCGCAGTAAATAAATGCACTTTAAAGTATATTCTAAGTCAAAATTGGGTATCATTTCCCGAAAAGATTATCATTTAACTAATTCTCAACAAATCCCATGTTTTTACGACGACTGCCTTGTTTCAACAATAGTGTAAAATGCATACTTCCCGTCAATAAACATCAATCATAACGCATGTAGATTTTAATGATTTTAGAATGACATGGTAACTGTTTAAAGCCTACTCCAAGTATGCAAAACAACATTTTCTAAACTAATTATATGCTCTCTCATTTCAATAAAAGCATAAGATGAGCAATGTACAAATTATACCATTCCCTGCAGAAATATGTTTGGGTTATGAATGCAAAATATGAAACGTTTACCTGATCTGCACTCTTACACATGAATACGAAACTTGCATGATATAATTTGCATTTTTAGAGAGAAACGGACATTTGCTATAGGATCCAAATTTGAATAATTGATATAAAATCAAATTCTATATGAAACACCAAATACCCTAAACACAGCGTGTTTACAGAGATCGGAAAATAACTGACTTGCATAACGTAAAATCGTTGGATGACTCGGACTGTATAAAATTTAAAACATAAGAAATTCCATTCCAGAAAAAATGCACAAGGTCTTCGTCCGTCTGTCTGTTTGTCTATCTCTGTATCTATCTATAAATATATATTTTCCGTCCCTGTCTCTCTGTCTCTGTCTCCCTTCTATCTCTTCCTGTGTATGGTATTACAGGAAAACGGACGAGATATTAGTAATTGGGTGTATTTTGTCACTGATCTATAGAATTCGAGTGTGTAAGTGACAACTTTTATCATTTGAATATGTACACAAATTTCATAAAACAGACTCCATTTCGAATGTTATTCTGATTGTTCAGCGTTGATGCGTTTTGACAGCTGCTCCAGCATTTCTTTTGCTGAAATGTCCGTTTAATTCCCTGCCCTTCCAGATATAATATGTTTTCCGATGACTTTCTTGGATACCTAGGTTTTGTCAACTGGCTAATTTTATCACAGACAGTCTTTGACGAACAGAAATATCAGATACTAATTCTGTTTGGTGTCTGTCTGGAATAATATATATTAAAGTTGTTTTGTATCTCTGGATAGAACCGTTGGAACAGTAATAAGACTTATGTATAAACCCAAAGCTGACAAATCAAGTATCAAAACGACAAAAGCAAGCCCTGGCAAATAGGAAATAGATGAGTCTTTTCCAGATTGTTTTGGGCGCAAGTTGCTTTGACAGACTGATCTGAAGATGGATTAAATTACATCGGGAGGTGATTTTCTTCATCCCCTTTACCAGACTTCAGTCATGTTTTTGGTTTGTTTTGCGTAGTATGCTGTCTCTGAATAACTCACAAAAAGCCCAAACGGATTAATTCTGACTCTTGATACCGTGTCTCAATCATTTGATCGCTGTTTCTAGAATCTTAAACTTTCCATTGATTTATCTTTGCTAAAATCTGTTACATCTGCTCTCCTAAAGAGTTCCTAAGCGAGATTGTTACACGTTAAATAAACACGAGAAGTTATGTTCTGAATGTTTGATGTCTTTACATAAATTAGGTGTAGAGTAAAGTAAAAGGTCGACAATAAAAACATGGAAAGAGTGGTTCGTGTTGTAATTCCATCTGAAATCATTTGCTGTAATGTCCAACGGAAAGGCATGAAATCACCACTTCAAATGAGACAGGTCAGATCAAAAGTCATTTATTGTTGCCAGAACAACGTAACAAAGAACAACTGATAGGATGTTACGAGGGGAAAGATGAGCAACTCAAATAGAAGCCCGACGAGAAAATGTGTCATTATTGTTTGTGTCTGTTTATGAAAATAGACTCCACCACGTAACGGTAACACATTTACTGATAATTTTCTCCTTATTATTGAAACAAATGGACTCTTCCACAAGCTTAAAGTCGAAGAATTTGAAATAAGTCCTCAGAGGATAATGATCAGACGTAAGGGTTTTGAAGTATGTGTTGCGTATTCTTAGTTGGAATAATGATGTGTTTATGATTTATATGATATATATATATATATATATATATATGTGTGTGTGTGTGTGTGTGTGTGAGTCCGTGTGTGTGTATGTATGTGTTTATGTATGCAAGTGTGTGATGTTTGTGTATGCTAAAGTGTACGCATTTGTAGAGTCAAATGAGTTGGCTTGTCACTGAGTGCTTCTTCCTGTGTATAAATCATTTTGCACACAATACAAATGAAGATTGTTTTGATAAATCACCAAACCCTCCTCGGTATATATTAATTCAAACTTTAAATGCTAATGTAAGAACATTATCCTAATTTTGTTTTGAATGGATCATTTCTGTCCATTGAATGTCGCATTGCATATTTCTTACATTAAATTTTTTTCCAGATTATTTCTGTATGTTTAATTTCAACAGTGTTTATAATACAAGATTCTTATTTCAGGCTTCAATAATTGCAATAAATGTATGAATTCCGAGACATTCTTCCTCAAAATACCACATGGGTGCTACAGCTCTATGTGAGCCGTGCAAGATAAAAACCACAGAGGAATTCGCACCTGCTAAGTGAAATGATATCATCGAACAAGAAGAACTGCTCTCACCAAAATATTGATCCAGCATTATGTGAAAAAAATGACATTTATCTCTACTATCAAAAGTTTTCTCTCTCCCTCTCTTCCCTTTTCTTTCTCTCTATCTAGAGAGAAAGAAAGACAGTTGACTAGGAGTGGTTATGCAGATATGCATTGACACATACACATGCACACACAAACACACACACGCACACACATATATATACATATATACATATATAAATATATATATATATTGGTTGTGTAAATTTAAATTTATTCAAAAAATTGTTCCGGCTTTTGGCTTCATGGAAGTGGTAAGTTTAAATAAAACAATATTTGAAATATCTGATTAACTTAAGTAGCATGAGCTATTCATACCCACATGCAACAACACGCAAACACAAATGCACACAAGCACACACACACATACACATAATGTAATAATATTTAATCGATGTTGAGTGTTCGTGTGTGTGTGTGTGTATGTGTATGCCTGTGTTGATCATTCGAAGTTGTATTTAGACATAAATAACCGGGCGTTGCCCTCCTCCACACAGGCATGTGCAGAATAAGAAGGAGAGAGAGAGAGAGAGAGAGAGAGAGAGAGAGAGAGAGAGAGAGAGAGAGAGAGAGAGAGAGAGAGAGAGAGAGAGAGAGAATAGATTAGGGATTGAAGAAAATGACTTCAGGGTGAGAGGAAGATATTTGAAAAATACACATACGCACTCTGAAAATAGAACCATTTAGTAATTTCAGTTATTTTTTTAGGAAAAACAATAGTGATGCGATAGGCTTCCAATTGATAAAGGTTTGTCTATCGTCAAAAAATCAGCTTTTGAAATCTTGGCCTTTACTTGGAGTCAAAATCTGCACTCAAAACGTTTAAAAATACCTCCCAGACACACGTATACATAGAATGAGGAGATGGAGACTTAGGTGAAGAAAAATAAACATATGCACACACACGTATGTATATATGTGTATAGGTAGATACACACATGTAGATATAGATAATGTACATAATTGTTTAAGAGAGAGAAAGAGAAGAGAGAGGGAGAGAAAGAGAAGAGAGAGGGAGAGAAAGAGAAGAGAGGGAGATAGATAGATAGATAGATAGATAGATGGAGAGAGAGAGAGAAAGAGAGAGAGAGAGAGAGAGAGCTGTCCTTATCTATTCATCATAATCGTCAGCGGCAGCAGCCTTTTGACGTCTTTTCGACTGTTGTTTTCTCAGAAATTCAACATCTTTCTCTGACTTGAGTGTGGCAGCACGTTTATCATCTGAGCATGTCTAGATCGTCACAGCATTTTATTTTCTGTTGGCGGCAATTCTGCATATGCCCCCAGGGTTTCAATCTTGTGAACTGCGATGTCCAGTGGTTGTCTGACATCCCTGCAACATGGTATGCCCATTGCTATCTAAGTTTTTAACTCCTTCTCTAATCAACTGTGCAGTCTTGTGATCCCTCTCTAGTGAATTTTGCATGGTTTTTATCTTGAAAGCCAATCTTCTGGTTATGTTCCACGTTTCTGCTCAATAAGTGACTTTAGGGAGAATGCTTTAGCTATGTTCTTCGTGGATGAATGGAATTATTTTGAATTTTGGATGTTGAGCTCACCCTACTGAGAGCTACTAGCCTTGGGATAGTAGAAGTAATTATTTCCCAATGTATTCATTCACTTGACAGAAGAGAAAAAGTGACTGAACATATGCAAACCTTTTATTATTGATAAGTGGATGATTTAGAAAAAATGTCATCGGCGATCAAAAGCTAAATCAGTCATAAAAACAGTCATTTAGTAAGACCGGAATACACACCTCGCACACACACTCACACACACACATATACACACACGCGCACAAACTGGGCATACTGAAACACATTCTCAAAAACATATTCATTCATTTTTTTTTCTTTATAGAAGTTTTATGTGTTCCTTTGGGCTTTGAGTCTTTGTATGTTTCAATTTATAATTTTTTTTGAGCAATAAATTCGATCTTTATTGGAAGAGTTGACCTTTTATCTCTTTAATACTTCCTTTTTCCAAACTTTTGAAGAAGAAACAAAGTCATGAAATCGTTTGGTTTGGAATGCCGTTGGTTTGGAAACATGCTTATCGCATTTAAATCTTCAAAAGATATTGCTCCACTTCCACCTTATCCTGTATTTATTCTCTCACTATTTTCTTTCTTTCTTAAAGCCTCTTTGCCTATGCCCTCTTTGAATGTCCTGCACTAAAACATTCTTATCTGTAATCTTTTTCTCTCATCACTTCATCGTTTTTCATTCCCTCTTTCTTCACAACCCATCCAAAATTGCCGCCAAAACTGTAACCATATAATTTTTTTTTCTGTTATTAAGTCTTCGAGCTGGTTAGCTTGGTGTGTATGTATGTATGTATGTATGTATGTATGTATATATAGATGGGAACGTAAATAGAGCTATAGGCTGACGATTCAAACATCTATTCCATATTACGTTCGGGAAAATGTTTTTTTTATTCTTCCTTTGAAAATCCCCTCGAATAATTTTTTTAGCAGAGAGGAGATAATTTTGCAATATGAGTTTATGCTAAATCTGTTCCTTGAATTATGTGATTTTTGAGAAGACACTCCTTAAAGGGATCACTGCCAAACAAAAGGCAAGAGAAATAATTTATTCATTGATCGATGGGATCCGTTACCACTTTTTTTCATTGAGCATGCCAAACTCAACATGCTTCTAAAAGATATAGGTTATATGGCAGTTTCTATTTACTAACTAACCAGACATGTTTCCAGGTTTTCTTTTCTCTGAAACTTTGGGCATTTTTTCAATTCTAAAATCTTTTTTCCTCTTCTTATATTTCTCACTTACGTCCTCACCTTTTTCTTCTTTCACGAGTGGCTGCTATTCACCTGTTTTGTTCCGATCACTTCTTAGACCCGACCTGTTGGGTTATAACACCTTTTACAAGTGAACTCTTTGAGGAATGTTCAAACATTCTTTGAAGTCTCCACGGATAAAATTTCTTTCCATATCCCTGGAAGTACTTTTCAAGACATTTGCGTCAATATTGATTCCCAGCTTTTCAACCGACATAAAATTATGAATAAATTTCAGAGCATGTATCATTGTACAGGAAAACACAAGTACAAAGGGTACGAATTCAACACATTTATAACTAGGTGTGTGAAAATGCATGTTTATGTGTGTTCGTGCGTGAACGCGTGTATGTGTATGTGTGCGTGTACACGTACAATTTCGGGAATTGTAGATTTAAAAGAAAACATCGTACGGGTACAAACCAGAGCGATAAGGGTGGTTTTGCGTGAACCGAGGAACCCTCCAGCATAGAAGTTGCAGGGAGCCAATTTGTCATGCGCGTAAATCGACATACAGGCTAGACCATAGTAAATGCAAGCTTCAAACAATCTCAATGGAGTTTCACTGTCGACTATGGATGCCCAGAGGTGAGTGTCCGTTCCCAAATGCAAATGTAAACCCACTGCGATTGTTTGCCAAATTACACCAAGATTAAGCAACCACCTCTTGGGATATTCAAAATGGCTAGATACTATGTGGATTGAACACGTACATTCGAATATATAATTCTGCTATTTATTATTGAGTACAGAGTTGTGAATCCTGTGTCACGGATAGGGTCTATCAAACAAATACGTAGATACTTCAATTTGCCATGTAGATTAAATATGTACACCTGTGCCATAAAGATTAATTGGCCCGGCATATTTCATTAATTCTTTGCTTCTGAGTGAGAAATTATGCAGCAATAATATTGAATGTTCACGCGAAGGGAATGCATGAAACGCACTTGATCAATATCTAATACGAATACGTTTAGCAACGTTCAATTTATACATCCTGCTAATCATTGAATCGGTAAAATAGCTGACTGTGCTGATGGGGGAAATAAAGAGTAATCTTTAAACACAGATGTTATATCCCCGTACTTCATACACATCCGATTTCCTTACCTTCAGAAAATGCTGTCAATGACATAGTAGAGTTGAGTTCACAAGCAATAGAGGGCTGAGCGAACTTCAAAAAAAGCTTTCATGCTTTCCCTCTAAAAATTTTGAAACGATGTGAGAAGAAACCTTTTTATCAACCTAATTATACACTAGTAAAAGAGGAACTGGTAAAAGTTTTTTTAATTGCTCCGATTGAAGTAGCTGGAGTAAGATATATCATAAGAACCATTTAGAAAACTCTAATGGTATTTTGCTGGTTATATTGTTGACACACGAGCGCTCAACATCACTATATACAATGAATCCCCGGAGATTGAATGCAGAACGGTAACTGACAATGAGATAGCTTTGAGAACTAAACGAGTTCAGAACATATTTGCCACTTGAAATTCGTGTCCGAAAGGTTTTAGCGAAGCTCGTGATGTATTTCCAACAACGGACGATAGAAGACTGACGCTGTATATCAAGACCATAGCGCTCTTTGCCAGCAATTATTTGGGTTCTAGGATGGAACTTTTTCAATATTGTGTTCTTCGTCTTAACTATTTCAACCTTCATGTAATTGAATCTTGTGGCGTTGTTTTGGGGTCCTTATTGAGAGCCATTCAGTCTCTAATTTAAAGTTTCCCCCCGAGTAACCATGCCCTCACAGATCTATTTGCAATTCCTTGAGTTTGTATTTTGATGCTTCATGCAATAACTGATTAACACGATACGTCTGGTGGTTACACAAACAACATCTTATCATAGGTTGAAGAAATCTGTGCATGTGTGTATGTGTATGCAGCACTTGGGAAATATGATGTACGACAATCACCTGACAAGTGGCCATTGTACGAAGTTGACATTTGCCAGATATAGTAGTCAGCGCAAAAGGCAGTTCTGTGTCGAATTTGACATGTTTTTCGAGAAACTAAATACTGTTTTTTTTTTATCTACAATTATTGATCTAAATATAGGTGTGAAATTTCGCAATTGGCAACACTGAAGAGAACTAACCGAAATACTTCAAAGTCGTAGTTCCGTGCAACCGACGAAAAATTATTTTACATGACCATTATGGAAGGTAGCTCTGCACACGATAGAATCCAAACTTTCCCCAAGGTACACCTTTGGAATTGGAACTGCCCTAGTTATAAAACAAAAGTTTAATAGTATGAACATCTTCATGAATGCAAAAAATGTATTATGAGCATGCTTGCGTGTGTTACCAGGGAGAAACCTTCATGAATCTTATATAAACCCTTGAGAATTTGTCATATATATGTTTCTATGCCTTTTTAAAATGTACATTTATTCACATTGAAACTACTTACCGATACTTATATCTTCCGAGAGAAAATCCGGTCGCTGGGATTTAGCATTTCAAACTGGCAAAATAAACTTCTCAAGAACCGGTGGAGCATCGATTTTAATGATAGTTTCAGAGTAACATCTATCTCTTATGCATACAATTGTGCATCTCTTTCTCTCTCCCTCTCTCATAACACACACACACACACACACAGACACAGACACAGACACACACACATATACATATATACATATACATATATATATATATATATATATATACATACACACACATACACACACACACACACACACACATATATATATATATATATATATATATATATATATATATATATATATATATATATATATATAAGAAATGAAAAGAAATGACGAAAGATGGGAAGCGAAGGGGTGAAGGTAATTTTTCTCTTTTAGCTCCGAGATTCTACAGATATTCAACCCATTTATTCAATATTGCTTGATAAAGAAAGGCAGCTATATGAACATATAAATATACGTGCGGACTTCAGTGACCTTCAGAATAAAAGAATGATAATTTTTATCAACCTTGAACAGCGCTAATATTATTGGAAAGGGAATTGATTTTGAAATCTAACCTGAAAGATAACCCCGACAACAAATATTTTAGATACACCTCGTATCTTGTAATTATGAAGGAAAATAACAACATTCTATGTAAAGAAGTCTATGGAGAGAAATGTTAGTATATCAATGAATTTCAAATAGATGTTTATCATCAAAATAATTGCAGCAACAACATAATTTGAAGAGTTTGTCAGAAAGTGAATTACCTACAGAAGTACATACAGAATACATTTTATTTCTTGTGTGAGCTTTCAGCTCAAAGATTTTCCACAATTGAGGTAATAACTTTTTTTTTTAGAGAACTGAAATTCAAAGAAATGGTATCTTCCAGATAGGGAGTCGGCTGGACCATCAGGAAAGGCCTGTTGTCACTTGATGTCACGTGGGAGAAACCAGTTGCAACTGACATGAAATCTCAAATACGATATTTTGCCATTTAGTTAAGATGTTAGTTAAACCACAGCGCATATGCACTTATTTTGGTTTACAGGTTTTTGATACTAAAAGTCTGAATCTGTTTATTTGTTTTTGTGACATCGTAATTTTGTCATAATAAATTATATATTCTTATCCCTTTCATTCTTGGAAATAACTTTTTACATGACTTTTTATTCTGACCATACTATGTTTTGTAATTATTTTCCAGAACACGAATGTAATTATGCAGCTCATCTTCCGGTCTGCTGTTCCAAAATACGGCACCAGCGTATTTTGGTTGAGCATTCTTACTTTATGGGGATAATGTTTAAGGATGTTGGTGGTCTATTCAAGATTTAACTGGACATTCACTTTCTTTCAATCGTATTTCCAAGTATTTCGGTTACCTTAACCCGATTAAGATTTTTTCTAGAAAAATATTGTAATAGAATGTTGCAAATTGATTCGGAAGGTAGCAAAAATAGATATTACTTGCTATAAATTACGATCCGTTAGGAATAATACAACTGATTTAATCATGAATATAATTATTATAAACGAATGGCAGGAACAATGCCTGAGAAATGGAAAAGTGAAATCTTTGAGACTTAAATATTCAGCCAGGAAACCAGATTTAGTACACAAAGACAAGAAATTCCGTCAGCTAGCTGAAAGAAAGAGAGAGAGAGAGAGAGAGAGAGAGAGAGAGAATACCAGATAAATCCAGGGCTAGAATGAGAGAGAATTATTGGAATTTTGCAATAGAGTAAAATTTCCCTTGTGAATTATGTCATAGGGTTGCATATCATAGGGAAACATGGTGACCAACATATCATGGACTTTAAGATTTCAGAGAGTGAACTTTCGCTGTCTAAATATTCGCTGCCGAACTTGAGAAATCGAATATTTCAGCACGATGATGCCCCTGTCATGTTGCACACACTGTTTCAAATTGATTTTCCAGCTACTGAATCTGCATTCTACACTGGCAAGCAAACTGTCTTGATTTGAATATAAGAGTAAAAAATGTTTTGGGGAACCTCAAGAATGCTTTATGTGAAAAATTGAAAAAAAAATGGAGATGTTTCGACTAGTTTTGATGACAGCGATTCAGGCTACCAGGGAAAATACAACGATACCCGAATACATGCATTCCTCACAGAAGGCAATGCTTAAACGGATCGAAGCACCATTACTTGCAAAAGTAGGGAGCACAAAATATTGACTATATCATAATTCATTGAGAAAATAAGGGACATTTGCTCAACTAATGTGCTTTTTTTTTACCAAGATAAGATGTATTTTTACAACAATGAATAATTAGAATCTATCTGATACATGCTACCCAAACCTTTTTTTACTATGTATTTGGATAATTTAGAAAAAAAAAAACTCTCGGCCGACAACCAGATAACGTGCCTAGGTAGTAGTACGGATTTTTTAGATTATGAAATAAATTGAAAAAAATTAATAGTATAGTTGCTGTCTGCTATAATTCTGAAATACTCTCGGGTAAATATATGTAGACACACACACACACATACACACACACTCAAATATATATATATATATATATATATATATATATATATATATATATATATATATATGTGTGTGTGTGTGTGTATTATCTATTTTTGACGTGATTAAATTTGTTTCCCGTTAGGTTTATCTCCAATTCAATATTTTACAATCAAGAGAAAAGTGTTGATATGAAGTCAAGGCTTTGCGTTCACTGCCACATGCTGTGGCGTCATAGTAAATGTTGAAAGAAACAGAAGTGGCCAATTTGCTCCTTATTTAAGAGAGAGCATATCCGTACCAATCATGGATATGGATGCCGAGATTGAACATCGTAATCTTGGTAAAAACAAATAAGCATTTCTTAGACGAACAAATAGGACGTACATTTAAAGATTGGACTAATGATACATTCATATGGGATACATATAAAGCTTGGAGGATAATTGTTGAAATTAGTGAAACTGATCGTGATAGGAGAGGCCAGTTTTTACGTGATTATTAAGTAATTAATGAAGAGAATCGGATATGTGATAGAATGAAAATAGAGAATAAGCTTGGAGTAAAGTAGTCGTAGTTGCTATGATTCTATGAACCAGAGGAAACTGAAATGCTTTGAATTCATAAAGGTCGATATTTCGATGATAAAGAATCATGTTCGGGACGGTTATCAGTGGTATGTCTAACTGCCACATTTGTGGCGATGTACGACACCTGAATTCATGAACGTCGACAGCAAATAGGTGGTAATTCTCAGACGCTGAAAAAAACAGGACTGAAAAACTATCTAAGTCACAGAGAACACATGGGGTTTACCAGATGTAAGCACCATGAAGTAAGAAAGATTAGAAGACAGAATATCTTTTGCATACGTCTTTGAGTGTGAGGTTTCATATCTAAAGCTATTTCGTATTTAACTTTAACTAGAAATATAGTAGTCAAAATATGAAAATGCTTCAAGTTTAATCAACGTGATTTTAGGCGTTTAAAACATCTGATGGAATATACACAGGTTCACCTAACTCACGTCTTCCAAATTACGACTCCCTGCATACATGGAGGACTGTCCATGGAAATATTTGATTTAAAAAAAAAATCCCTTTTATGTACAATTGTTCAGACAGAACTCTGTGTATTAACTATGTAGCAAGTGTTTACATCTATGAGTGGGCGTGAGGATAAAATTTCACGTGATATTTCTTTCTGAATCGGTTTTCTGAGTCATTACGCGGAGTATTCTCACATTTCATCCTGTCCATTGTCCTTGTATTTCACTGTTTCCATTGTATTCATTGTGGCTTCAAAACATTAATCAGTAGAAAAATGATGGTGATACAACGAACAATAGGAGATGTATCAAGGTTTAAAAACTCACCGGCTTTGCCAAAATATTGATAATACTCATGGCAGCTCGTCATTCTATTGGTTTCAAACTTCGTTGCCCAACCCTATGCATTGTCTCTTGAGTAAAAAGTGTTTTTTGACTTGATTTCCAGTTCAATTTTAATATTCAGTCAGTATTGAGAATATATGATTTGATGTTGACCTGGAAAAGTAATGAAGGGTAATAAAACAAATCCTATCTTTGTCATTTCATACTTTTTTAGTTTAAAAATCTATTCTATCATTTCAATATTTCCTTTTTCCTTTTTTCCAAGTATTTTTTCATTGGTTTTATGCCTCCACCGCTTCCATCTTCTTCCTTTCTTCATTTAATTCATTCCTTCTTCAATCTTTCTCTCTGCTTTCTTCCCATCCTACCATCCCTCCGTTTAATTTTTTTTCATTTATCTTGCAGCTTACTGCCTCTTTCGCTCTTCGTTCCTTCATGTTTTAATTGGAATACCTATATTTTTTTTCTAAAGTTTGCCAAATTTTGCTACTTTCAAATATTCCCCGTTTGATTCCTTATTTGAATTAACCAAGTTCTTTCAAGACTCAAAATCATTTTTTCGTCAAATTTGCAATTTCCTGCGCTC
>OY735198.1:20535964-20650964 GCA_963457665.1 Thysanoteuthis rhombus | reverse complement strand
ACATCAGATTAAGATATAACATTTTTGATACGTAAAGGAAACGAGAAATTATTTTTCTAGAGTTTTCCAATCAAAATTTCAGCGTGTTCCAAGTGATTATAATCATCTTCAATTAATTTGAAGTTTTAATCTTATAATTGTGCAGATATTTATTTATTTTTTTTAATACTGCAGATCATTATTTGTTTTGAACAGTTTCCAGAATTAATATAATTTGTTTACCTCCCTCAAAACAAAGCACTGTAGCATCCAGATGGATTAATTATCTTAAGATAGAAAAATATAACCAAATAAACTATTATACTTATCTAAGATTTGCTCTTTTAGAACTTTTTCTGGATTGAAAGAAAAAATTTTTGATTCTTGATGGATTATATTCACCGATGTGGAACTCTTGGATACGAAAAGCTGACAAAAATATATACATAAAGCTTGGCTTATTTTCCCATACTGCCAATCTTAAAGGGCATGCATTATGATGATGTGTCAGTCTAGTTAACGAACCATTATCCTTGGACGGAGCGGCTGGCTATTGGGATGAAGTAATTCTTGCTCAGGACAACAACTGTGGGGAAGTCAGTCACACTCAGTAATACTCAGTGACAATTGAACTCATTACAGCATTGATTGCTTGAGTGACTAGTTTGCAAATCGCTACTCTTCAGTTAGGCTTGCTCGAAATTTACACTGACACACAAACGCATATATATATATATATATATATATATATATATATATATATATATATATGATGGACGTGCAACTAGCATTGCCTTGATGGCATGGGCAATATGGAATCCAAGGGATGTTTATGTTCATTTCAAACTAATGGCCTATGGGAAAAACATGAATCCATCTTCCCTCCCCGTAGTAAAACATTGGTCTCTCTGGCTTTGGCAATATTAGTTTACGAGGCAATAGGCCCCTTTGAATCAACTTAAATCAATTTGATGTACCCCCAGTTAATACCTAACGTATCGCTGTCTACTTTCCTTCGAGCAAAATCACGAGGCCAAGGGGCATCCCAGGATCTCCTGAACGCCCACGATCTACTTAAGATATCCCATCGTCTCAAGTCTGTAGAGAAAGATGAGAGGTCATTCAATATCGTGAATTTTTGAAAATTTGGACATTTTTAGCATTAAAGGGCAACATGAATTACTGATTCGTTGGATACCAATTTTTTAATTTTTTTCAATCGACCCCCTTCAAACAACATGCTACCAAGAAACATTGGCTGCTTGAATGTCTATATTAAGTTATTGAATATGCACGTTACCAACCGTTTACCATCATTTTTCCTGAAATTAAAAAAAAAATAAAAAGGAGAAAATACAACTGTTCTTACTGATTCCTAATGTAATCCATCCGATTATTCCCAATCTAAAACGAACGAAATCCTTTCAGTTCCAATCGATAGGCTGGCATCACTGGTGAAATATTGTGCTATGAATTTCCAAAAGCATCAAGTATGTGATCTTGCTGTTTAATGGCAACTCAAACATTTTAAAATAGATATAACGTTAATCATATGAAAATTTATGAAGTATTGATATAAAGTTTCATCAATGTTTAGCATTCAGTATTGTTAGTAATGCCATGGACTATGATTAAATGTCTAATTGCAAGCAATCATGCTTGGAAGTGATCAAAGTAATCAATCTTTTCTAATTCTCTTGTACTTACATCGATTTTGGTGAAGACAATATATGAAAGACAACTGTCATCGTGAATTTCGCTTAAATTAGTAAATATCTTTTTTTCTTTTTATACCACTTGATAAACTTTTAATCACTGGAAAGCTTTGTTTCTCATGTTATTCAACAAGGTTTTATATATATATATATATATATATATATATATATATATATATATATTCATATATATATATATATGTATATATATATATATATATACATATATATATATATATATACATATATATATAGAGAGAGAGAGGGAGAGAGAGAGAGGGAGAAAGAGAGAAGGGGAATCGATAAATAGATTCGATAGAAAAGATAGAAATTAGGAGCAGTACAAAGAGAGAGAGAGAGAGAGAGAAAGAGAGAGAGAAAGAACAGAAATGAGATAGATAGAAAAAGAAAGAAGAGAGAGAGGGGAAAGTAAAACAGTGGGGGGACGAAAGGAAGACAAAAAAGATGAGAAATAAGATATTCATAATGAAAATCATGGATACAAATAGATAAATAGAACAACAAAGAATGAAGAACAGTTTGAATCAAAGGGAAGGTAGAAAATGGATTTTTATATAGAAAGAACAAGACGGAAAGATGAAAATAAAGAGGGTGAAAGGTCACTTGGGGAAATTTTTGAGTATTATTTGTACAAATCCTAATAGTCAAGTACTTGTGAGAGGATTAACTTACTACCAATGGTATCCGTGATCAGTATTCCATATCTCTACGCCGGATGCTAAAATATATTATTATACTTAATCTTCAGCCAATATCTGCAAATGCAAACACACCGTGATTATCACATAAACATGCATACAAGCGTTCTTGTCCATACATATATCTGCAAGCAACTGTACGTTGTGTCTGTAATTGATTCAGTCATTATTTTCCTTCCTGTAACAAGACCGCTTGAATGATCCCAGATTATCGTTCGACAAATTCGTTGTATGCAAATATCCTGCGTTGACTTCAGGGATCATTCATACATCTGCTAATATATATATATATATATATATATATATATATATATATATATATATATATATATATATATAAATATATATATATATATATATATATATAAATATATATATATATATATATATATATATATATATATATATATATATATATATATATATATATGTGTGTGTGTGTGTGTGTGTGTGTGTGTGTGTATTTTCGTATCAGTGTTGTATTATGAGAGTTCCTTAGTTCGTTAAATCAAAACGAAAAAGAGATACTTGATGCAATACATTGATATTTACAGCATATTATTTACATTCTCTCTAAATAAATATGCGATTTTTACTTTGATAGCTTAGCCTAGAGCTAAAAAACGCTATGTAAGTATTTTGTTTTTTATTCGTACAACACATCTACTGAAAGTTAAATTAGGCGAAGATTTTACCTCTGCTTAGAAGCAAAAAAGATGAACAAAGTAAAATCGTCTTAATGATTTTTCTCACACCAACTGATACTAATTCATCGACTAAGTGACTCAATTTCACTAACCGTCTATTTTCCTGAAATTGCATTATATTTTTCTTTCTTGAAATGAAAAAAAAACTACATTTCTCTTGCAAGTTTCATTAATTTCCCAAACAGTAAAGCGTCTTTACTTGGCGATTTAAAGAACTGAGGTCAATAACCATGAAATTCTTTTTCATTCCTAAGAGCAAAAGAAGATTTAATGAATAGGCATTCATTAAATCGATTCGTATATTTTGAGAACGAAGATGGCGAACAGAGTTCGGTTACGCTTGGTGAGGCCTGGATCTTTTTTTACACAACATTCTTTGGAGAAAGCATGAATCCGTATGATATTAAGCTCTTCTCCATCTTGAATCACATTTACCAATATATTGACACTGTTAGAGAGCAATAAACAAAGAAACGAAACAACAAGTGATCAGATGAGTTATCATCCCTACCTTGCCTATTCACACAGCAGAACTTTGCTACATTCATTATCGGTCTTTAATGATGGCAACTAGATGGAATAGGAAAACATCGGAATATTTGTCTATTTTCCTGAATATGCATTATATTTTTCTTCTCTGAGAAGAAAAAAAAACACTCATTTTTTATGCAAGTTTTCATGAATTTCTCAAATAGCAAAGCGTGTTTACTTGGCGTTCTAGAGAACTGATGTCAACAACAATAAAAGTCTAGATGGTAATTGTCTGAATTGAATTCGTTCGTTCCAAAAAATCATTCGTAAAATGCAATCAATAACCATTCATTAAATCGATCCAAATATGTTGGCGTCAATGCGATTTTCTTTTGCTTAGCAGTTGCAGATGGCTAAAAGATTATTTTCTCTGAGAATAAAAACAGTGATCAGAGTTCGATCACGCTTTGAATGATTGGGTTCACTTTTTACACCGAATTCTTTGGAGAAAGCAAAGATCGAAATCATCTTGTGCAATGCCCTATCTCTATTTACATTGACAAAATTATTGACGATGTTGCACCACAATCAAAGGATGAAACTAGAAAACAATTGATCACATGAGCAATAATTTGCCAATGGTTGCTATCCGCACAGCAGCTCATGGCTATATCCATTATCTGCTTAGAAAGATGGTTGCTATATTATATGTATTCTTCAGCGCAGCGGATAAGAAGGGAAATTACTCCCCATTGAGTATTTGGATTGGTCTAATCCCAACAATTACCTTCTCCATCCACATCGCATTTTCAAGATATGAAAGAGTCACGAAAAAGGATTTTGCCACACCAATGAAACCGAAGAAGCGAAAAGGGAAGAGTTGATACTATCAGGGAAAAATAGTTTGAAGCTTCCTGTCACGGATCATCAGCCAAGCTCCTTTTTAGTCTTCAAATTCGCTGGCCTTGCCGTTTTTGACTTGGTTGGGATCTCTGCAAGTTGTCCTCTAAATCCCCTTCACTGGTCTTGTCTCAGCGTATACGATACGTTTTTTACGGTCCAATGGTAATTAT
This sequence comes from Thysanoteuthis rhombus, assembly GCA_963457665.1. NCBI lineage: Eukaryota > Metazoa > Mollusca > Cephalopoda > Oegopsida > Thysanoteuthidae > Thysanoteuthis > Thysanoteuthis major. The sequence goes on along the minus strand of OY735198.1, from coordinate 20,646,300 downwards.
CCAAAGTTAGCTAGAAATATTTCAAACTTTGAGCTTGGGCATGGGGTCTCTAGGGTTGAATAATTGATAAGGTTCAAATGTCAGTAAATTTTTTCCCACCTAATCTCCCATATTTGGCAGGTCATTTTCTGACCAGCTCCTTTGATTGATACTTCTTGTTCTGATTGGCCATAGGTCTTTTATTACTCTATTAGGGTGAGCCTATTTGTGTGTGTCACCCAATATCAAGCCTGCCAAATTCACAGACTCTGATCAAACTACTCTATGACATAGACTTCCTCCACTTAATAAAAAAGGAATACCATCATGTGATTATCGAGATGCATATATTTCATAATTAAGTAAATAAACATAATTTAAAGAAGCCCACTATGAAGTAATGCGTAAGAAACCAGACATGTGAACAATAATTTTTGTAGTGAGTCTGGTCCTCACTGGGTCCCCCATCTGTGTGGCTTTGCAACAGATCGTGCTTAACTAAATAAAATCTTTTGAGAAGCTTTACCCTTGATATTTTCCTAAGCATCTAATAGAAAATTAAAATTTGTATGACAAGATCGATTTGTTTTTGGTGGCGAACGTAATCAGCTATACTTTTTTTTATCCTGTAGTTTTCGCTTGTGGCGATTTTTTTTTCATTATAAAGAACAAAGCAACTATTGATTTAAAAGGTTTCTGTAACGATCAAGATCCATGAACAAACACGAAGCATAATCTTTTGCAGACAGGCTGTCGGCAAAATGAAACGTCGAAAAAACAGGCAATTAATAATATTTAAATGTAAGGAAAAAGAAATAAATACTAAACAAAAAATGATAAGAAATCTCATAACATGGAATTTTCCTTCCTTTTACGAATATTTGACGTGGCTCAAGTATGATGTCACGATATGTAAGATTCTCGGAGATATTCGCTAGAGGCAGAGTGAAATTAAAATTGATGTCCAGTCGAATTGTAATTTCTGCATTATCTGTTTTCTCTATGCTGTTATTGAGAACAATCAAACTAGACTGTCACCAAAACTGCCAACATAGATTTCTTTTTTACCAGACTTGACGCACCGAGGAAGCAACAGAGCTGGGAATTTTGACGGGTAGTCTTTAAGAAAAAAAAACAATGTTTTTTTGGTTTGTTGACCCCCCCCTCAGTTTTTTTTTCAGTGTGGTATTCAATTTGCAATGTCGGCTAGTGCTGAACTCATTTGTTTTCCTGCGTCTGCTTGTTTTTGGAAAAATCAGAACTTTCAACGTTCTACTCACTAACATGAGGCGAGATGAGTATTTTTTTCCATTGATCGCCCCTTTTTCAAATTTTTGATTACTCACCCCGAACACGGGATGCTGTTAAAAGAACTTGGTCGTATGACAGTTTCTATCATGATATGTTATTTCCAACACGAACAGATGTTCGTCTTTGAGTACATTATGAAATAAATTTCCTGTTTATTTTCAAACTGCCAATAATTAATCTCAATCTTCTTTTGATTTCTTTATTTTTGTTGAGTGTTGTTCTCTGGTTCATTGTTCACTACGACTCTTTGTGAATTGAACACGCTCCTTTCAAAAATAAAGGAAAGAAAAGAGAACGGTGATAATTTTACTTTATTTCATAGTCATTTCTATATCATTTACATTTTTCATTTTCACTTTCTATTTTATTATAAAACTAATATCGGTTTCAGTTCGTTGTGTTTAATTTGTGTTCCTACGATTTTCAGGTATTTTTCTGTTCGCTTGGCAATATTTGTTCATTGAGTTTTGGTCGAAGACAGAAAAAACTATATCCGGAAATATCAGATGTTAGAAGCAATGAAAAATGACAAGTGAATATGGCGTCGATAATATACAAATGTTTGTCTTTGAGAATTAACACACGATGCACTAAAATGGGTGGAGAATTTATCATAGCAACTACCATCGCCATGAACAGTGCCACTTCAAAATTTACTACTATTTCTTCTGCTCTTAAAGTTAGCAACATTAGTCCTGTCCGGTTGATTTTTCACTTATCAACCAAAGCTTTTTTAATGTCTCTTCTTTTGTTTCCTGGGTATTCGTTTTCATTATTGCATAACCTTTTATATCCTGTAAAATCATTAACCTTGTTTATGCCATTCACTTTAAATTGGTTTAGTCGTTCAGTTTCGTTTCTTACCATGTCCCGGGGATGAATAAACATCAGCTCCGATATCTCAGGCTTCATTTTTGCTTATCTGCATTCATCTAAAAATTGCTGGAAAAAAAGCTCTCCACTCCGATCAGCCAATTCGAATCAGTTGCCAACATTCCTTGTTATCACATGCAAGTTCACAAGAAAATCGTAGAGCTAGAATCATTGGACCACAACATCCGAACGTAATTTAGATGAAAATACATCTTCGTTATCAACCTCAGATTTCAAAACAGGGAAATGTTTTTATTTCGTTATCAAAAGTCTCTATTTTAGTTTGCTGGAAGAATACAATATCATTATTAATAACAATGGAGTAAAGTGAAATCAAACACAGCTATCGGACAAACCAAGGCTCCCCAAGGTGAAAGAGCTGCGAGTTCGCTTCTCACTTAGAGCTTATAGCTAATCTCTGATCTGCGATGTGTAGTAATGATCCATGAATGGCAGCCGGATTATTTGCAATAGAACTAATTGCCTCAGTTAACTGATATGCGAGAGAAATTTGATTGCCATACAACTATTCAAGGTGCTCAGCTAGTTAAGACTGAAATGTGTCATAAGAATGGTTGACGCAGTGAGGTTCGCTCTTACGTAACTAGCAAATTACTCTGCAAAGAAAACTTGGTTGGCCATTGAGATAAAAAATGAAAGCTCAAACAATTTATTTTCCCTGAACTTAGATTTTTCAGTGATTGATAATAATGTGACAACCAATGAAGATAGAACTTGGCACATCTGATCTTCACTGCCAAAGAAGCTTTTTAACTCTTCCGTTATGGTCGGCGTCAAAGATATATGCTCAGGTATTGGTTAAAATAATGTATATTATTTATAGGAGAAAAATATATATTATTTGGAAGATTGTACATCCGAGGGATTTGCCTGATTATGGATAAAAGGAACCGAATGCTAAAAAATCATCGAATCATGTTTAGTTTCAATTGAATATAAGCTCTATTGTGGCTGTTAGACTGAAATAGCCGAGTTGGTCTTGCCAGTACAAGTAGGTATTTGTATTAGCCAGTGCATGGCAAGGCAAATTTGATTATTGTTTGTACATTTGGAGAATCGATAACTATGACTGAAATAGTTCATTTGATTTCGAGACCAAGCCCATACGCTGATTGGATTCTTGTCTCAAAATCTAACAGCTCACCTGCTTCCTCATGTCATGACACTCTGTTGGGCAAAGCTCCTCTATGAATGATCATCAACGCGTGATCCAATCTATCTATGCAATTAAACACACACACACACACACACACACACACACATCGTGAATTCGATGGAAAAAAAGATTTGATCCGAAAATGCCAAAATAGATTTACTCGTACGATATTACTGAGTCTTTAAAACATGACAGATCGAAGAAAGAGAGAATTTTCAGTATATAATCAAGGCATCGGATATTTTGTGGTGCGATCAGCAGTTTCATGCTCTTGTTTTGAATATCGATTTCTAATATGTTGGTGATAAATTGAATGATAACTCTGGAGGGGATTCGAAAATAATTTTAAAAAGAAGGGTATCCAATAACAGAATAAGGCAATCAGAAGAAATATGAAGAGGAACTTACACGTTTGATATGATGACACGGGGTCTAATTTGTACTATTCAGGATAAAAAGGTGGAAATCATCCTCATCAGTCTTTCAACGTCCGTCGTTGAACAAAGACCTCCCCCAAGATTCGCAACACTTCTCTATCGTGGGTGTTGCTGAGCTAGTACATTCTGGATTTGTCTAGCTTGTCTCTCTATGTAATATTCTGCCGGCCTCAGTTTCGCATGTAATCTCGGGAGATTCATATCGTGAGTCGCAATGTCCATCAGTTGTCTACCATTTTGCAACGTGGCCAGCCCACTGCCATTTGAAATTCTGATGAATCCGTCTCTTGGTTGGGTTCTATGTTTCAGCTCCATAAGTTATTATTGGGAGGATGCATTGGTTATACACCTTTCTCTTTAAAATAATGGGATCGTCTTATTTTTGAAGATTGAACTTGCTATGCCAAAGCCTTGCCACCTTAATGTGATTCTTGCCTGATTTTCTCATCTTTTGTGAGTCTCATGGAGATTTGTTGTCCTAGGTCAATGTAATGTTTTAGATACCAAATAATATCCCATTTAAAAAAAAAATATGAATTGTCATTCGTGACAAAACAATGTCATGCATAACAAATCTGTTGAAGAGAAAGAAAGAAAACAAAGAACGTGAAAACCGAAGATGCATAGAAAGTAGACCACAATATTCATCCAGGTTGATGAATCTCAATGGAATGCTCAAAAGAGGGAGAATTTTAACGACAAATGACCCTCGGGTGGCAAGCTTGCGGCAGGGCGAACTCAACTCTGAAGAGCAAGAAAATGAAAAAAAGCATCAGATGTAGGGTCTTCAACCATGACATCCTCGATGATAGTCGACTATGGAGCTGGAGCGTGGAACCCTACCAGAAAACTGGATCTCACATTAGGAACAATAAAACACGCCCATAACGGATCAAACTTAAACACATCATATCACAAGAAATCCCGTTATCTTAAATGAAAAAGGGGTCACTGATATCATGAAATCCATTAGAAAAATGTAATGGCTATGGGCAAAAATTTCAAACAACTGCTGGTCTTTTAAACTAAGAACATAGATCTCAAGAGATCATATGCAAAACTTTGACAAGTAAAGAATGAAATAGTGTGACGATTTCAGTTAGGTATATCTTCAAATATCAGCTCTTGAACGTCCATGACCTAGAGGTCTGGTAAATCCTGGGTGAGGTATGTCCAAAGATGGACGTTAAATGGCAGCTGCTTCTGCTGCTGATAACGATGATTGCATCAATGAATTGATTGGAGGAAATGAATAGAAAAAAAGTGGTATTGATTGTCCGACTATGACAAAACAAAACACTGATCAATAATTGAATTGAAAATATATAGATACATGTATTAAAAAATGTTGTTGGAGGCCTATGAAAATGAAATCAAAGACCATGCAAAATGCTTATCCGAAAGAACTTGAGATATAAACGAGTGAAAGATTTTATTCTTCAAAAAAAAAAAAAAAAAAAAAAAGGCAAAAATTATGATTGTTTCAACGGATTGGGATATCCGAATAACGTAGCATTAGCGCTACGGAAGTTGCTTACCGTAGAAAATGTCCTATCATTTGATAAGTATTATGGCTGAGATAGTTGTGTATTGTCAATGGTGCTACCGATCGGTAAATAGCGTTGGATATGCCGTTTCCTGTAAGATCATGGAAGTTAAGCAAAGTGCAGTAATTACCCAAATAGGTGACTGTCAGAATACCAGATGCTGTTGCGCAAAAAGGTTGATTTGCAGGCGCATCAGTCTGTCGCCGATCAACAAAATATATTACCAAAATTGGACCTGAATGTGCACCTGGTATTTTCCCATGGAAATGCTGCTCCATGGACAACAAATGAAAGTGCACTCTCCGAGGAGCCGCTGTACTCGTAACGAGTAGCAGTTATAAACGTTTGCCGCTTTTTTGAAATAGTAAAAAGCTATTATTGAGAATGCCAATTTTAAGGCGAGCAGGTTGCCCAACTTAGTTTTGGAGATGAGTGTGTTTCTTATACAAAACTAATATAAAATCAGTGTATATCGACTATCCAATGATTTCCTTCATCCATCTATCCATATCTATCTGAGATAATCACTCAAAAAGTAAAATATTAATAAATTCAACAAATAGCAGGGTGATTACTGGATAAAATTCGGAAAGCAATCCTCAGGAATGTAGTCAAATCAGATTCAATGTATTGAAGCTGTATTAAAAGCTGCACCGTTTGGGCAAATTCAATTTAATTGGCCTGGAAGACACTTTTCTCCTACTAATTACTAAATAGACATCGTACAAAATCTTATCCTTTGTAATTATGCTACATTTAGAAAACAGTGATAGCCATGAAACTATCAGGTTATTTGTATGTATTTGTATGTATTTGGATACACATGTATGCATATGTGTGTGCATGCTAGAGTGTATGAACTCTGTCTCTACGTACACTTTCCAATTTGATACACACACACACACACATACATATACAAAAATATATATGTGTATATATATATAGCATATATCAATTGCATTGACAGACATTAAGTATCAGGTGACTGAAATTAAACAAAGGAATCTCTGAGTTTTTTTAATGTCTAGCGTTTAAAGCTATTAAGCTTCCCAGAATATATAGTCTGTCTCACTCTTTACAATACACATTATATATATATATATATATATATATATATATATATATATATATATATATATATATATATATATATATATATATATATATATATATATATATAATGTGTACTGTAAAGAGTGAGACGGACTTGCAAGTAAGTGTTTAGAGGTAAGGTTCATTAATCCTTAGATATAAATGGTCCAGACATGTTTCGGGATTTTCCCATCTTCAGTGGTGTGTGCTGTGTGAGTATGCGTTTTTAGGGTTTAAAGTTCCCATGTGGAACCAGAGTCCACTATCAGGAGCTATGCCTTATAGGTATGATATGTTATAAGGGCTGCTGGAGGCCTCCTGCTGAGTGAGAGAAAATCCAGTTAGTCATCAAGTCTTAGGTTAAGCTGCAGCAGTTGGTCTTGGAGAGGGTAGTGTGTGTCAGAGTTGGAGGGAAGTGATGTATACATACATACATACATATATATATATATATATATATATATATATATATATATCAAAGGAAGTGTGCTGCCAAAAGACTTTTGTCATAAAACGGTATCTGTGGAGGGACCAACCAGACCTCTGCAATGAATTGATTAGATATTTGGTGAGATTATTAATTACGTCACTTGTAAATGACATCTGATTGCTTATTGATTCTGATTAATGATTTTCCTAATTGAATTATGGTCAGTACTTGCCAATGAGACTATAGTAATATGAAAAAGATGTTTTTGTTTTTTTGAAGTCGAACTAATCTGACATAAGGCATAAAAAATAATTGAAATAGGAATCCCCGTCTCTGAGAGATATCAGATATTCTCTTTGTTTATATTTCTGCAAATTAACCAGAATATATTTGGTATTTCTGACTGGAGACTCGAAGAATTAAATCAGTTCTTGTATCTGTTCGGATATTCTCTTCAGATGATGACATTTTACTTGCGCAGATCCGAGACGAAATATGGAAATATACTTTTTATAGATAATGTGTTTTTTTTTTACATCAATCGTGTCCCTACGTTGAATAAACGTGTTCAAGTCCACGTTTTTGCACACAAGGGAATTTCCTTCATATGGCCTCGGTTTTTAGATGCTATGTTGTGGTATTCATCCGGGTTTGTCTTTAAAGATAATCATACTAGGAGATGGAATCATAGTAGATAACTGAGTATAATACGATAAGCCATTTTGAAATAGTATTAGCATATATTCATACATAGTGAAAATACATTAAATTGGTTTAAGAAGAAAAATTATTGTATACTGTGAAAGCTCACTTGCGATTAATTATTTGGCTTTTATTTTGAATTATTTATGATAATCATATATCTTCTCATAAAGTATTCCTGGTAGCAATATTATGTTGTTTTAAAAATTTGCAAAAATCGAGAAAGCAATTTTAGGAATTATTTAAGCAGTGTTATTTAAAGAATACTGTTGAAAAAACCCTATTTCAATATGAAAACTTTGGAATGAAAATAAAGTTCTTGATAGGTATCTTTGTCGCAAGAAATAATTAAATGTTTGTATAAGGAAAACATAGTTTTATTTTTATATATTACATTAGGTAGATATAAAAATTCGAGCACTTAATTTGTGCACAAACAAAAACTATTCCATGTGCGTGTGTGTGTATACACACACACATACACACACACACACATATATATATATATATATGTATATATACATGTGTATATATATATATATATATATATATATATATATGTATATATATATATATGTATATATATATATATATATATATATATATATATATACATACATCAATTAGTTCAACACCAGCGGTTCTTCACATGACAGGTTGTGCAAGTAGTATGCTTTGCAAATAGGCTGCACCCTGGGGGCTGAAAATTCGTCTTCATGGATGAAGCGACTTGGAGATAATTGCTTCTAGTTGATGCTGACCCCGACGTTACTAGGTCGCCACGGATGAATCTGCAGTCAACTTCTATTCCCCGCAAAACTGCGCAGAGTATTGATTTCCACAGCAATCTGGTAGCAGTGTGTTCTTTTGTAAGGCATTTGAGTGTGAAACGAATTCTAAATGGTTGGACATACAGGTGACTGGGTATAAAAACAGAGAGAGAGAGCGACAGAGTGAGAGAAAGAGAGAGAAGGGAGATACAGTGAAATACAGAGAGAGAGAGAGAGAGAGAGAGAGAGAGAGAGAGAGAGAGAGAGGGGTGGTATGTGCTGTCAAAATAATGGCTTGCAGCAAAACACACTGGGAGCATTATTTTGCTTATTGCTTTCTTTTAGAAAAGCGAAAAAAGCAAAGCTTTGAAAAGAGGGCGCACTTAAAAGAATGAATTGATAATCAATTCACGTATTGAACATGTATCGGTGTAAAGGTGCAAATTTTGAAGGTAATGTAGATTTATAGCACGGAAAAAAAGCTTTTCTGATTTGTTAATTCCATGTCAAACACGCAGAATTTACTGGCACACGCTTTCAAAATTGTAAGGAGAGGTAATGTGTTTTTTTAAAAATTATTTTGCCTCTCTTTGTTAGAAACTGACTGGTTTGCCGGCTGAGGGTTGCCAGCTTATACGTGATTTATTTCACTTTTTTAATTCTAAAATTTGCTTTTAAATTCGAAAAATTAAAAAAATCTCAATCGGCCACATTGGTCTTGAAGACATAAACATTTTATTTCAAAAATCCAATTATTGTTGACACCAGACTCACAAATTCGAAGAACACAGAACAGTAATAATCTAAACTTGCAACTTTGCTACCTATGTATGTATCATGCGTACACGCCACACAAATGGAGCTGAGAGGATGAAATTCTAATCATTCACTGCTCATTATGTCTAAAGATTTGTTTTTTTCGAAAACTCTCTGATGGAGGGGTTTTAATTTGGTTCAATTTGCAATGTAAATTTTATATTTGTCCCTTAGATTGCTTTTACAGTAGTTTTTTTCATTCAGATATTTTACTGATCACTGCCCAAGATGAGAAATAACTCATCCATAGATCACTCTTCTTTCAACATTTTCAATTGTTCATCCTCAACACAATACTACCAGAAGACATTGGTCACACAACGCTCTCTAATTGGTGACTTGGCTGTTTCTTCGTAATGGGGTAATCTTCAAGTAATATCGGACGAGATATTTTGTTTTTTTGCTTTTGTAGATGTTATTGATTAAATTTCGACGCTTCCTCAGCAGTGAAACATTAATGCAAATTATTCATTGTTTTTTTTTTTCGAAAAAGATTTGATGCTTTTGTTTGATAGCTCGTAAAACTTAAAAGCTAATATAGTGGGAAATCCAAAGATGGACAATTGTAAGTGATAAAGGACAATGGTTTTCAATAGAGCAGATATGTTAACTTGAAATATCATGGGTTTTGTCTGAAGACCAAAGTCTAAGTCGGAGCAGTTTTGTAAGCAGGCAGGGAAAAGACAGGGAATATGAACGACGGGTGTTGAAAAAGTTGTGAATTTTAGATTAAGCATCTTTCTGTCCTCTGTGCCTAAAGACTCAGTAAGAAAGAGGGGGAAACAGCACCTAATAGAATTGAACCGAGTGCAAGGCAAGGAGAAACGCAGCGTGGTGATAGAGACTGGCTTGATGGTCGCTGCCTTCCGAATTATCGAGTGTAATTACACCTGGATAATTAGACAACGATTATAGATTAATGATTGTAACACTAGAGGTCCGTGTCAAGATATGATAACTAATTCGATTCTGGATTATCTTTGACGGGTCAGTCTCTGGGGGAAGGCCTCGGCAATCAATATTTGAATCATGTTAATGAAACTTTGGAATAAAACGAATACCGGATAAAGTGGGACCACATGAAATAATGATTGTTAATGGGCGTTGCGCTAAATGTTGAACCCTTTCGAAATACAGGGTTGAAGCCGACTTTGTGGGGATATGGCTGGACATGAATAGGAGTTATAATGATAGCATTCTATCAGAAATCAGTGAACCTGTTCATAGTCGAATTATACAGTATTTTTGAAAAATATTGTGTTCATCATTTCAATGATAAATATGGTGGTTATTTACTAATCTTAATAAGAAATATTGCATAAAGCTACTATGAAGAGACACCTAATGAGAAACTCATTTCACTCTCTGTGAACTTTGGGTTGACCTTACTATTCATAGCGCTTAGGTGGGTAATAAGAACAGGAATATCACTTAGCGTAGATCTTCATTCTACTGACCGGTGTTCAGTCTAATCTGATATCATCATCATGATCAGCAGTATGTTGTTTGACAGAGAACTTCCTCAAAATTTTCCAGACATCTCAAACGTGAGTAAATATCTCTTAAATATGTTTGACTCGTCACACCATACTATTTTTTGCTGGTTCCTTTTAGAATCGACAATATGAGTTGCAATGTTAGTTTGTAACATGGCTTGCCAATTGCCATTTGAAATGTTGTCCATCTAATTTGGAACATTCATTGTGCTGTAGCCTCCTATCCTGTAAAAAAGTTTGTTGGATCTGAGACGGCTGAGTTTTCAAAAAGCAAAGTTACAAATTTTGAGAAGGTGATACGGTTTTAAAATGATATCAAATCATCAATAAAAGATTTTCCAACCACAAATCTCTTTAATACAGCATCTACTTGTTTACAGTGAAAGGGAATATGAGTGATTGTTGCTCAAACTGTCGTAGGAGAAATGAGTGTATACTCTCGATATTCCAAAAGAAGTTATGAAAAATTTGAAAAACGCACGTCTATTTTTGTCTCAGGAATTTGACCCAATCCCTTGATAATCTTTTACATTAAACACAAGCAAATGCCGTAAAACCCCAATTAATAAGCTATATATAAATGATAGGTCTGGTTATTCACTAAGTAGGATCTTTGCAGCATGTTTTTGTTGATCAACTTTATATTGGAAAAAGGGTGATCAATGAATAAGTTGTTTCTCTACCCTCTTGTTGGATAGACTTATCTAGAAATATACAGTTGATAAAAAACAACAGTGAATGATACAGACATGAAGGGAGCATAAACTCAATATGGATGACAAATCCCTTCCCCAACTGAGAAACCATTCAAAGGTGGATTGTTGTAAATGAACAAAAAGAAGTTCCTCAACCTATTGAAACGTATTTAGTGTCTGGCGCTTCCTCTTTTATTTCCCTCTCCTTCCTTTTCATGCCCCTCTCTCGATTTCCCTCCCACCCCATTTATTTCCCAGCTTAATCTTTCTTTCGCTTTTTTCCCTCTATTACGCTTCAAGTCAACCGTCTGTACCCTCTGCGCCCTTCTATTACTCTCTCCCATTCTCCCCCTTCGTTATTTCTCTTTTACTGTTCACATGTTTCTGTCTTTTTTGCTTTCGTCTCTCTCTCTTTCTCTCTACCTAGTCTTATTACCACCTCTGTCTGTCTCACCTCTTCCATTGTCTTTTAAACTGTTTCCCCTCTCCCTCCTCTACTGTTTTCCCTTCTGGCATTGCCTCGCTTTAATCTGTTTTCCTACCACCTCCCATCTCTGTAAAAAAAACCTCTCCCATTTTAAAATCAGCGTCAGCTTAATTCTACACCTTATGGCGTATTATAAAGCACCCTGGAGAGAATTTGATAACCCAATGGATTTACCATGTAAATTCATAATTCAGGTATAATCGGATTGCCGAAACTGCAAGCCATTATTTATTATTCGGGTGTCTATACCTGAGGACCGGAAGCCATTATGTGAAATTTGATTATGAACGTTGGGGCGATCCAATTCAGACGACATAAATGCATATAAGCTCGGCTAACACCGGCATATTAAAATATAAAGGAAATCTGACGATTATTTATTGCGTATGATATGAATATATCTAATAGCTGATAATCTGTAGCAAGCCTGCATTACATACAAGCATATGGAAACAGAGCAGAAGAAACATTGATGCGCACTGGTGACCCCAGGAGAAGGAACACATAGAAAAAACATAAAACAGCAGACCAAAGATAAAATATGGAGGACCATGAACAAAAAAGAGAAAATTTGGCTTATTTAGCTAAATATATTCTGAAGGTAGTGGGATAATCATGGAAATATAACAAAAAACATACTTCTTGTCAAACACATATATATTATGAGAAACAAACACAGTGAAATATTATTACGCACACACATATATTTGTGCATGTGTAGGGGGAATATCTATGTATCAGAATTAAATAGAATATATTACAAAACAAAATAATTGATTCTTTGTTCATTCCTACTTCTCCACGATTGGAAGCATATTAACATTATATATATATATATATATATATATATATATATATATATATATATATATATATATATATACATATATATATATATATATATATATATATATATATATATATATATATATATATATATATATATATATATTCTATTTCACACTTTTCAAATTTATTTTGTGTCACTTCAGTCACTTATTCCCCCATATCGGTCAATGCAATTGATGTAATTTAGATGTGAATTAGTTTTTTTCACCAATTTTGCATATACTTCGTTTTTATGGTACAGTGGACGAACTCTTTGGATCATCAATCGTTTACATGGTAACTATTTAACAGATTTAAAAACAAAACAGTCGTATTAACTTGGCCGCCCGCTGTGTTTATCAAACATCACTATCCTCTCAGCTTTTAATGATTAACTCGTCATTCATTTAATTTCCTTTATCATATATATATATATGGAGAGAGATAGATATATGGCTAGAAAGATGGATATATATATATATATATATATATATATATATATATATATATATATATATATATATATATATATATATATATACATATATATATATATATATATGCTTATCCTATGTGTTGACTGCCTGTTTGCACACATTGATGTTCGATAAGTGTAGTCTATTAGCCTTTGTTAAGGTCGAATCATGATGTGAAAGATGTTCCTGCCATTCTCTGGGCGAGTGAGGATATTATGAAAGAAGCAGTATCATCATCATTATCATCCTGTTGCCCAGGACGTTTTTTTTTACTGAGATTTATGTGGAAACAAACTTCCTTTCATTCTTCATTCAGTTCATTTAGCTATACTTTGAGATCATGAAGGCTCTCAGCAAAAACCATGATGTTACTTAGGCATCCGCTGTCTTCTCTGATTATTTCATTTTCCAGGTTTAGGTTTCGGAAGAGCATCTTGATGCACGCAAAGAATATTTTGAGTAAGTGAGTATAAACCTTGCCCTACCCAAAAGTGCTTGCTTATTCTATGTATCCTCCTTTCATCACCGTGGTAAAGCATTTAGAAGGTATTTTGCCGAAACTGTATCTTGAAATAAATACATAGCAATTGAAACTTGCTACAAACATAGAACACAGTACACTTTAACAGGTATGGATTAGTAGCTGGTTAACCATTACAAAATTGCAGTTTCTCTAGACAAATATCTGTGTAAAATTTGTATCTCTTCTCATATTATAGATCATCAATATGACAATGTTGATGATGATGATGATGGTCAGCCAGAGTAACGCAAATGTGATTGAGGAAGCAACAAAGACGGTAGGCGATAAAAACGTAAATAGTAACACAGGGGAATACACAACATCAGCACTAAATGTAAACAAAAAGATGTGAAAAAATGGTGATAAAAAAACTCGAAAGGACGAAACCAGAAGAGCAGAAATGGACAAACTTATAAACGAAGGAAGGAAAGAAGTAAAAAAAAAATATTGTAGACAAAATCTATCTATTAGGTTTAACTTCTCCTGGCAAAATGCCACGATTGTGAGAACTGAACTCATAAGTCTAGCGAATAATTTGCGTAACTGAATTGCAATCCACCATCCTTTAAGTTGATATCAGTGTAAATGACTTCTGTGCGTCTCTCATGTGACAAAATATTATATTCGGCCAAAATTTCGCAGGAACTGGACAGCTGCCATCTCAACAGCTGTAACCACTGCTCAGGCAGCAAATGCTCACCACGTCACAGACCACTCTATCCCTTCCCCCTGAGAATACCCAGTTAATTCATTTTATTTTCTATTTCATGGATTTATTGCTGGAACCCAATCATCATGGGACGGTGAATGGAGAAGACCAATATTGGAAGAGTCTGCGTTGACTGCTGAAATATTTGATTCGGTTATTTACGAAGTTTGCGTGTTGACAGCCCTTAATCATCATCATCATCATCATCATCATCATCATCATCATCATTCTTTTAACGTCCGTTGTTCAACATAGACCTCCACCAGAATTCGCCACAATTCTCTGTCAGGCACGTACCAGAGCCAGTATTTCCTGAATTTTTTCTTGTTCATCTCTACATCTTGTATTCTGTCGGCCTCAGTTTCTCATGTGATCTCTGGGGATCCATGTTTTGAGTCGTGATGTCCATTGGTTGTCTTTCATTCTTGAAATATGGCCTGCCCATTGCCGTTTGAGTTTTTAACAATTTCTATGATGTCTCGGACTCACGTTTTCTTCCTTATATACTTTGCTGTCTTGCAATCTCTCCAAGTAAGGTTGAGCAAGATTGTCTCATGCACACGTTGCATGCTTTTCGATTTGTAGGTCAGTCTCTTGCTCAGGCTCCATGTTTAATACAAAAGTTAATTATAAAAACAAGGGAGACTTGTAACAGAGTGGACAATAATTCCATCCCTCTTCAAGTGGGACGACAATGCAAAAATATGGCGGTCATAATTCATGCAAATATTAGAATGCTTGTCTGTTCAGAAATTTATTAAGCTTGGTTCAGCTTTGTGTCAGCTGAAATAGGGACAAGGTAGACAGTTCCGTACCAATCTTACAAGTAGGAAAATCCTGCTTGCCTTAGGAGAAGAAAAAATCAAACGTCGACCATCACATTTAAAGGATTAAATGCAATTATCTAAACGGGCAACTGAGACTGGAATATAGATATGTAATCAACAAAATCAGTTACAAAACAAAATTATGATAAAGCAATTTTTGGGTGGAAAAAACTTCTTGCCTTAAAATTAAGACTTCAACATCAAACGCTGATCGTTGGTTTTATGCTAAACAGGTGTCTTTCCTTCCGTGAAGGTTTGAAGAGTGATCAGCTTAAATAAAGAGGCTAATATCAGGATATTAGTAATGAGATAAAAGCTTTATCAGCATCAGTCTTTCAACGTCTGTCATTGGAAATAGACTTTCTTTAGGATTCGCCACACTTCTCTATCATGGGCGTTGCGAAGTTGTCTATGTAGTCTATCCATCTGATATTCTTCCAGCCTCGGTTGCATAGGTGATCTTGGGGAATCCATGTTGTGCGTCGTGATGTCCATCGGTTATCCGCCATTTTTGCAACAAAACCAGCCCACTGCCATTTGGGTTTTCAAATGGATTCTATGATGTCTCTGACTCTTGTCTTTTACCGGATGTACTGTGCTATTTTGTGGTCTCTCCATGTGAGGCCCTGCATAATTTTCTCAGGAGCACGTTCCATGGTTCTAAAGTTGCAGATCCGTCTCTTGGTTAGGTTCTATTAGTGACTATTGGGAGGATGCATTGGTTATGCACCCTTCTCTTTAGGATTAATGGGATCTTCTTATTTTTGAAGGTTGAACTTGCTCTACCAAAGGCTTGCCATCCTAGTGTGATTCTTCGATTTTTTCTTCTTTAGGGTGTCATGGAGATTCGTTGTCCTAGGTAGATGTAGTGATCTACTTTCTCCAGTTCTGTGTCCTTGATTTTGATATTAGTACTTATATCCATGAATCATTATTGTACACCTCCCCCAATCTTTGACCTAATTGCAACTTCAACGATGTTTATACTGAGCATATACTTAATAGAAGGATGATTTTATCTTAAAATTTGTTTTTTGAAATAAATCATTGTAATTCAGAACATTGCTCAGAATATTGGTTTCATTTTTCCTACAAGCTCACAGAAACCTTTTAACAAATGTATTGATCATCGGATGGATCAGCAAAGGAAAGAGACAAATAGTACTAATGGCCCTTGAACTGTTTCTGCTTTTTTTCAATACCTTATCTATGCAAATATTTTCTCCAATTTGATTACCCCTTTATCTGCACAGCCCTTCCACCAGAATTCCTTAATGTGTTCAGTTGCTCCTATTGGAGCCATGTCTGCCTGTTTGCAGGCTCCTTGACATAGAATCATGTTCGGTCCTTTGCAAATTCCGTCGCAAAGCAGTCTAAGTGCAATCAAGTTGATTCCTTTATTTGAACAACTAAAAGTATCACTGTTCTCTGAATCACAATATCTGTTTTAATGCATATCAATTCACACACGTGGAATGTGTACTATAACAGACACATTATTATGCAGTTGGTGCTTTTTACTCTTCCTGGCTGATGAAATTGAGATTATGATATGCAACAATGGACGTACATAGTTATCTTGTGTCATTAAATTCATTGTTGAAACGATTCATCAGAAAAATTTGTAATTATAATAGAAAATACATTATAATATTTTTCAATACATCTTAAACGGAGCATTTGTTGGCCAACCAATCTTGATCACAATAACCACTTACTAACATTATATGCATTTGTGATAAACGGCTTCTTCTGTTTTCACTGAATAATTGGCCGGAACAGTAATAAATTAGTAGTTAGAAATATAAATACCCGAGAATAGACATAAGGGCAAACAGTAGCCAATATGCTTAATATGTGAAATATACAAGAGAAAGATGCAGAATATAAAATGCTAATAGCGCTAGCATTTGTTGATTTCAATGAGACCTTTGACGCAATAGGAATCTGCAAGGCCATTGATGTTATGAAATAAGGAGTGGATCCCGTATATGTCAAAGGATGGCAGTATATCTACCAACACAGAAGTTCCAGCGTCAGGGTACAAAAAGACTCGGAACTCTTTAAGCTGAAAATTGGAGTAAGACAAGGTGATACCAGCCTATCCAATATTTTCAGTCTGCGTTAAGATGATCTTCCAGAATCTACTCTGGGAAAACAAAGGAATCAGAAAAGATAAAGAATATATGTAACTTTTTGTCCCCACCCCCAATGCTTGATGAACTGAATGTAGGGAGCAAAGAGATTGGCTTCAATCTGAATTTCAGTAAAATAAGTGTCATGTACAAATACGTAGAGAATATAGAAAATATCGGGAGAAAATAAAAGCTTGAGAAAGTAAATCACTGCATACATATGAGATCCCTAAAAACACGGAAAGTCAAGCAAGTAAGGTGAGCAAGCTTTCCTGGAATTAAGGGGATACAGCCATTGTTCCGATTGTTACCTATGGAGCCACAAAATGGAAACTAAAAAAGTGACCTTTAAGCTGAGAAGCATACCACGTGCATAAAGAGAATCATGCCAACCTCATATGGAGAGATTAAAAGTCAGCAAAGTATATTATAGATAAAAGAGTAATCAAATATATCATTGAAACAATCAGAAAACTCAAATGGTAATGGGCTCGTCAAGTTGCGAGCATATCAGACAACAGCTGGACGTTCCAACAAGGAACGTGCTTTTTTAGGGATCATCAAAGCGGTCAACGAAGTATGAGATGATGTGACTAACTAAACAACTTTATGGTATTGATCCTGCAGAGTCCATGATAGATTTGATTAATCTCCAAGAAGGTCTTGGGTCAACGAGGACGCTAAAATGTTTATGATTATGCTGACAATCAGAGAGTGTACGTCATTATACACAGGTTTTTAGGTTTGGGTTATTCTTTGATTGGAGTAACAATAGCTTGAAGAATAAGTTACTACCCCTTCATTTCATTGTAATCATTGTAAATATCTCCGAAATTTTTAAAAAATCAAGGAACTAATTCTGCATAAACTTACATTGCAAATGGAACCATCAACGAAATACATTTTTCCTAAACATAATAAGGAGTAAATGTTCATTGATCGGTAGAGACTTGACGCATGATCAATACATAAGTCCAGCAAGACCATCTTAATAACTGGAGAAACTATTTTTGAATCATTTGTTGGACGATTGCAAATTATCAAATAAACATAATTGCAGAATATTCACTTCTCATTTTAGAAAAAAATGATTACGAAGACTCCAGAGTCTAACTCCATTCTGGTTGTAGCTTACATGTCATCATCAACATCATCATCAGTCTTATTGTCAGTAGTTGGACATAGAATTTCCTCCAAAATTTGCTGCACATCTGTATCATTGGCGTCACGGAGCCAATATTTTCTCTTGATAGAATACAAGCCGTACAACACCCTTCCTATACTGTTGTAGTGACCCTTGCTTTGGAATTGCCAATCATGTGATAAGTGGATGAAAAAAGATGACACCGAAACGGTACAAAAATAGGCATAACTGAATCGGTAGGAAGACCTATAGGGAACTGTGCAAATGATAGGGATATAATCCTACACAGCAGAAACTGTTTTGAAAAAAAATGAAACAGTTCATGAGAGG
The DNA here is from genome assembly GCA_963457665.1 of Thysanoteuthis rhombus. NCBI lineage: Eukaryota > Metazoa > Mollusca > Cephalopoda > Oegopsida > Thysanoteuthidae > Thysanoteuthis > Thysanoteuthis major. The sequence continues at coordinate 20,627,516 of OY735198.1, read as the reverse complement.
CTTGAATCTCCTGCAAGAATCATTCAAGCTGATTGAGGTCCTATTCAGAGCTCTCAAGTGGCTCTAGATACTATGTCATATCTGATTGCTATACTGTAATATTCATGATATTGGAATAAAGCACTGTAGGAGTTCATGACTTAGTTAATGACACCAATTGGTCATATTAGAGGGACCTCCGGTGGATTAAGCATTACAGATCAGTTATAAATAATTTAAGCATATTTCCATCGAACTGGATTTTCACTGCATTGCCTTAGTCAGAAAAAAAATCACCATATATGAGAATATTGTCTGTATTGTTGGAGAGTGAATCTTATGGGGAATAAAGTATACGAAAGAAACTTATGCCTCAGAGCAAGTCATTTCGAGTTATTTGAAATCAAATGTCTTAAACTTTTCTTCTAAAATGAAACACCTGTCTCGATTGATAGCAATAACATAAGAGAGGTAATTGTTGATGGATTTACTCAGAAATTTAATCAGAATTTCCTTTCCGAGAATGAATGCAATATTGCCATATCTGATGAATTTTTCCCGAATGTTTCCCTAAGATATTCATATTTGCAGAAAGTCCCTCTATCAATACTACATAAAATAATTTCATTACTTGTGTCGGAAATTCTCATTACAGCACCAGCACTAAAACCTCATGAGGCTTCCTACTTTCAACCTGGGTGTTTTTGACCTGGGTTTTCAATGCTTTTTGCCATATCTGATTGCTGACTTTTCCTCACTTCAACCAATCCGTTTTTCTCGTGGGTTCAAGAATAAAACTCATCAAATTCATAAGTTCCATCTGCTCTCAGTCATGCTAGCTCATCGCTGGGCTTTTGTCAAATTACCAGATCGGAAAATGGAGAACAAGATTGGTTACATTCCCTTGAAGGAATGCAGTGTTTTGGTTCTTGTAAATTACTGATAAAGGCGTCTTCTGCTCAGGTGCATATAAATTTGTAATTTCACAACAAATTATCTCAAGTAGACATTGATATATAGAGGACAGTACTCGTTATGATTACCTTGGGATAGAGGGGGAGATATAACAGTAACAAGTTGATACCATTAAGTAAATGATATATAGTGGAGTTAATTTATTAAAAAATTGTTTCGAACGGACTAATTTTGAATGCAAAAACGTTAAATAACCTTTCCGTCTTTATAGTGATTCCTCCAGAAATGTTTGCTATATTCTCAAGATACGTGAATTAATCAGCAAAGTCAAACAATAGGAATGTCAAAGATGATACTCGTGAAAACATTTTAACGGCGAAGATAGATTGTAATCGTTATTATTATGGAAATAATGATTATAGTCCACACAGTGTTTATGATGTACTATGGCTCATCTGATGAAGCTTATGACGTTGATGGTGTGGGAAAATATGAAAGACTATTCAAAACACCATTGCTAAAGTTGTATTCAACAGACTACAATTCTTTGTTGGGGAAAGATCTCTAATTTTCTTCCACGTCATATGGTCAGACATTCACAAACTACAATAAAATATTTAATGATAAAATAAAAAAAAATGCGAGAAAAAATGAAATATGATTTCGGGCAAGGCAAAAAGGAAAAAATACCAAATTGAAAAAAAATGTTATCTGCTCTGTCATTAGATAATCAAAGTTTTCTTCATCGTCAGCAGAAAAAGAAGAGAAAAAAGAATATGCATGAGAGAAAAAAAAGCGTATGTGAGTAGAAGAGATATTAAAAACTAACAAAAAAAGAAAAAAAGAATTAATGTAAAGCTGAACCACCCAACGTGACGCAGGTACTTGAATTGCAATTAGTTTTATAATAAATTCAACGATGATTGCAGTTGTTAGCCGGGTTTCAGTGTCAGTTACAAAAGGAGGGTCTAGCAATTAAGCCGAGGTAGCTTCGTTGATGAGGTTGGCGAGATCGTCTGTTTACAGAGCTAATGATCACTGGGCGTAATGATAAAAATGCGATAACGATGTCTGGCCATTGTAATTTTGAGCCCGGCCATATTGGGTGTTGTAGATTGAAGTGACGATCTGCATGTCTTCACGATCTTTCAGGACGCTACTTTCATTAACAAGCAGAGGGGTGTTGTCGACTATCCATAAATAATGTAGAAGATATAATCATCAGGCCACAACAGTTCTACGGGTGGGCGTGTTTGGCTGATCTGGAGAGCACTGTAATGTCGGTGCAGTAAATATTGATTTTTTCAATAATTTTCTGTGGAACCCGACCGTTTTTTTCCCAAGTAATCATTTAAAAATGTTTTTGAATGGGGGAGCGATGAAGAGTAAACATTTGATTATGCTGTTGATTCTGATAGAAGGACATCGTAGCTGTGGCAATTTGATACAGGGTCATTTAAACTTACAAGTTCATACACCATGTATTGAAACAGTTTTGAAACTCAAATGGCAATGGGCTGCGCATGTTGCAAGGATCTCAGACAACATTTGGACATCAGAACTCACAACTCGATCCCAAGAGATCATATGCAAAATTGTCGCTGCCAGAGGTAAGGTGACGGAACGAGCTACATAAATCGAGAGAGTGCTGGCTCTACAATGACCATGTTAGTGAAGTTCAGCGAATGTCGTGGAACGTCTATGTCCAACGATAGACGGTGAAATACTGACGATGTAAAAGGTTTTGATTCAAGAGATCATGCCGAATTGTGATAGGCAAAAAATGAGGTAGCGTGAAAATTAGGACTTACATTTCAAGAGATGCAGGTGCCACGATGTCCATGGTTCAGAATTTTTACAGACAAACCCGCAAACTGAGAAGCATGCAGTGTGCACATGAGAGAAACATGCTCTATTTCACATGGAAAGATCATGAGACATCACAATATATCAGAAAGAGAACAGGGGAATGGCACATCAAAGCCTCTATTAGAAAACTCAAATGATAGTGGGCTTGTCATTTTGCAAGAATGGAGAACAACTGATGGATATCACGACTCACAACATGGATCCCCAGATATCACATGCAAAAACCGAGGCCAACAAAAAAAGATGGAGAGATGAACTAGATAAGTTCAGAAAATACTGTCTCCCCGATGCCATAATAGAGAAATGTGGTAGAATATGGGGAAAGTCTATATCCAACGACAGACGTTAAAAGACTGATGATGATGATATCCAACAAAAAAACGATAGAAGGCTGCTGCTGCTGCTGCTGCTGCTGATGATGATGATGATTATGAAGCTGCTGATGATATATCAAACTTTATTCAAAAATACATAATTCTGTTCAGAGCCTAACAACTTTCTTTCCAATTTGTAAGTGCCTTCATTCGAAAGATAGCACTTAGGAATTAATAAAGCGTAACTGATTTGAAAGTAATAAAACGATAGTTTGAGTTTGTATATTATCACATCATTCGAAATATCATTCGTCTAATTAATTTACCTTTCCCCCATCACCTTAACAGGCAGAATCTCATCACCAGTGAAAGCAGAAGAAAATTATCTCGTATGAAATCTTATCAACGCCACGGTGATTGTTAGATTTAAAAAGGGAAAGAAAGAAAAGTACAGATACCATCAATTCAGTCATGGAAATAAAGCTTGCATTGCAAATTGAAACCTACTAAAAACCTATTTATTGGGAGATTCGGAGAAGCAAAGCAAAAAAATAAGAAAAAGAAGTTTTTTCTAAGCACCATAAAATGTGAATGTTTTAATTTTCAACCTTCAGTCTACACTGGTATGACCTGTACGCGTTATACATACACAATTTAAAAAAAAAACTCAATAAATTTATATTGTCAGTTACGGTTAACTGTTTGTATAATATCTCAATGCTGATACCCCACCCATGAGGATCAGATTCACAAAATAAATAAACTATTTTAAAACTGAAATAAAATGTACTTTGTTAACAGCAATATTTTTTTTTCGTAGGAAGTTTTAAATTTCGAGGAAAACATTTTATTTTTGAATGACAATATATGAAGGTCTGAACAAAATATATTTTCTTTTGGATTCATGTATTTATACAGTTGGAATGTTACGCCCTTTTTCAAGACAGATATTTTTTCATCATTCATTACCAAAAGTTTTTCTAATGAAAAGGATTAAATGATCAAACAAATACTTAGTTTAGTTACCTGGAAAGAAGTCATAATAGAGTCATCATATACATAACTCTACTTTCTTTGGATAAGGCCAAACCTTTGGCACGATAAGTAATGGTTCATTCTACTCGACGCACGATCTCTTGCGCTACAGGTTGTTCTAAAGAATTAATTATCATGATGTATTTGAAAAGACAAAACAGAACAAATAAAAATTTTCGTTACATCTATCTAGCAATTAGATGTTCAGTACATTGGGATTTTGGATTATCTTGTATGAAAGCCACACATCAATGCGACTAACATAACCATACGAATGTAAACAATTCCCAAATCTTGATATGGATATTTTGAACATGAACAAAACTACTTGAAAGTACATTTTCAGAATTGCAAAATTGACAAAAAATATGATTCGTTATAACAATTACAATAGAGTTTATGTTTTCTCGTGTAATGTCGCAATTTATAACTCTTGAAAACATGCTATTATAAACAAAATATGTCTGTTCAAATACTTTCAACAAGTACTGTATATATGTATGTACATATATATGTATATATACATATATATATATAGAGAGAGAGAGAGAGAGATAGAGAGAAAGAGAAGGGATGTTTAAGTACCGGACGTGTACGCATGCATTCGATCGACGGCCTAGAAAAATAAATAAACAGAATCAGAGGAGTAGCAAGAAGAAAATTCGTTCCAAGTGTAAAACAGCCTTTGCAAATGGAACCGAATACCCTTTAATCAGATACCTATCTCAAATATTGGATGCGTTCCCTGGTTGTTAGCTTCAATTTCACGTACGTATATGAATCATATAAGAACTCACAGTAACCCCGAACGCTACATGTAATGGGGTTTTAACCAGTTACATCAATGGTCTTCCGGATCTAATTATTAGCATACCATGAGAGAATGCCACAGGTGAGTAGGGATGTAATGAATATCATGTAAGCTCTGGGCAGCATTCAGATATAGTACAGAGAGATGCAAAAGATTGCAACAATTCATAATTCAAAAAGGTATCTCTAATCGTAGATGAATTAAAATATTCACATGCATAGATGTATGTATGAATTCATCCCTATTTTAGCATATGAGAATCAGTCATCTTCATCTATCTTCAAATATATATATATATATATATATATATATATATATATATATATATATATATATATATATATATATATTTGAATATAGATAGATAGATAGATAGATAGATAGATAGATAGTTAGATGATGGAATGAGAATTTGCTACACAAACACGTTTATGTTTCTCTCCTGATTGAGGTTCTCCCAGTGAATTAGATTCGCCAGAAGTAGTCTAAGCAGGGCAGAAACATTAACACATTTTGTGGAGCAGATCTGCATTCCATCATAATATAAGGTCTACTCTAAACCAACTTAATATTCAAACGTAAATATCTTTATCACCCTACTAAATAGACCTAGCAATATTGCATCATATTATATCACATTGCATCCTTGGTTTGTACTATATATACGTATATATATATATATATATATATATATATATATATATATATATATATATATATATATATGTTTTCACTATTGACATGATACATATTATGCATTTCTCTTTCTCAAATTTTATGGAACAAACATCAAGTTCTTTCAGTTTTGGAGAAGCCGTTGTTTCTTCGAGCAAGGTAATAGAGAGTTAGCTAGCTAGCTAGGTAAATATAAAATGGTTAATCTATGAATCATATAGTATAAAAAAAGTCTGCTGTAGTGACTTTTTAAGAAACAAAGAAATAGAACAATGAACCTATGAAGAGAGATTTCGAAATAACAGGGAACGGTAAAGATGAAATAACGATCTCCGAATAATATAAACCTTACGGGAAATGGATCTAGATGTTTTGCCAAAAATACCCTTTTGGGCAATAATCTCAGTCATGCAATCCTGTCAGCCAATGACCAGTTATCCTTTTGAGTTATGTTGAAGACCAAGGTTGAGTCTGATGTTTTATCAAAGCAATATTATTTATGGTTGGCATATTTCCTGATCTTTTTGTGAGCTTCACATTTGAGGAGACAGACGCATCCGAAATAAACCGTTCAGACGTAAGCATTCATTCAAGTTCCTTTTACTTATATATTGAGCTAGGTTTTTCATAAAAACATCAAGATATTTTCGGAGATATTTTGAGTTATTTGAGGTAATCTTTTTCAGAAAGTCACCGGTCACAAAATATGTTGAATTAATTTACGATATCTGACACATAGATGTCATATTTATCTACAAAGACAACGTTAGCCATCACTTTTGACACTTGAAAAGGAAAGAAAGAAAAACCTTGAAAAAATCTAAATGTAAATTCTACAGAAAATTATCTGTAATATGATGAACAAATACACTCAAAAGTCTAAACACACGATTCATTAAACCCCTTAGAATAGATGTACCCCCAAAACCCCCTACATATCCTTTGGAGCCTACTGAAACTGGGTAATGTAGATAATTGGAAAAAGTAACAGTTCTCGTGAAAATCAAATGTTGTAAAATGATATTCATGATTTTCATTTTTTTCCTGAAAAAGATGTCATGTTATCAAGTGTATAGAAATGTACCAATACACCCGTTACTATCTTGGAGAATTTAAACCCCCACCACCCAAAACAATGTCCTTGTCCCCCAGGGAAGTCCATTCACTTTCATCACTCTCCCTTATGGTCAATTATGATATATTTGATACTGAGAAATAAGAGGTTTGTTACAAATGCAAACAGATAAATTAAGTATTAACCATGAAAATATTCACGGGTATGATTGGATTCCTATAAGATGAGTTGAAATAAATAAATAAATATATATATATATATATATATATATATATATATATATATATATATATATATATATATATATATATATATACATTTTAGCAGAAACCATTACAAGGACGTTGCTAGACAAGGGTCATTACATTTTCTCTTGTACGACTGTGATTGCATTGATCTCTGCCATGGCTTTGCAGCAAACCTTTCACCCTTTGTCATCATTTCTTCTTGTGTTCAGTCCATCTCTATTTTTGTAACGTAACTATTTTTATAATATAGTCAACGTTAGTCTTCTTTTTGGTTCATATTAGATCATTCTATTTCTTACTGTTATCTCCAGCATTGCTTTTTCAATGGCTAATGTGATTATACATTGATTCTCTTTTTTTTTTGTTCATTCCAATGTCTCTTATCCGTAAGTCATAGCTGGTGCCATGCATTGATTGTATGTGCTCTTCAGCATGTTTCTATTCATACCAAATAGTTTCCTGCCAAACCTTATGCATTGTTTCAGTTCTCGTGCTCTTCAACCAAATCTAAGACTTCATCCTTATGTTATGGTCTTTGCAAGGTTTTTATCGTTAATCTTGACGATTGACTTACTTCTATTTGTCACTATCTTTACTCTTTTTTTTACTCTCCCAATTAAAATCACTCGACATGTCTTATGACCCTTTTGATTCTTCTGGCGCCAAAAAAAAAAAAAAAAATAACGGCATCAGATAATCTAAAGTGGCTTAAATATTGTCCATCCGTCAGTCATCCGGAAGAAGGAGAAAATACAAACAAGATAAAGGCGGATGAACGATATATATATATATATATATATATATATATATATATATATATATATATATATATATATATATATATATATATATATATATATATTTGGGGGCCATAATGCATTCCATAAAGAAATATATCCATGATACTGTGGAGTTTCCTTACATCCTGTAGTTCAAGAAGTAACAGTTCACTACCTTATTACAATGAAGTGTAAATAAATCTTTGTGTGTTTTAAATTTCATCAACTTATCCGAATGTTCCTGGACTTATTCAATCAGAAGAGTTCATTTTTTTCATTGAGTTTTCGGTATATCAGTGGATTGTTGTTCTTAACCAGGGAGAGTCCATTCTTGATGTTGCAGTGGTTCTTTATAAACATAGAACGCACTCATTCCCACACCGCAGTGTCCTGTACCCCCGACTGTCTAACTTCCGATGGTTCAGTGTAACAAACCATCAATACCACTTGCTTTTTCCTTTCTTTTTCTTATCCCTCCTCTCAGCTTCTTTCATGCCTTTTTCTCTTTTTTTTTCCTCTTCCCTTTCTTTCTTCTAGAGTAACTGTCATTCAAAACTGCCAACATAGATTTTTTTCCTCGTTCTTGAGCTGGTCTTTCTGTCTGTCTACCTATCTGTCTGTCTGACCGGCTTGCTATAGTTGTGAATATCAAGCATACAGGCTGATCCAACGTATCTCATCATCATCATCATCAGTCTTTTAGCGTCCGTCGTTGGACATAGACCTTCCCCAGGATTTGCCACACTTCTCTATCATGGGCGTCACGGAGCCAGTACTTCCTGAACTTATCTAGTTCATCTCTCCATCTAATATTTTGCCGGCCTCGGTTGCGCATATGGTCTCGGGGAATCCATGTTGTGAGTCGTGATGTCCATCGATTGTCAGCCATTCTTGCAACATGGCCAGCCCACCGCCATTTGAGATTTTTTATGGATTCTATGATGTCTCTAACTCTTGTCTTTTCCCGGATGTGTTGTGCTGTTTTGTGGTCTCTCCATGTGAGGCCCAGCATTATTCTTTCATGTGCACGTTGCATGGTTCTCAGCTTACGGGTCTGTTTCTTGGTTCAAATACAAACATCAACTCCTTATTAAACAGCTTTTCTTTCAAAAGGCTGCTGAATAAGATCTCAGTACGGAGAAAATTCACAATGTGAGTTTATGCTAAATTGGCCCCTGGTTAGTGTCGGTTGCATTTATGTTTATTTTTTTGGGGGGGGGAGAAATGCAGACTTTCCGTTTCCAACAAAAGGTGAGAGAAGTAAATCATTTTTTGATCTGACCCTAATCTAATTCTTAATTGATCACTCCAAACACAGCAAGTTGTCACATAGTGGTTTTCTATTAAGCGAATAACCAGACTTGTCTTCTTTCTCTTCCTTCAATTATTCACTTCCGTTTCGCTCCTTCTATTTTCACTTCTTTCATTCAAATTCCATTACAACTTTTGCCAACAAAACCCCGGACGCTGTGCGCAGAAAAGAAGCCCCACGTGACTCTATTGAAGGGTATCGGACGATGACGGACACGGCGGTTCTGATCATTAAACATCGCACACAGCCCATTACCAACCGTTTATTTTGTATGCGCCACCACAATCGTCCAACCCCTCCATTACTATCTCCTGTCCCCTTGGGGCTTCCTAGCAGTGATTTTTATTAATAGCATAACCTTGTTAAATTTTTGGTGATTGTCCATAATTGAGCCATAACGGGTTTCTCTCATTTATTAAAAGTGATATAAACTATGCGGTTCTGTGCTGCTCTCACGTCGTGGCTTTCTAGGTTACAGTTTTATCTGCGTTTATTTCGTCGGATCTGTCTATATATCTATTCCAGTCAGTTCTTATATATGACGGCTTACGAAAGTCTACCCAGGGACAAACGCGTGCATAGGCAAATACTTGAGCTGCAGAGCACATTGGAAAGCAACAGATGTTTGCATTCAGAGACTGAAAATGCGAAATAGCCAGAAGCAAGGACGATATATTGAGAATAACTGTCAACTTGTAACAGGGAAGGCTCAACCTTTAAGAACAAGAATTTCTTGCAAGTGCTAAAATGAAGGGTATATAACCGATGCAAACTCCTGATATTTTACCTTGAGCTGAAACATGGGACTTAACCAAATGAACAACACTTAAACTGAGAACCATGTAACTAGCTCAAGGAAGAATCATACAACGCATTGAGAGACACGAGGAAGCACAATATATTAGAGGAAAAATAAGAGTGTGACATATCATAGAATCCATTAAAACTTAAATGGCAATTGGCTGGTCATATTGAGAAAAATAGGAGACAACTGCTAGACATCACAAATCGCTATATGGATCAGTAGAAATCACATGTAGAACCGAGGCTGGCAAAATATAAGATAAAAAAACGAATTCGATAGGTTCAGAAAACACTGGCTCTGTGACACCCTCGATAGTGACGTATAACTGACCGACTGTGTGGTAGAAACCGGTGATGTCCAAGAACAAAACGTTCCTTAAACTTTTATATAGAAATAATGATCTTATCATACGGGAGAAAATAAAGACGTTGGCAATTACTACGTAATTAATGTATCAATCAACAATTGCAAACTTCCATAGAAATGCAAATAGATTTATTAAGGAAACTAGTCGCTCGAAAAAAAAGGCTATTCAACAATTGACCAACTACACACATAAAACATATTAATATAAAATTCATCAGATTACAATACAACACGTACATGGACCATGAAGAAGTTTTTGGGTCAACATAGCACATGAAAGTTTTCTACCAAATGCGAGAACAAGGTATGATTGAAAATGTTATCGCAATAATTATACTTCCTACTGATGCTAAAAAGATATATACAGAGATTTACAAAACATGTTTGGTTATATCAGAAAGCAGAAAAATAGCTGATATGAAAACTAACACAAAAAAAAAAAAAAAAAAAACGCATACGAAAAAAATGTTCATTAATAAAGTCCCGAAAAGGCTATCAGAATGTGCAGCCATGGAGAAAGTTGAGGATTACATTCACCCTCGTCAGGTGGTAAAGCTAGAAGAAACCAACGGAAATAAATAAGGCGGCACATGTTCATTCACGTTCATTCTTGCACGTATTACTCAAAAACTAATCAACGGAACATGATGCTTTTTTTCTATACGGAAGGCCAAAGTAATGTCTGCACAACATACTTCAAATTTTTCATGTTCAAATTCAAGTTATGATAGTTGATCCATTATGGACATCCATTATATATGTTAAAACTGATCAACCTTATGGATTACTCATTTCGATGTTTTTTTTACTGCAAAAAGCTCGCTGTGACCAATCCGTCTAATTGTGGATGTCTGATTAGACTAACGATCAACAACACAGACAACAGATTCACCGATTCATGTCTTTGTTGTCATAAAGATATATAAGGAGATAGAAGACTTTTTGAAATGTCCCTCTTATATTTCAAAATCAATTCTTTTTTAGATATTTTTTTTCAAAGGAAACTAAAGACGACAATTTTCCTTGAGATTATAAGAATCGCCTTACTAAGCATAGATGTCATTTGTTCTTATCTGTACGCCCACAGGAAGTCTTTAGGTACGTGATCGCAGATTGTTTTCGCTTTGTAGCTGAAATCAATATAAAGAGAGACAACCGATTTGCTGATTTATGTCTTCGTTATTATATAGATGTATAATACAAGGAGATAAGATGCGTACTTTTTGAAATTTTCTCCTTATTTTTCAAAATGAATTCTTTTTTAGTATTTTCTTTTTTTCGTAGGAAACTCAAGACGGCAATTTTCCTTGAGATTATAAGAATCGTCTTACTAAGCATGGATGTCATTTTTTCTTATCTCTATGCCCACAGGAAGTCTCTAGGTACGCAGTCTCAGATTGTTTTGGCTTTGTGGCTAAAATCGATATAAAGTTTTTTATTCGGAAAAAAATTGAGAAAATTTAAAATGACGGCCCGAAAAAACATCCCAAAATTCCATCTTCTGTCGTATCTTTTGTTATTCTCTCAGAAACATTTTTTATCAATACATCCGACCGTATTTTTTTCCTCTCCCTATTTAACTTTCTCTCTCTCTCTCTCTCACTCACGCACACACACACACACACACACACAGACACACATATATATATATATATATAATGTTTGCAGATGATCTAATTCTGGTTAAAGTTGGTATTAAAAAGAAATCAAAACGTGTTGTTAAAGTTCATCGGGATGTTTAGATTGTTGAAATCGCCTACTTTTTTTTCTTACCTTTTGTTCGCCGGTGATCACTAAGTGAAAATCAATATTTTCCCCTCTAAAAAGGGTGAATGCTTCCGGACACAAAATAAGGGAACAATTAAAGATAAACCTATATTTCACATTGCAGCCAAATCTAATGCAACAGAGGTTGAAAAAACAACGAGGGACTCTTTGTAGATATGATATCGAGGGAATATATAAATGTTTAGCCCTCTCGCTACATGAACAAGGATACATATGTAAAAGACATATAGCCAGCTGGGTATCCTGAATACCCTGAAAACTGGAGAAACCCATTTGACGGTTTCTAATTTAGATGCTGTAAAATAAGGAGGAAATTGGAGTTATTAAAAGAAGAAAAGGGAAACATACAACGATAAGTAAAAAACGGTCCCCCAAAGCAAGTAGCAATTGAGTTGTATTTAACCATTATCAACTTTGGAAACTCAACCGAGATCATTTTCAAGCTTATGTGTACTTACAAAGCAAGACTTGTTGAATGATAAAACTATACATAGTTTTATATATATATATACATATATATATATATATATATATATATATATATATATATATATATATATATATATATATATATATATATATATATATATATATATATATATATTTCAACATCTTATAGGAATCAAATCATACCCGTGAATATTTTCATGGTTAATACTTAACTGGGAATAATAATCAGTTTACATTTGTAACAAACCTCTTTTCTCAGTATCAAATATATCATAATTGACCACAAAGGAGAGTGATGAAAGTGAGTGGCCTTCCTTGGGGGACAAGGGCATTGTTTTGGAGGATGGGGGTTTGAATTCTCCAAGATGGCAACGGGTGTATTGGTACACCAATTATCAATAGTTCTTAGTATAAACAAAATACTAAATTCACAAGTATCATATTGGTGCCTGTTGAGAAAGTTCTGAACTTCTCATAACCATAAAGGCCGGAAATCATGGCTAAATCATACTAAATTTTGCGATACGAACAGAAAAAGGAAAGAAGAGAGGTTTGTGTGTCTTAAGCAGCAAAATGTAAGAATACAAAAAGAACAAGACAAGTTTGGGAGATATTCGCTCTGAGACACCCTGAGAGAGAACTCTGGTGAATACTGGGTAAGATCTGTGTCCAAGACTGACAATATTAATATTTGAATGCATGTATGCGATTGCACATTTGTGACTGCGAGAGATAATGTGTGTGTGTGTGCGTGTACGTGAATTTGATTTTGATTGCCTTTCAACTATTTTGTAGTTTGTATGTAGGCTTTACAAACTGTTGTATCTGTCACTCGTGCATTTATATCTATCGATCCATCCGAGCCACTCAAGCAAGCGCAGACAAGGTATTGCCTCTTAGCTGTAGAAAAGGATCAACATGGTCCTGAGAGGAGACAAGGGTAGAAAATTTGAGCAAATAGTCTAGCAATGTTAAATCCATCGTTAACTTGGACTGGGGCCGTCACCAAGCATTCTTCATACATGCGTTTCTCACTCTTCCTCTCTCTCTCTCTCACTTTATGTCTGAGGTGTGGATGGGTGCACGTTCGTGTACGTGAGAACGGTTATAAATACGTGCTTGGATCGTATCTTTCTATTTAGTTCGGTCGGACTTCTACCTTTCTTCATTTTTTTCCCAAAGTTTCATCCACATATCCTCAAGGGATGTGAAAACACAGAGAATCGACTAGAATGTCACGATTTCGGCGCAAAAATCAAGAGAAAGTCACAAGAATACACAGACAAAAGCACCGGGTGTTCAGAGTGTGAGAATGGCTGCACATGTTCTATAAGGACAAGGTTTCAGAACACAACAATGACCAGAGGAATTCTAGATAATACGCAGCCAGATTGGTCTGGAAAAAACAGTGAATATATTTTATCATATATTTCAGTTCAATTCTTCTATTTTAATAACTGTTATTTTTTTCTCATCGATTGGGTTCGTCATGTTCTGACATGTAAGGTAACTATTTGATATTGCTGGTGTTATCATCAATTGCTCTTACATTGAATAGTCGATTAGTATACAAAATAGTGCCATGTTTCCTCGCTGTCTTGGATAAAAGAAAGATGGTTTGTACAGTCACTATTTTCCCTTTGGACTCCCCTTTGTTCCAATCCATCTGGATGAGGATTTGTATAAATTTCATACAAAAAATTCTGCACTGATATTGTCACGATTATGTTCCATAATTTCTGCTTCTTTTAAGAATGTCTCGAAGGTTATTTAGTCCATCAGTACTTTATGGTTTCATTAAGATCCACCAATGTTTTGTTTCCTTGTTGGAATACAGATTCATGCAACTTTCTAACTGGGGTTTTATGGTTGCAAAACATCAGTATACAAAGCATCAGTTTATTATTGCAATTATTATCATCATCTTTATACATGATTTTCACACCAGTGGGTCTGATGTTTTTTTGGCCTTTGCTGGAAAATAAGTGACACCGAATCTCATCATATCTTCAGGGACCGTTGCCACACATCCACCCAGCCAGAGACATAGGTTGATATGTATATATACGTATTTATGTGAATATGCAAACACACACACACACATATATATATATAAAATTCCTGCATAAATATGAATCCAAATTGATTCACAAGGGTTATTTTATTTATTTTATCCTTTATCTACACAAAAATATATATTTGTTCTCATGCACATATATAAGTACACACACACACGCGCGCACGCGCACACGCACACACACAAACACACACACACACACACATATATATATATATATGTGTATATACATATATATATATACAGGAAAAAGAAAATCCCATCTTTGGTTATCGTTATAACTTATGTGTTGGGTAGATTATTGAGACAATCGCTAGGGAAAAAATTCAGACAACAAAATAACAGAGTAGACATTGAAAGATAAACAAACAACCAAAGTTTACTCCAGGTTGAACTGATCATCTATATCTTCTGAATAAAAAAAGTGAGTTTGTTAAAGATTCTTGGTTCTGGATTAATTAAGGTCTAGAATCTATTTTCTCGTCCTCTTTGACAAAGTTTAATCAACACCTCTTCCTACGTTTTCGTTGGATAGAAAACTTTTATACAAAAGAACCAAACTGAACAGTTACATAACCGCTCCTCTTGTCTTTTTTGATGACCTTTTAGTGCGTATATTGAATTGCTGATGTTTCATTTTTGTATCCCATTCCTTTTATGTTGATTACAGTTTGGAATTTTCATATATACACACACACACATATATATATATATATATATATATATATATATATATATATATATATATATACACATATATATATATACATATATATATACATATATATATATGTGTGTATATATATGTATATACATATATATGTATATATATATACGCAGACAAACATACATATATGTTAATTGATGAAATGGCTATAAACTCGAATAAATAAATAGTGCTGATACGTGCGATTGAAACCTTTTGCATCAGACCCAGTGTCCGCTGTTCTACTTCTGCCAAACGCTGAACTGATCAGACTTATTCACTTACACACACACACATACACACACACACGTATACACACAAACACACACACAACACACACACACAGACTGACACGGACACACAGACACACACACATACACTCACACACACACACACATTCACATATATACACATATTGCAGGTTTGAAGCAAAAACGTTGATTATTAAAAATAAAACATTTACATTTCTGTGTTCATATCATGTAAGTGTGAAGCGTCCAAACCTGCATTATTTATGTTGATGAAAATGAGGAAAACAGAAACAACTAAATTCAATGGTGCTTCAGAAAGCAAGATATAAGTTTTTATTTAATCTTGTTTTTACATGGTGTATTACAAACTTTTATCTCATTTACTCTTACAATTTTATCAGAATATTAAGACAAAGATAAAAAGTAATGAGTATTATCAAATTCATGTTCATGGTTTTATTTCCATTTCTTGGAAAATGAAAGTTGCAAATGAAATGATATTCTCGGAAAAATGTTTTGGGAGTTCCCTCAATCCATTGTTTTTGGGATATAAATAATTGAATATTCAATTGGCTATCCGATTTTCCTTTCAGACTGTTCGTAAAATGATATACTGTTTATGCAAGCATTGCGTTACATAATTTTTAATTAGATTAAAAGAGTGAGTAACATCGTACATATGTCGATTATTTCAGATGCATTATCCGACAAATTCCTTTTACACCATTGCAAATATTGATTTTTCCCCAAAACGTGAGAAGGCGTTTAAAACTTTAATCATATCAGCTAGGGTTGATAGTATCAGTTGATTATTAACCATCTATCATTTATTCAAGGGATTGTTCAAGAAGTCCTGGTCTTGACCAGATTGGTACTTGCAAAGATCACATGCAACAGAAACCCGAACTTCATCACAAGTTGTCATACTCAGAGACGGACGCCGTCTCTTTATAAACGTAGCATTAAAGAGGAACAGAACTGAACTAAAGGGATTTACGTAGAAGTGCATCAAGAAATCCATGGCTTCATGATGGAATGAATATTTTTTTTTACAAAACAAATATTCATTTCTCAACTTATATCCATTCCTTAGTAATGCACTAAAAAAAAAAAATTACCATCACACATAGCGTTAACGATAAAATGTAAAACATTGGTTGCTTGTAAGGTTTCAAATGCCAACAAGCATCTAGTTCTCCCAAAGGGAATCTTGCTTTGGGAAACCAAAATGGGTCGTCTTCGAGAACAAAGAATATTTCCATCAAATACTTTGAGTCATAGATGTTGTCAAAGCCCCTTTTTTTTAGTGTCAATTGATATTGCCCCGAGCTCGAACGTCTGAGTGCTGGAATAAAAAAGAGAGAAATTTCATTTAAAAGCAATGCTTTTATCTGAAGCGCTACATTCTCAATCATAACTTGAGACGGTTGAGGGACAGGATGACAAACCACAATATCTCTTTTAGGTAATGTGGGGAAAGTATAATTAAACACACACACACACACATACAGACACCTATATATATATATATGTGTGTGTGTGTGTGTGTGTGTGTGCGTTAGTATCTATATACTACGTATATTAGGAATACATGCAATGAAAGTAATGTTCATGGGCAAATATTTATCTTAGATTTCGCGGAGAAGAGAAAATTGTCTTTCAATCTGTATTCGTTTTTTATGTGACAAACAGTATAGGCATTAGATGGAATACCAAATAATATATATATATATATATGTATATATGTACGTGTTTGTGTGTGTGTATATGCATATACATTCTTTTTCATAGATATAGATATACAAATATCTATATAAAAGATGGAGCAAAATGCTGACCGGATTGTGTCCTTTGGACTGTGAATACTGTAGGAAAAGACCAGACACTTCGTGTAGGTAGGAGATTGAGAATTTTTGCGCTCAAATACTGCAGAGATAAATGGAATCAAGTTAGTAATTCATTGGATTTGCAATTTCTTATGATGATGATGATGATGATGATGATGATGATGATGATGATGATGATGATGATGATGATGATACAAATTGTCGTTCGAAGGAGGAACTTATAGTTTCAACTAACAACATTCGAAAAGCCAGCTTCAAATAGAATTTTGGCAGCTGTCATGTTGATGTTTAAAAGGATGTGTCAAAATTACCGTGAATTTCAGTGGATTCTAACATAAGAAGTTGGAGAAAATAGGCAACATTCCAGAATAGTTTGCTATTTTGTCCCCAGAAAGTTCAACATCCAAACGAATCACAGAAAAAGCAGTCCTTTATCTCAGAGATAAGATATTGCAATTGCTCAAACGTGTCAAAAGTATTTAAAAACTTTTTGTGGTGAAGATTTCTCGTTGAACAATGTTCCATAGTTAGACAGTTGAGGTTGATAGCAATCAAATATTGATATTATTTCGGAATGCTCAACTTCAGACGTGATAAGTCACACTAAAAATTTTCAAATCAAGCGTTTGAAATCAATAGTGCCGTGTTAGTTATGTTGATAACTTTGAAGTTGGGTAACCACACAAGTTGACTGAAAGAAACTACATCACAGTGTTTTCGTGTGCAATTTGCTCTTTGAACGTTTAATCTTGAAACGATGCAACGGCCTATGAAAATTGGATATATATCAACAAAGCTAGACGCAAGAACTTAGGTGCCGAACAAAACTGTATCGAAAGCTGATCTTCATTCGAAGATGATGACGCTGTGTCTGTGATGGGATTGGAAAGTGTTACCTCTACTATGATAATCTTCCCTAGAAATGAACGGATTTTCGAAGTAGTTTCGCTCCTATTTAGGCGAATTGAAGGCTGCAGTTAACAAAATAGAGACCAGAATTATTTTTCAGGCGTTATATTCCATCGGGATAACGCTAGACAGCAGTTCTCCTTCACGACCAGACTGAATTGGAACGGCCTAGCAGAGAACTTTTCACCCATCAACGGCACCACAAAGTTATTTACCCATCAGCATTAGGCCCCCTGTGTCCTTTACAAAAATAGATGTAAAGATGGACTAATGAGTAGATAGATGGAGGGATATATAGTTAGATACATACATTCATAGATAAGCAACACACATTCTATTAGTGGCCAGTTGTTTGTAAACCCACGCATATTGTGGCTGTATCAAACATTCTGTACAGCCATGTGAATAGGCAAACCTGTTGAGGAACATTCATTGGTGTTTACTACCACCTATATACGTACAGATGAGCACACACTTGTCATAAATACGTAAACGTATATAAGCCAACTTACAAGCATAGATACTGAAAATAATTTCCTATAACATCTAAACCAGATCTCCATTTGGAAAAAAGACATAATATAATACCAATATCAACGATGGCACACCAACCTGTTTGAATACAAACAACCTGGTGAAACTACTCGTATATATAGTCTGCTTGCACTTACAAGAGTTTATCCGGTTATGATTTTCTTCATATTTGAAACTGACAACACGCCCACGTATTTCGGCTTCCTCTCACTTTATTTCATTTTATTTCTTTCAGACTTTTGGTTATTGAAGGATCGCAAGAAATCTGATACTCACTTGAAAATTGCTTCCTTTCCCGTATTATCCGTTTATCTAATGGTGAAGGGTCACGGCTGAAACGCTCAGACAATCTTTGAACAGTCCGGAGAAAATCTATTTCGACCATTGAGCCAACGTTACAAAAAGTCCACTCAGCGTATAGTTGGAATGATTGCCTATTCAAAACCCCCCTGAATCGTGGAGACGAACAATTATATTCAGAAATGGTGAATAGTGTTGACTTTAAGGCTTAAGGAATCACTGTGGACGGACAACTTAAATCTTTAGCGGTTTCTAAAGCTCATTTTATGTTTTTGGTCACTGTTCTTTTCAGCCTGTGATTTAATGAGATCCCGTGTGTTGAATGCTAAGATATACCCTGGCTGTTTCATATCAATGAATGAAATACACAAAATCAGAGTTTGTAATACGCTCACACTTCACTTATTCTGTTCTCAAAATTATCCTCACCCTGCAGTAGCTCTGACAGTGATGTTAATCCCACTGGCTAAGCTACCACAGGGAGGCAAAAACTTTTAAAACAAAAGAGATAAAGTGTGTGTTTTAAAAAATATTGTTTTGTTGAATTTATTCATAAATATGAAATTGCCAGAATACAACTGATCATATCTCGTTACGTTGTTTTTGTTTTTGGGAAAGGAATTCTGGTTAAAGGAAAATCAATGAAAGTTTTACTTCAAAGGGTTATCCGCTTCAATGCAAAAATAGATGTTAAATACAAAAGTGAATCAGGAACGATTTGTTGGACAAAATTGAAAAATATATGTACAGAGAAATTGAAAAAAACTCTCCCCCATAGATTTCAGTTGCTTTCCATCGAAAAAACATATACTGTCAGTCTACAGCCTTCAAAAAGCAACGTAGACCGTTTTGTCTTTAAAAAGTTCTTGTTGAGACTTGAACTCACGTACATTTTGGCCCCGAGAAGCCGACTTGCCGTAACAGCCACGAGAGTAAGGAATCTGCAATGAGATCAATCGAGACCTTACCTACATATACCAGGTACAATTACAGTTGGCGCTTAAAAACGATTCTTTTCTATATTTATCCCCCTTTACTGCCAGAATACGTAGTGCTACTTAGTTTCTAATTATATTCTCGTTAAAAACAACCAGTTTTCAATAATTTCACCTCGTTTGGAGATATACACGATAGGTTCAAGCTAAAAATGCTTTGCATGCTTTCTTACTGGAAAGGTTATAGTTTATTGTGTCGTGATAGGTCAATATTGTTTTGCAGTCAATGGTTTATATTCATTTCGCTCACGTTTCGTTCAATCTGAAATAATCTTTGGACATCTTCATGGGTGAAAAAAACGATGGTTGGATTGCCTCTTTAGAAATTTTAAGTAAAAATTTCCCAAACCTTTACACCCAGCTTAATTCAGATAAATGCTCGTGACTCGGCGTAATTAAAAAAGTTGCCTAGAATGAATATCTCTACAAAATGACATACATTTCATGAAAAGCAGAGCAGAAGCTTAAATAGGTCTATATTATATGATTCAAAATTAACGGGAGCAAAATCTCACAACAATAGAAGCAACCTGTGTGTGTATGTGAGTATGTGTGTGTGCACACATGCATGTGCTTGAGAGTGTGCACGCTGTGTGACATTTTTTCTACTTAATTGATATTCATCGGATATATCGGTCAGAGTATGAGGTGATTAATTAGATAAGTTGTTCTTGAAGAATCAAATAAAAATGAATACATCTATCTCAATATTGCCAGCTTCATGTCTACCATGAAACAAACCCCAAAGATACTTGCCTCGCCTAGTACAACTTATTCCCAAGATGCGAGTTTTCAATCAGACACAGGACAGTCTATCTCCCCAAGAACCGAATACGTCAAACGTGTTTTCGGGGGTGCGACTGCAACTTTTTCCTAACCCAGACCTACTTAAATATCGAAAAAAACCAATGTTGACATTTTGGTTGGACAGTTTCTAATACACTTGTGTGAACATATATATTGTATAAAATATTGTGATATTTGTTTGTTTAATACTTTTGTGAATATCGAGACGAATCCTCATCCATAGCTAAATGAACAATTAATTTCGAGCGTAAAGAAAAAAAACGTTGTTACTCCGGTGATTCTCTATAACATCTCTCATTTTTTGGCATTTAAATTTTCGTTTTTTTCTATTTCAGCACCAGTGTTACTATAAAGCTTGTCCCTCCCAGTGCAAAAAAAAGGTTAAAAGTCGACTTCCCTTTTCTTCTAAAGGCCAGTTGTATTGGGTACTCAGGGGCTGAGGACGAAAGATGGTTCTCAGTTTTTACCAAAAGAAAACTAGTTCCATTTTGTGTCGAAAAACAAATGAAAACAGACACGGATGAAGTAAAAACCCAACCCTCACTCAAAAGCACGTTCAAAAAATCACATGCAGAATCAAACACTGACACACACACGTACAGACACACATGCAAACGTATGTTTAAACATATATCCATCGACACATTCACTTATGACGTACTGCGAGTAATACCTAATTGCCAGCCAATGCCTACCGAAATACAGGACAATAAATGACATTCACTCATATCATCATAATCATCTTCATCAGCAGTAACAGCAGTAGCACCAGAGTAAATGGAAAAGATTCCCCAAATGTCTCTTTCAGGGGCATCGTGACACCAATATTCCTCAGCAAGTCTAGTTACCTAGTCTTATTTTCTGCCAGGCAGTATCACGTATGATCTCTGAAGATCTACATTCCTGTGATCATCTGACATTCCTGCCACTTTTGCAGTCCAATTGCAATTTGATTTTTCGATTAGATTCTGTGATGACTCGGACTCCTTTTCCCTATAATATACGGAGCTGTTTTATGATTTCTCCATATGATATCAAACATGATCCTCTGATGAGCACGGTATATGGTTACTAGTTCGAGAAACACTCTTTTAGCCAGTATCCATGTTTCAACTCCATACGAGCCTATCAAAAATAAGCAATGATTACAGACTCTCCTTTTCAAAATAATATTACAGCGTACGTTCATATGTTCAGGTTTCAATGCATTAAAAGATTCAATCATTATAGATTCATTGATTGATATGGCCATTTGAAAGATTACAGTGAGGGTACAAACTATAAAACTACTGTCCTGTAGCAATAATGTTGATTAACCTTGTGCTAGCTCACTCAACATGTTCCACCATTTTGTCAAAACAGCTATAATTGAGACAGATTACATAGGGGGATTCTATGCCATTTGAATGTAGCATAGTTGAAATTCTATTCGAAAGGACATCTTGTTGTTACATGAATCATAGAACGAAATCTTACACAGGGAATAGAATAAATTGTTGCACGGATAAAAGAATAAAATTTTGCATGAGAAATTAAATTAAAAGAAAATAGGCGGATAGACATCGATGGAAGAAGCATTTGAGGCTCATAGAAGGAAAAGATGGGAATCGACGGTGAATCAATCGAATGACCTATTGTGATATCTAAAACGATAAAGCGTGTTTTTTCCAATATTATATTATATATATATATATATATATATATATATATATATATATATATATGTATGTATGTGTGTGTGTGTGTATATATATATGCATTTGAGTGTATGCAGATATACGTATATATATATATATATATGTATATATGTGTGCGTGTGCGTGTGTAGTAAACATATATAAATAAACATATATAGTGAGAGAAATGAGAAGAATGAAAGAAAGAGAATGAGAGGTAGAAAAGTAAAAAGAGAGAGGAAGAGATAAGAAGAAAGAACAATAGGCTTAAATGCATTGATGAATGTAGCAGTTGGGGTTCATAAAAAGAAATGATAGGAATGGAAACACAGTACAGAAGACCTTATGTGAACTTTGAAATGATAAGACGAGTTCCTTTTTTAAAATAACTTCTCGGTTTACATTTGCAATCTGGAAATGCATCGAATGAATATATTGAAAAACCAAAAAAAAAAAAAAAAAAAACAGAACAAAAACAAACTCTCCCTGTGTTTCTGTTGTGTATAGATCAGGATATACTTTTTGTTTTGTATTTTCTTTAGGTAATCTGTTGTATTTTATCTTCTGTTACGTGAAATCTTCACATTTTTTCCTGAATAATTTATTTCAGATTAAGAGCACTTCAGAAGTTCAGACTGGATGATAATGACAGCCGACAGCGACTCTCATAATGTTGATCCATAATTATAGTAGATGGTTGGATAGCTTGAAGCATGAATGCAGTAAATAAGAAAATTGAGAAGGCCAGGTGAGTTATCTCCCCTTTAGGGGACCCAAATGTTTGTATCGGACCAAAGCGAAAAGTGTATGTGGTTTTGCTTTTGGAGAAATATGGTGGATTGAATGGAATTATTCAACACCTCTTAAAAGATATCCCATTGTAATACACAAACGCATGTACACGAGCGCGTGCGCACACACACATGCACATACACACACACATGCACACACACATACACACACACACACGCACACATTCACGCCTGCACGCACATCCACATACAATGTCCTTGCTTGTACGCTAAAGTGATGTGAAAACCAATAGTATCAATAAAAAATGCTGAACTTCGTCACCGACAAAAATACATCAGGGGGACATAACTTGATGACATTTTGAATCTTTTTTTTCTTCTGATATGCCACAATGAAGTGTATTCTATGACTTTACTTTTTATAATATCCTTACTCGAGAAGAGCTATGCCAAAAGTTTGCATATTAGTTCTGACTAAAGCAAATCCAACTTTCAGGTTCAGATTCGTCACTGAATGGTATAATTTATAAAATTGTTCATAAATCTATTAAAATATTGAATTCGTCGATAATTAGGTAACATATCTATTAGTTAGATTTATGCATAAAATGTTTTTCACATAGTAGAGAACTATGCCGATAATGGAATATTTTGATTGCATTCATTTTCAGATTAAATGTAAAGGCATATATTAGTGGCTATAATTGGATTGTTCTAAGCTCTAAATAGCAACGATTCCTACCCTGACTGATTTCAAGGATGATTTCAGAAGAGGATGTGATGATACTGGAGACGGTGATAAAGTCAACAAAGCTTTCAGAGCGAACTGTTCATTGTTGATTTAACGAGTTTAAGTCTGGAGATATGGATACCAATGATGAAACTAAATGAATCCTAAAAGACAGTTGTGACCAATAGTGGAACAACAATTCAACTTAATGACCATATCAGGCCTTCATGGTCAATAGGATTGATAAGAAAGCTGAAAAACTAGGTCCAGCGTAAACTAAATGTAATTTCTCAATGAGAGTGCCAGGCATTACACCTTTTATTTGATCATGTCTATATCCACAGATTTCAGTATAAGTCTTGCAGTATCAAGCAATTTCAGTCGGTATTTTATTCAACAGTTTTCCGAAAGAGTTTCAAAGAGATGGCAAATGGTCGTTGGCAATCCACTGTAAAAAGACCATTGTTTGAAAACGGTCTCATATGAATATTCTTCACCTTCTGTTGTTTATATAACTCTTCATTCTATCATTTACAAAAAATAGGATTGGGTGCAATTGTTTAATCTATCAGTAACTTCTCCCAGCGAAGACAATAGGTTTTAGGGAAGTATGGTGAGTATTGCTTCCATTCCATTGTATGTAGGTACTGCCACATGCATTACTATACACGCATGCAAGTGATACAAGTTATCAGGAAGGGTTTAGAAACATACACACACACACATGCATATACATGTATATCTATATATAAAGAGAGAGAGAGAGAGAGAGAGAGAGAGAGAGAGAGAGAGAGAGAGAGAGAGAGAGAGAGAGAGTGAGAGAGGAAATTATTTGTTTGATGTCTTTGGAATGCAAAGCAGGTTTCCTTGGAAGACCAACCATTCATTGATTCTCGTTTATCCAGTTCAGCCTTTTATGGAGACATTACCCCAACCGCAATTCGGTGATCCAGGCGCCAATTCTTTGATAGGGTTAACTGGAAAATCTGAATGTTTGCCTTTGTGACAGGCAAGAAAGTTAAAGTGTAGGCAGTAGGGTGATAGCTGCCCGGTACACGTTGCTCATGTGTGACCTTTAAGATATCAGGAAGACCCAACATTTTTTTATATCATGCAGTAACATTGATGCTTTCACTTGTAGATATCAGGCAATTGCTGTCGACAAGAATATCGATTCTGTAAGCTTTTACTATGGATGCAAAGAATTAAAGAATAAAAAAAAGAGAAGTCTGGTTAGTCATTCAATAAAAACTGTCAGGCTGTGATAGGGTGATCAATTAAACATCGGGGAAAGGATGTTTATCAGTGAATTACGTCCATCGCCTCTTGTTGGACGATAAGAGGTCTAAATTTCCAAAAGTCAAACAAGCGAGAATGCTACCAGATACAATCTAAAGGACTAATCTAGCGTTAATACATATTTTTGATTGAAAACCCCCTGAAATATTTTTAAAATCAAACAATATACACAGGGGGCAGGATTACATTTTCTATTTTTTATGAGATTGATGGAGTTTCTTTATTGATGATAAATTTCAAATTTCACATAGAGAAAGATGCACACATGAATGAGTAGCTGTCTAGCAAACTAGACGGATAAGTCAACAGGCAGGCATGTTGATTGATTGATTGATAGATAGATAGATAGATAGATAGATAGATAGATAGATAGATAAATAGATGGATGGAAAAGAATAGAAAAATAATGCCTCAAACAATCTATTGAAGGAATATCACTTTTAGTTGCCGAATTAATTTTTCATTACTTACACAACCTCTACTCGACTGCTTTAACACATTTTTCCAGAATAGATCATTTAGCTCTTATTAAAAAGAATAAATGATGATGATTAGAAAAAAAAAGAAGAAAGATACACAATTGAAACAAAAGTGTTGAAATAATCAGGAGTCAAATTCAGCAAATATCTATTCCTGGTTATGAACAGGAGCTGTAATTAAGTCATAAATAAACGTGTTATTTTCGAAGAACTCATTTTTGCTCTCATTAACAACATTTCCAGATACCATTCATGTACAATGAATGCAAAATATTAGAGTGTTTCAAAGTGAGTTAAAGAAACAAAATACATTGGCAAACAAATTCAGATCAATAGAGAACAAAGCAGACAGCCAGCTCAAACCGGACAAAATGAAAAACGTTCCTTAAAGCTATCAATAAAACTTGCTATTGTTAAATATTTCATCAGGTAATATATTGGATAAAGTATTTACAGACGCAGTAATTAATGTGTGATTAAGAATAATGTTTATTGATTAATTCAATTCTGTCAACCAAAAGAAGCGTTTTGTACTTAACACTTGAAAACTACTGAATTTTTTTAATGCTAGGTCAAGCGATAAAAAAAAAGCAAAAAAAAAAGAATGCACATATTGCTATTAGGTTAGTCGGGACATTATTTTATACTTATTAGTACTACTGTGTTTGCCTATCATTTTACATCATTACTGCATAGGTCCACGTAAAGGACAGGGAAAATTGTCAACTCTCGATATTAGAATAATTATATCCATGGAGTATGTAAGGAAAATATTGTTTCGTTGTGTTGTGAGAATAGAGTGAGACTCGAGTGTACCTCGCAGTTTCCCATATCAAAATCATATTTCGGACTCCACATTTTCACATAGACGTTTGCACTTTTAGGGAATTGGTTAGGTAATCTTGTAATCTTTTACTTGGGTAGTCACATTTGTTGACTTGTTCCAGACTTAAGATGTTATAAGTACCTCACTATGGAGCAGTTATCAAGCAAGTCTCTTTATTTCTTCAGTGTATATGGATGGAAAGAATAATCCCCATTGATGGGGCAGCTCAAAGTTTCCGTACGAATAGTGCTTCCGTTTAGAATGGTTGTGTTACGCAGTGCAAGTAAGAAGATTGCTGTCTTAGACTACCAACCTCTGGTACTATGATGGGAAGTTTTGAGAAGACTCTCCTGCAAAAAAATGACAGTCATCTTGAGTTTTCAATGACTATACTTCAAGAATATACAGATGATATTTTTCCATGTTATAAGTGATGTGCAAAATACTTCATGCAAATGTATCAATTTATGTTATGGAATTCCTGCAAGAAGTGTCGAGTTAATATTATTACTTATGATTTAATTTCTCCATAGTGTTCTTTGTCATCTCCTATTTCTTTGGTGACTGTTTTTCTTGTCTTGTATGGCAATGTATTTCATTGCATTATTTTCAAACGGAAAAGTGATGGGTCTGGAGCTGCCTGGCTTATGAAATTTTCATGATAACAAATTTTATTAGCATACATTGAATAAGTATGTCTGCTTCACGTAAACCGTGTCACTGCATACAACTGCTTTTGTTATAACGTGTTAGGTGTCCCCAAGTCCTTTAAAAAGCAATATAATAACTGATGCAATAACAACAGCGGTAGTTTGCTGCCTTTCTAATGTTTCTGCTTTTTTCCCTTTTGTCGTGATCAAATGGGTTTGCTACGATATTTCCAAGTTGAATGATCACAAATGCAATAATATTTATATTTGTCTTAAGTTTTCAGCATTTCAAGACCAAGTATATCCATTATTTATTTTTCACCAGTTACTCTTTCTCGATGCATTTTGAAATAACGATTACGTCACAGCTCAGTGTACTCAGACACATGTCCGAAGATTAAATGTATGTTTAGAGTGTGTGCTTTTAGAGATGCAATCTGTTGTATTCAGTCGATGCTGTTTTCGAAGAGTTCTGCGTAATGAACTCTGGGAGGTTCAGTTGGAACTATACATATATATATATATATATATATATATATATATATATATATATATATATATATATATATATATATATATATACTTTTGCAAGATATTTATATGCCTTCATAATATTGTTTTGGGGAGAGTAATCAATGAAATTCAATCCCTGAAAACGGAGCACGGAGGGAAATTGAATATTGCCATCGGATTGATTAAGTTCACACAGAATTAATTTCTGGTCGATATTTTTTTAATTGTTCCAAGTGTACAATCTATATTGAAAAAGTTCAATGAAAACAATGAGAAAAAATAGCAACGGCGTAAAAAGTAACCATAAAATCAGTCATACACAACATACAGATATTTCTCTGTGTATGTTTTCTTAAATCTTCACACTGAACTAAATGCACTCATTTGACATCATCAGTTTGGGCCTCATGGAATTACTCTGAGTATCTAATTGGTTAAACCTGCTGGTTAAATACATGAACGGGGACATGTTTCAAGGTATTGATTATAAAGCTACTGTATTTTCTTCTTGAAGTTACCTGTGGGCAGCTCTATATTTGCCGACTTGGAGAATGGAATTGGCTCACCGAGTTCAAAATTTAAGTGGGGGTGTTAGCTTTAACTCCAATCCAACCCAACGAAAAGGCACGAATCCACTCATCCTAAGACATGGTTAATGAGTTCTTGGGGTCCTTGAAACCTGTAATACAATCTTTGATGCTTGGCTAGCACTGGTCATGTGTATACCCTCAATTGCCTCGGAAATAATGATTGTTCTTCAATTGATTGTTCGAAAAATTGGAAGAAAATCATTGTAATCTAGTTACCACCGCAGAAGTCCGATCTGGAAGTCGTTGTCTGATTCTGCTCACTAGAGAATTATTTTGGAGCTTGAAACGAAATGAGATACTGCCATAGTCTTAAATTTAATTTAATACGGAAAGGGTTACCAAGCTTCAAGACCATTATGAATTTATCAGTAGTTTGATCCTAACAGTGAACCAGGCTGGCTTTTCCTAGGCCAAAATCTGTTCAGATTGAAGCCTATGAATTTCAATGATATTTGTAAAATCACTTTTCCTGTGACTAGAGAAATCTATGATTTTGATCCTAAAAGTATGCTAGTATTGAGTTATTTTTCTACGAGATGATATGAAAATCTATATAATCCTTCCTCTCTCCGTTATAGAACCTTTTTTTTCAGGCACAACCGGGGGTCTAAAACTGTCGATGTTGTTTAGCAAGGGAATAAAAGTCATATAAAAAAGCTCTTGCTTACGTATTTATAAGAACAATTTATCAACAATTGATTTTGTCTTCGATGGAGACTACTGTATTTCAAGCTGGCAACCTGTTGTGTTGTGATAAAGCGAGTTGTATTTTTGAAAACGATATTATGGCACTGATCAACCATCTTTAGATCTTTAAATAATTCCTGAAAACTTCACTGAAAGACCCACGATTTGTAAACAGTATCACCAACTCAGCCCACGGGGAATTATCCCAATATTCCTGAATATGCATGACTTGCTATAAGTTATCGATCTGCGTACGATTGAATATGCAGATAAAGATATGCATAACTAATAGAAAAGTGAAAAAAAGCCTAACGACCTTCCCATAGGCAGTTAAATACACCGTTTTTAAAGTGGTCGGGCATAGCTGCATATGTGAATATACTGTTTTAGTATGCCACGAAAGTCTGGTTGTTTAATCAGCAAGTCGTGTACAAAAGATGTAAGAGAGTGAATATGCACTTTTATTTGCCTCCTTTATCATATATATATATATATATATATATATATATATATATATATATATATATATATATATATATATATACATATATATATATATATATATATATATATATATTTCATAAATGCATTATCGTTCTAAAGGTGTAACTGCCATGTAATTACGCCAAAACAACGAATTAAATGTTAGCTAGGAAAGAATTATGCGTTTCATGAATAATGAAACCTGATGTGTAATAATAGAATTCTGTTAGATTGTATACTTTAGTCTTGGTACAACATTTATGTGTATCTGTGTGTCTGTGTGTCTTTTAATGTAAATTGGCACTGGAAATGATTCAATAAGTGAGCCCCCGGCCAAAATTGCATTGTATTTGCTCAGGTGCCTGATTCCATAACTCAAGCCAAATCAACTGATTTTAGACTCATATTCATATTTCCAGCAATATCGTTTTGCATTTCATGATCGTGCATACTATATAGAGTAAATGTCGCAACTGAACACTTCTGTACATCCTCACAATAGTCAATCAAGTCGAAGTTTTTAATTCTCGGGAAATTACTCGGTGGATTCAGTTTAACCAATTCAAACGCCACATTTATATCTGTTCAGAGAAAAAAAAGATATTGTTTAACATCATGATTCTCATATGATCTTATAAGAACAATCTCTAGTTTAATTAGAAAGAACAATATGAGTTTAATACTTAATCTGTTTGAGATCTTAATTTTTTCAACAAGAAGTTTCGGTTATTTCTACCTCATAGTCTTCCTCGGGTATTTATGACTTTAGTAAATCGTAAAGCCCACTATTCTTAAACCTACTTTAGAAAATTATTATTATCTTAATCATTTTTACTCCTGTTTCATGAAGCTTTGTCAACCAAGGAATTTTTTTTATATTTTTTTCTCAATCAAATTTTTGTTGTGTGGGACGTATTCTATAAGTCTGATCCACGCAGTTCACTGATAGCTGTCGACAGCCGGTGTAGGTAGTTTCGATGGAAGGCCGCAAAAATAAAGACCGTCACATAACCAACGTCTTTTGGCAGCATTTTGTGTCGAGGATAATAAATTAAAAATAATTAGAATTTGGTGATCGATGGGTAAGATTCTGTCCTCGCATTTAATTGAATGGTGATCACTATAAAAAGCCCCCCCTCCCTGAATCGCTGCTGGACGGAAAGTAAGGGATCAATTTGGCATGAAGTTACATTGGTGCTGCATGGGTGCATATACATACATACACAAGTCGAGCAGCTTTGAGAACACCAGTTTTGATCAACGGTTTCTAACGAAAGAAATGATAGTTAAATATCAATAATGCTTTACAATGCTTTATCTAACAAAATTACATCAAGATAACATTATTATCACTAATACTACTAGTGTACCAAGAAATAACAACAAATAAGGCTCCGAGCAATGACAAGGGCGATAGTAAGTTTAAAAGTGAAATGTGATCTTCTATAAACCCAGAAAACTCTTGTAGCTCAATCAGCAGGGCAGCTGACGTACATATTTATGAAACCAACGAAGATCATGATGTAAAGTCGTTGTAGCACAGAGGGTTTTTCAAGACTGTGCTGTAAATCAAACAGTCAATAGCACAAAGTACAAAAAAATGGATTCATGTCTTCTTTCAGAGTATTAAAAAGCAATGAGCATGAACATTTCTTCGGTAGAGTTGGGATGTAATTGTAAAATTCCATTTCTGCGTGCTACTCACACATTTCCATACCTCGTCTGTATTTATACAAGTTGGTTGACGACGTCAAACGTTTGTTACGACATTGGATGTTTCTGTTATTTCCTTGCAGTAACTTCTAACCAGATGCTCTTTAGTTCCCACAGGCAAAGAGCAACAATCTGCTTCTGATTATATTATTATGGAATACCTAATTAGTGCTTGAAAAAAGTTTTTGATGATAAACGCATGCAGGATAAGAGTTACTTAGGCTGAGTCAACAGATTCTAACAATGACATTCGAAGTAGTTCAGACAATTTAATCCTCTTTCACGGAGATTTTCTCACGGCTTATCTGTTCTATTGTGGAGTCGTCAAATCGTGTCTTGGGTTGTCTTTAATTTATTCATTTCACCACGCAGACTACAGTACAGCAGAAACTTGGAACAATGTCACTTTCAATGTGGGGCTAATCACAATTTTGTATGATGAATGAAGCCCCCAAAGACAAAACTCCATCGACTGCTGTCGTCAGAACATGCCCTTAATTCTATACTTTCAGTGTAACAGGTGAGAGTGTATAAGAGATGATCGTCAGAAATCTGAACGTGGAAGACAGGGACAAAGTTAGTTTTGAACCATGTTTGGCTTGAAACAGCAAACATCCAGTCCTTCTTCCATCCTGAAAATATATCACGGCAGTTCATTATTATGACAAACAAAGTCGAATTGCTATGTGTAACACAAACGATTCCCAATTTCTTACCTTGGTTTGCTCAATGTTTTATTGTTGGTTATAATAGTCTTACATTTTCCTACAGGCTTAGTACGTGTCAGTATAGTTTTTAACTGTGACAATATCAAACCAAGATATCAACCCTGTATTTATAATCAGAGTTTGAGTAAAAAAAAGTTTACATTTAAATTATGTTCGACTTTTTTGAATATGGCGATTGATTCCTCCCATTCCATGGAAAAATTATAATAGTGCTATATTGTCATTGAGGTATATTATTTCAATGCTGTTGAAACGGTGAATATTATCAAAGCGATTTACACATTTTCACACTTTCAGAAGCTGGTAAAAATTATCATTATCATTTTTCTCTGTGTATTCAAAGGAAAGAAATGTGATATGATGAAGGGATTGGGAGTTTAATACACCTGAAGTTACTGTTTGTCTTCAAGGAAAAAAGGTTTAGCAACTATTCATCATTTATTTCTTGAGTGTATTTGCAAGAATAACGGCTGGAACATAGCACTATCACGTCACGTGAAATGGTTCAAGCTAGAGGGGCCTGG
Source organism: Thysanoteuthis rhombus (assembly GCA_963457665.1). Lineage (NCBI taxonomy): Eukaryota > Metazoa > Mollusca > Cephalopoda > Oegopsida > Thysanoteuthidae > Thysanoteuthis > Thysanoteuthis major. The sequence goes on along the minus strand of OY735198.1, from coordinate 20,595,019 downwards.
ATACCATAAAAATCGGCAGTAAGATTCACACTTATGTCACGTCATCTCATGTGATTTTCCATGTGGTCACCAAATGTTGCATGTTGCACATTCTTTTTGAAGTCAGCTTTAGATCTGGAACAAATTGCACGCTATCACGTAGCAAACAAATGTGTTCAGAAACAGAAAATGAAAGACCTGGTCATATGGGCAGATCACAGGACTTGCTGTCGTTACATCGAACATATCAGTAATGCTCTCATATATTCACATGAGCGTGACAGCAACGTGTTCTGACCTTGAGAGCAATCACAAATTAACTTATAGCTCCTCTATAAGATCGAAGTGAATCCTTGAATCAGCCAAAATCTTATCATGAAGTTCAAGTCAGCTGTAATCACAATCACATTGCAGGCGATTATAACATCATAGGGCCCATTTCCTAAAACTTTAACCTCCTTCCACTATATCCATCAATTTCAATTGATAGCATTTTCCACTATTCTGACCTCATTAAATAGGAATAAAGTTCGCTTATACGGATGATGATGTAAATCAGTTTAATATGCATCCGATGCAATTAGTTGCGAGGTAGCGTGCACGGGATATTGGAAGAAGCAATGCATGACGGGAGTAAACTGGGCAAATATAAGCCCGAGCGAAGAGAGCTCCTCTCCGTTTTTATTAATTTTCGTCTTGAGTCTCCGAAGGATAAGATCAAGGGTGTTTTTGTGCACGTTGAGGATTGCTTCTATTTTCTCCTTGATTGCGCACAATAACGAAGGGCGTGCTGTTATCGGCATAGAACAAGGTGAGTGACTCTTTTCCATCCGCCATTTACACTACAGAAACTCGAGAACTTAATTTAGAAGGTAAACCATAATCTGCAATCATTAGAAATTATTTATTAGATTTTTAGGAATTCCGAACACGTTCTCTTCGAGCCCCAAACCTCTATGTTGGCTTAATCACATGTAACTTCGTTTAAAGCCTACATTTATGGTTTTATTAGGTATTCAATGCATACCTAGTTAATACAATAAGTCAAAAAATGATAATGAAAAAGCATATATATTCTCTTCCTTTTTCCATGTACTTGATACAGTGTTGACTATCGATCATAAGGATCATTATCCAGTGGGCATACAAATACAGCTGATAACTGCATGTCAATCTACGGACTTGTTGATCAACCGTCGTATATGTATGTTCAAGCGTATCTCTATTTCGATTCTTTGCTGCCTTTGTATATGCAATGTCATCATGACTTCCCTCAGAACTGAATCATAAAAAATACTGCTTTTAATGGAGAAACGGGTTTTACCAATTAGAAGCAATTTTCTTTTATGATTTAACACGAAAAATAACCGAAAAAAAACATACGAGGATCAAGTGATAAGGTAAACAGCTTAAATTCACGGATAGAAAAGTTTTATTTTTAAATCCGCGTTAGAACTGACTTGGCGAATCGGTTGAATCGATCGTTCTCTAATTGATCATCCCATTTACAGAAAAATCTTTTTATCAGAAAATCTAAATGAACTTGGTTTTAGTTAAAAACACGATATTTCTTGAAATTATCTGGCCATTCGTTATGATCCAAACATTTTCAAACTGCGGGAAATGGCACCACAGTCTGCTTCAAAGTACTGCACTCGGGACCCAATGCTCATATTCTGGGGTTACTTTCACTTTTCAAAACAGTCTGTGACGTATACCCCCGGGATCATAATCGGCTGGCACATGATGAACTCTGTAATATTGTCCCTGACCAACAACAATCGGTCATTCAACGGCAATTTCAACCCTAGAAGAAGCCAAGTGTAAAAGGTTGCCAAATCCGGACAGTACAATTGACACACCTGGGGGATGCAATAGTTACGAAAAAAGCGGATATGGTTTATGGTAACTTTACAAGACACGGAAACCAACTTACTTAAATGTCATTATATACTGAGTAACCTATAGGGAGATGTTCTGTTCCCGTTTGCACTGACATTTCTATTTAGAGCATCTGGGACCCAGCAACCAGTTAACAATTTCTTCAAAAATTTTTTTCCCTTCTTAACAAACCTCATATTGAAAGGTCGAAAGAGATGCGTAAATCTATGCTATCCTTTTGGATGTAAGAAACTGTTGTGTGTGATCGTAGCTAGTTACCAACATTATTTTTCTCGATACAGTTGAAAACTTCACCTGTTTTTATCTCGTTCGTGGGAATAAAGAATCACAATTGTCGATGGTAATACCTTGCAGGGCGAGATCTGTAGTGGTAAATAGGGTATTATTTCTCAATTATATATTTTAGATGTACTGAGTATGTCCAAGCATGGCACAAAACCAATTGGATGGAATGAAGTACCAATACTGTATTTCAGTCATCTACAATATGAAGGTAACTGGCCTGACTGCTTGTTTAGAAAATCAATATTCAAAATCCTGTATTTAAGCTAGGCTTGACGCTAACTTCTGGCATTCTTAGGAAATATAGAGTTATTGATATTTACAAGGCTCATTCTGAGTATGACTCAAGGCTAAATATATATATATATGTGTAGGGTGACTGTATAACGCTCATCTGAGTAGAGAGGGTGTGTTTAGCAAGAAATTTGCATCCAAATTTGCTTAAGATTTATGTGGGTTAGGAATACGACCTCTGGTGCCCATGGGAAATACGCAACCATTTCAACTGCAAAGAAATCATGAAAGATGTATTCATTTATTAGAGTTAGTTTAGCCCATTACAAAATCATAACATTAGGGTGCCCGGTGAAAATCGATTTCCCTACTCTCACAAATTTACCCGTGTGCCAAGCGTGCTGAGCATTGATTTCCAATTGGTGTGTTGATATTAATTGAGCTTAGTACGATAGCTCACTATAACAACCAGTGACGATCAAATTCTCTGCTAAAGTGTCCATTTACCAGACGAATTAACAAATCACTATTTCACAGCAAGAGCATTTTTCTTGATTATATCTTAAATATTACATATATTTATTCTATATGAACCAAGCTTTGATTGGTATGCACTAACAATAGATACACTATATTACAGCTTCTCTCCCCGAATGAACAGTGTGCCTTTCGTGAACCGAAAAATGTGCCATTAATTTATTGGACATTTTTATAACATCTCCGCACCCAAACCCAAAATCGACTGCATGTTTGAAAGTTATGAAAATGGACACACACTACTACAGCTATATTGCTGCAAAGAATGAAGTTTAAATATTCATATGGCTGAATGGTTTCAAGCTGACTGATTGCCTAATCGGGAGAAGACTAAATGGAATTGGTCGCTTGATCCTTATAGACTCTTATCCATTGCTTAAGGATCATTCTTTCAAATACATCCACTATAGAAATCAGTCAGTGTTCCCAAAATCTAAAAGACATACCGATATATATTAATAATAAACGGTGTTGATGACTTCAAGGCATTGTTTTTTGGGCAGTATATGCTATTTGCTGAATCTCCTTCGATTAATTTTAGACTCAGGTTGGATCGAATCCTGTAAGCACAAACAGCAATGACTATACCTAAGGTGCTGCTTACTTACGCTGGGTGCATTCACATGAATTTTTATAACCAGGCCAGTGTAGTACCTATCCGCTAAGAATCAGAATTGAACCTTGGTCACTATTCAACAACTGATAGTTGTTAACCGACACTTGAAGATTAGGCATATAAATGAATGACAAGACTATATTGGCAAGACTGTATTGAAATGTTTGGAGAGGGTTTATTTGAGAGGACTTCAGCCAGGCATCAGGTAATATAACAATAAAATGAAATACAATGTGACTCCTACGTTATCATTTTTGCCAATGGGCATCAGCCCTTTAAAAAGATTGGTCAAAGATGAATAAACGGAAAATATGATTTTCAATATATCTCTCTCTCTTCGAAAATGTTACCATATATCTATATATATATATATATATATATATATATATATATATATATATATATATATATGGTAACATTTTCAAAGGCGATTATAAAATGATTGAACCAATATGAAGACGGGTCTGGTCGATCAGTCAATGGAAACTTTTAGGGACCAATCTTTCACTGAAAGAATGTTAATACTGTTAAATACAATCAAATGATTTTTTTACGCGTGATGCATACGTACATAGTCAGCCAGACACAGAAAAAACAGACAGACTTGTTCAAACTCTGAACAAACCCAGGTTGATAGCTGTCGATGTTTTTTTACTAATCCTTGATGTGCTATAGCATTGATCACGGTGCTATTGATGTAAGTGGGAATATTGCAGGGCTAGGCTTTGACCCAAAGGATCAAATACCTCTAGAGTTTTCTATATTGTATAACTTTTAATAACGATGGTACATTTACTAGAAGGAAAGGAACAATGGTAATCATAATAGTAATGTAATTTTATTGCTCAAGCGCCAGAGTAATGCTGATTTCTTTGCTAAAGATCCTCGATGCCGTTATCCTCGTTGGGTTGTATGCATTTAAAAAAGATTTTTCTGATAGCTTCATTTTCTGATACATGAGCGACACAAATCTTTCTGACAGCATACATTATTCTCCCATACCTCGAAGGAAAATTCAACATTTTTTTAACCGAAGATGTTTTCGTTAATGTCCTTTGAACATGCAACAAAATGAAGTGCAAAATATGAGTTCGTATACGAGGAAAAGATTTTCCCCTAAGGTAAAACATTTTCATAATTTGTTTATGAATCGTGAATACGGTCATATGCCAGATTTTGCTTCCAATTCTATGTTGAATATTGTTTGATATTTATTTTTTGATCAAATTGATAATTTTTATTATGCAAATGTGTCAAAATTCCAGAAAACGCATTTCAAATTTTTTCATCTAGTTTAATCATAATTAAGATTAATTGAGTATTCTGAAAGACAAGACTTTTTGAATTGAATAATTGCTGCATTTTTGAAAATCTTTTTGAATGGCTTACATTTAAAACTGTGACTAAGTCCATTTTTCATGAACAACAAATAAAATATACATGGCTAAAAAATCGAAATCAATACATATGGAAGTCTTTAAAATTGAGTGATATCAAGATGTACTCAAAGACACACGCACAGAGGCACACATACACACACACACACACACATATATATATATATATATATATATATATATATATATATATATATATATATATATATATATATCATCAAACGGTGTGGACAAAGGCTTTTGAAGTTCCTTGTATGATGACAGTGGTTGTGCCAACCTCTGCTACGTCTTACTCTATTATTTTTTTGATTTTTAATCTCATTCCTCCATCTCAGGCATGGTCTTTTCCTACTCCATTTGCTGCCCCTTCGGATACAAATCGGTCAACCACTTGCTGTATTTGTTTACTTCTCGTTTGTTCTTTTGTTCTTGCGCACTCCATACCATCGGAAGACAATTGAAAACAATCCCGTTATTAGCAAATTACGACATTTGACGTAGAAGTTATCGAGGCGAGTGAGCAGTTCAGCGAAGCGGTTTTTCATTAACCACCCCCGAAAAAAACTTGAATGCCCCAGTAGTAGAAAATCAAATTTGTTACACTTGATATCAATCTTGACAGGATGCAATCCACTTTTATTTATGAGATAAAAAATTGAGAAACTGGAGTGCCGAGGTTCTCCCGATGTGGTCTTAATTTTGAACACTTGGACTGGAATATCTATCTTGACTTGAATCTTATTTCTTTTCCTTTTCCTGGAAACCCTATTCCATAACAAAACTGATTTATTAAACGCAGTAAAAAGAAATAATAACTTCTTTTTACTTCCTTCCTCATCCAATCATAGATATTCATGGCACCTATGCAGTCGGTTTTTTTTCAAGCATGAATTGACAACATCCCGATAATCAAAAAAGGTTTCTACTTTGTATAGTTTTAAGGTGTATCCTATTAAATTAAATTGAATAAGGAGAAAAGTTTTTTTCGGCAAACAATCAAATCTTCCCCTATTTTCTGCTTTTATTTCCATATCTGATACTTAATTCTCCTTCCTTATTCAGATTTTTGAAAAATGGAATAGAAATACACAAATACTCTGTTTTCTCTATAGTGTGTAGCTCAAGGGTTTCAGAACTGGATTTTATTTTCAAACGTCTGATTTTCTCAATACCACAGAGGATGAAAAATCAAGCAGATAGAACGTGTGGACATACGAAAATAAACTTTTAATCCCACAGCAAAGCAATTGGAAAAAAAAGCATTTATCTTTCACAGAACTTTTTTCATCGTAATATACTTCCTTATAGATACAATCATCATAACAATTCTCTGTACGTTTCAGATCGACTTGCAGTTAAATAACCATGTCATACAACGGATTTATTGATCCATCCTCTAATTTCTGGAGTTTTTTTCGGCATCAGGACCCTATGAACACCACCACAGAAATTACTCTTCAAGCAAATAATACCGAAAATATGCCAAATAGACATTTCTGCGGATATCGGAAATGAAAAAAATGTGGAGGTATGAATACAAATATTGTTGAAAAATATTCATTTGTTTTCATCATCAGTATTTAAACGTCTGTCGTTTGACATAGACCTCCTTTGAGATTCTCCAAACTTCTATATCGTGGGCGTTGCGGAGCCAATACTTTCTTAATTTGTCTAGTTTGTCTTTCCATCTTGTATTCTGCCAGCTTCAGTTGCACATGTGATCTAGCAGGAGATGTCCATGATTTCCATGTCGTGATGTCCATCGGTGTCTGCCATTCTTGCAACATGACTAGCCCATTCCTTCTTGAGATTTATGATTGATTCTATGGAGTGTCAGACTCCTGCATACCCCTGATATACATGGCTGTCTTTTGATCTCGACAAGTAAGGATTCTTTCATGGGCACATTACATATTTCTCAGAGTAGAGGTCAGTCTCTTGGTTAAGTTTCATGTTTCAGCTACGTAGGTGACTATTTGGAGGATGCACTCTTTTGAAGATTGATCAGATCTTGTTTTCGAAGGTTGACCTTCGTATTCCGAAGGCTTGCTATTTTAGTGGGATTCTTTACTTTATTTTTTTTATTTATTCAGAATTTCATGGAGATTCGTTCCCCTAAGTAGATGTAGGGATCAACTTCTTCCAGTTCTGCATCTTCAATTTTGATCGTTGCGTTCTTATTGCCGACGTTGAAAATATTCAATAGTTTTCATCTTTTATCCATAACCAGGCACATGCAGTGTATTTCAATCTATGTGATTAACAGAGAAACGTTACATTAAAAATTTAGGCACTGACTGAGAAGGAGATTATGTTCGAAGTAAATAATGTATAAGATAAATGCTTCTCCCATTATTAAATTATGTACGTATGGATGCATGGTAGTATGTATATGTAGTTACATCAATACACGTAATCATTTTCACATCACCGTAAAATTCTCAAAAGGAGAAGAAATAAGGTAAAGAATCCTACTAGAATTGCAAGCCTTCGGCATACGAAGCTCAACCTTCGAAAACAAGATCTCATCAATCTTCAAAAGATTCTCCGGGTAAATGTTTCTGAAAATTAAAACGTGTTTGTCCAGCGAATCCCCATTTCATTAAAATATTGTATATATTGATATATAAATTCTTCCAGATGAATATTCTCATCTCTCCTCTCAAAGCGATTGTATCTGAGGATGTTCTCTCCTTTGCCAACCTTTCCCCATACGTATTTTCAGCATCAAAGTCACATAAGTGAAATGGTCGTCTCTCGATTGACTAATAAGGTAATTTGCATAACATTGATGATTTGCTCAGATTCTTTCACTCCGTGGTCTGTTTGTTTGTGTCGTTATGATTACTTCAAATTTACCGTATCATTTTGTCTGCAATCTTCGAGTTAATTGCTACCCAGATGATCTGGACTTTGTCAATTTCTACTGATTGACTGCATTTACAACTATTTGGCCAAACACTTCTCACAGAACTCAAAGAAAGGAGAGAAAATAGTTGCTGCATAATTCGTAGCTTGAGAATTGCAATCAAATGACCTCCCAGTGATGGGTATCTGGCACCAATATCTTTGTTGGCAATACGACAACATTCAGAACTGTATACAATACAGTTCTTGTTAGTCATTCTATAGAAAGATTCACATAAAAAAAGAGCTGACAAATAAATTTAATTCACTTGCAATTTGTTGGGCAAAATCATTAAAAAATCCATTAAAAAAAAGCAGAAATGCTGGAAGTCCAAAACTAAGGTATTGATATAGCATAAACGAAAAAACCTTTTAAGGAGTGGCATTTTTCGAAAAAAAAAAACAGGACGGTTTTTTTTTCTACACCTGATAAGGTGTGGATGTGTGAATTCTCAGCCTACTCGTTCCATTTGTGCAGCCTGTACTCATGAGACATTGCTATCCAGCCAGACCGACGGACCGGTTCAAAACTGGGAAAAACTAGGCTGAGTTTTTGCCTCGTTTCCGAATGATATATCTCTTGTTATACGTCATGCAAGACGCTTTTTACGTTCACATAAAATACTGTTAGTTTCCGCCTCGTTGTTGTTGTTATTGATCATTTCTTACCCTTTCCCTTTGTAATACCAATAATCTCATTTGTCAGTACTTATTTCATTATCAATAGTTTATGTTTGCTTCTGCTTGCCTCTTTCTAGATCAATCTCTCGCTCTTTCTTTTTTACCTATAAATCTATCTCTCTATTCAAACCGTTTTTTTTCTCTCCTTGCTTCCATCTCACAAATTTTAAGTCGTCTCGCCAGTGTTGTTAACTCTAGTCAATTTGACTTGGTATTGCACGAAGCCAGATGAAAAATTTAGCAGAGAAGACAAGTGTGTTGTTTCATTGCACAAATAAGTAAGCCAAGTCAAACGTCAATAGATAAGCTGTCTATATTTTGAATTTCTGGGTTCACCGTTGCAAATTTTATTTTTATCCTTAACCTTTTGAATTTAGTCCAGTTTCATAATTTAGAATATTTTGAATTTAGTCCAGTTTTCATAATTTAGAATATTTTGGTAATTTTTCGATTCAGTTAGTGATTCCCTGATCGGGAATATTTTTAAAAAATGCATCTAAATTGACAACGATGGCACTTCCCGTATTTAAATTAAGCATTCGACATTCTGGCTATTACTCAGGCTCGAACAAGGACCTCAAGTTGGAAATGCGTTGATAAATTTGTCACGGGCAATTTTTTGTGGTCAAGCAGTGCAAAAATTTAATGTGGGGCATTTTTTTTCTGGTGACTCAGTGATCTATCTATAGAATTTGAAATTGTTTGTGTGCACATTAATTTCCCGATTGCATGGGTTGCAAGACGCTCATAGCCTAGAGGGAATTATGACCACAGAGTAGATCTATTAAGTTTTACAATCTGTACAATCAGACATTTTAGAGTACTCTGCTTCAACTATATTGACATTTCATCTTTGGCCATTTAATAAGATTTGTAAAATACGTTACAAAAGCAAGATAGGAAAGAAACAGGACTTGGAAGATTTTGTTACCCTTAGCAACCAAGTCAAAATAGGCTGCTAGACTTGAAAATCAGCATTCGGATATTCTCTTAAAACATCGGCCACTAGATGTTGTAACACCAGCCACAAGAGCTTATATAACTTTATCAACAACATCTGTTTTGCTAAGATACCCCTATTGTAGAACTCTTTCACAAGTTTTTCCTGCAGCAACAACAACGACCATCCTCTCAAAAATTAGGGACACTCACCAGTTTGCTGAAATAACATTCCCGTACCATGATTTTAATTAGCAATCAACTGATTGCCAGGAGGCTGTCTTACTTATTGGGCAAAATAACCAAGTCTTTGATATTAAGCAAAATTCCTGATATGAACACGCAGGCATGTTCGCATAATTTATTCTAATAGATGAAGATATGCATGTGTACACGTTTACACACACGCATGTACGTATATATATATATATATATATATATATATATATATATATATATATATATATATATATATATATACATATATATATATATACTTGAATAATTTCTCACAATAGATAAGTTGCAGTAATCATCTTCAAGTATATTGTCAACATAACCCTTCACTATTCATTTTCATTTCCCTATTGTGCAAAAAAGGAATTGTGAAAACAATACTCAATCTTATTGCCAGACATACAGGAATTATGGAAATATAAGTAACAGCTGAGCCCGCTATTATTGAAACTGAAGGAGTGGCCTGTAAGATCACACGAAAGAAGATTAAAGAAGTAATAGTCACAGTGTCACATCCCTGAGGAATCTTTCTTTGACTGTTAGCTTCAAGCAATATTCGCTAGACTATTCAGATGTGAACTAAAAGTAGAAACGACAATGCTTTTCGCATCGTACGATGTTCAAGTCTTTACTGTAGAGCGTCCAATCCTGACCAACTGAAAATCTTATATGGCTTTACCGCAGAGCAGTATTCAGGAAGATAATGACCTTTGGATTTTTTTGTTTGTCCACACTATGAGATCACGTCTGTGATTTTTTTAATACAGAAGCCGGAAAAAAGTTCTATTCCTTTTTTCTCGACGAAAAACATCCATCGTGATTGGTTTCTTCGTTACACCTCACTGCAAAATAAAATCCTTCCCTGCCCTAGATCTAACCCTGAGCTCCGATTTGGGGAAAAGCACACTATTGCTGTTGACTTTCACTTAGAATGAAAGCCTTAGTTTACTTCCCGCATCGATATTTATTGGCTATCCAGTGCATTAGCCCCGAACACATCTACACAAAATGTGACAAGTTGACTGCTTTGGAACACAACAGGAAAAATATGCTAGACTGACCGTCTGGGAAAAAAATTGAATCAAATTGATTTTTTCAGATCGAAATGCTACTCGATTATAATGCTATATGGCTGACTCAAATATGTACATCCCAAAAACACACGATGAAAATGTACCCATAGTTTCCAGTTCTGATATTTGAAATTTGGATGCCTTTAAAAAATTTGTATCCCTATGTTTCAGTTGTTGTTACTCCCCCAGTATCTATTTTAGCCTATTTGTAGTAATAGCTTTGTGTTTTACGATCCATGTATTGATGTTAAATGACAATTCATAATTTGTTTCCTGCTCTAAACAATTCAATTGTTCACATTGGCGGGAATGGAAGCTTCATTGGACTACGTATATTTTTTGTACATTTTCTTTGGTAAAATGAATCATAGAAACATCAATATATATATTTTTCAACATTCAGACTGAGGTAATTGGCCGATTTTTCTAACAAATACCATAATTTGAATCTCTTGGCCTTTTTCATCTCACACCAATCAGTCTTTGGATGAATTTGCCAGTATCTGTTATTCGTGTAATTCTCTTTCACAGTTTTCCTGTGAACACCACACCCGATATATCTCCGTATATATGCTGTCACAGAATTCTTTGGCACATATTCCTTTTTTTTTAATTTGAATCACGTCATATTCAACATCTTTTCACTTGTACATTCTTCGATATTCTTCAATCGTAGCTTATGTGAATTCATTTGTCTTCATTTACAGAGAAATCCGCTTTTTGTGAGAGCTTCAAACCCACGAGGTTTGAATGATAATTACTAGCTATTATTTTCAAGGAGGTAAAAATTGAAACAATTTGTATCCATGGTTATATATTTACTTCTCTAGTTAGGAATGCAGTTACGTCATTGCATTCATTGCTATTAAAAAATGACATCATAACAGAATGATATGAAATCCATACGACAATCCAAATCAATTATTTGGGACCTTCTGATTTTGATAATGATAAACCTTAAATAGCATTGCCTGCTATGAGAATAAAGTGCCTTCTACGTTTTATTACACGTATTCAGTACTGAATGCTACAGCACGTTACTTCATCTGCCGAAATCCCGGCGGACATGTTGTTCAGTGTTCGTTGGAGAGGTTTTTTTCGAAGATGGAACGACTGAAGACCAGTAAAGGCCGTGGAAAGAAGACAATTTTGGATGACAGTAGATTAAATCATGTAGTTGTGGATGGCCTACAATTTAAGCTGCAAATCCAGCAATGCCAATCACCTGATTTCAATTTGAAAGAATAAAAAACTAAACAAAAACCCTCTCCGTTAGCTCGTTGACAGTGGATAACGGGGATTTCAGTCATTACAGTCCATTGGATAACCCAATACAATTTTTAAAGGAGGTTCTATCGTGGTTGATATCAACTTAGGTGTATCTGTGGATCAGGAATTTTTTTTTAGCAATGAATACCTTTCAATGGATACCTTGCTGGGAAAGGAACTTCTGCGATTGTTACTATTCTCCAAAATTCAGAAGTAAATGGGTTTATCCAAGTTTTGAGACAAAGTTTTTTCCGTGGGGAGTGCTACATATTAACTGGAATACCTGGTGCCCCCACAAAACCCCTCAAAATCTAACGACATTGGAAGCATAATAATATAAATGCAGGCACCATAGAAATTGACAAATTTTCAGTTAGCAAAATTTGACCTGAAAATGTGTGCCGTTAGTAAATTGAGATCTGTCGATTTCGATTATACTTCTGCTTCCCCTTTGTGATTCAGAGTTTATGACATAGAAAGTACCTATGTATGTACATACTCTTTCCATTTTGATATATGAATATCAGGGAATTACATCGAAATGGCAAAGATTTGGCAGTATTATCGTCCAGTAGGTATTGAATAATAATAATAATAATAATAATAATAATAATAATAATAATAATAATAATAATAATAATAATGATGATGATGATGATGATGATGATGATGATGATGAGGGTGAAACTGGAGCAGATCAGGATAAGGGGAAGGATTGAGACTGTACAGACCACAGCACTGCTTGGAGCTTCGCAGATACTGAGGAAAGTGCTAGAAATATAAAGACTGCAACGTTAAATGTTAATAGTGACCAAACAGAGGGAGGGAAATGGAAGCGGAAATGCAAACTGCAGCACTGACATGATAGGCAAAAGAGAGAAGAGATGTTGGCTGAAGACCTGAGCAAAATTATTGTTAATCAGCCTTCAACAATGACCACCGGGCAAACGGTGTGAAACTGTAAACCACAGTATTACTGCGACCTATGAGGACTAGGAAAGAAAGGCTGGAGACTTGAGGAGACATGCTGTCACTCAAACTCCTGCAGTTACCTACAGGCAACTGGTGTGAGATTGCAATTATCAATGATGATGATAATAGTAACAATAATAATAATAATAATAATAATAATAATAATGAATGAAAAAAAAATGATACCAATGGCTTGTGTAGATGTAAGAAGGAGGAGTCATTGCGTGGTGAAATTGCTGCAAAATTCGTGTGACATCATGAACGAGGTGTTGGGAAGGAGACTAAAGAGTAGAATTTACCACGACAGTTCCTAATGTAAACGTCAGTTCATGGCTTATCTTTGATTGAAGCACGTGCAACAATTCCAATTATCTAGACACGATTAGTCAAACAAACGGTTCATAAAACAGAGAATAAAGACAAATGCAGATGTTCAGACAAACAATTGACAGTACATTTGATAGACGACAAATGATATGAACAGATCTCACAAACCTGGGAATTGGGAGATATTAACATGCATATACAATCGTCTCAGTATAGGTCTAGAAGGGAATGATTTAGTTATTATACTATTCTTATACGTGAAAATATTACGAAGTATATGGCTAATAAGCGAAACACGTGACAAACCAGGTTTTATGTGGTTTGGTTTGTTTATCGAAGGGGCTTTATTCGTGATGCTTTTAATAAGAGAGGTGTCGTGTCGTTAACCATGAAATATTATTGAAATACTATCCATTCAATTTCAGGCGCTTTTAGAAGCTATTGGAGCAAATAAGGCAGTATTGAGACGCAACAAAACCTATATGGATTCTCAGATCGTGGAAAATTGTTGACAAAAACTATACATTGGAGTCACAGTAAAAGAATGGGAGAACGACACAACTAGCCGAGAGGGATTGTTAGCAATATCAAACAGAAATAGGGACCTTTATAGCTAGAAGTTAAGGATGTGACATCATTAATTATGTGTCTGGTTTTTAGAATTTTGTGGTCAAGGGTATGATTTTCTTCCCATCTATTTTGTATTAATTCAAACTGAAAATAAAACAGAATCGGCACAAATTTGGTAATCGGAAGAAGATAAAGCTAAAACGATTCCTTATCAGCGTACACCTGACTTATATCAAAGGATTTTTGCAATATACTATCATACTCTAGGGAACGTAACCTCATTATTACTCTTCTCTATCTAAAATTATATCTATTTCCCGGTCAGCAGTTGGATTATCAATAATTTACAATATTGTAAAGTCAGTCAGCTATTGAAAGGCACTTTTCTTGTAACGCTGTGTAAGAATCAAAAAGCTTAATGGGTACAAAGATACTATTATATGTCATTTTTTCATGGCGACTGAAAATAGAATTTTAATGATATTATTTGGATATTCATCTGGGAATGCATTTAGAGCGTACATGTTTGCGTGTCAGTCTCTATGAAAATAAATGACAAAATAAACTCAAAAGTATACACGCAATATTCGCTGGCTCTATTATTTCGTGATCCTTTCAAAATATGTTTTGGGTACAAATATACAAAGTCTGTTCTGAAAATTTGAAGCAATTTGGGATATTTCGAGAATCAGTTGCGAGGCTTTAGGTAACTTGTCAAGCTTTCAGGAAAGTCTTCAGTGCATAAACATTAACAGAAACTCTGTATGACCGCTGCATTTCTTGTCATAACTTTTAGTTTATCATCTTCACAGGGCATGCGGTCAAAAGAAGTTGGTCACGTGACTGTTACAGTTGAGTGTCTAATTTTAGGTTGGTTTCTTTTTCATATAATTTTCCTTGCTTTTCAACGACCTCAAATAGGAAATGATCAAAGCGTCGATCTAAAAGGCTACAGCAGTACCAATGGTCAGTCACTGAATTGTAACAGTCCCATGACCAACGACTAAATTGTTGTCTGTTTACAGAAAACATATTTTCCTGTTTCAACAACGTTTTATTCAATCGAAATTTTTAGAGAAACCTTCGACAATAACAATCTCTTAAAACTTGTTCCGTCGTTGAAGACTTTCCCTGCACTCTGTTGTCCTGCATGAAAAAAATAAAATCTAAGTCTTAAAAACACCTATCGAGTCGAATATTGCGAGTCTTTTTAGTTAATACAAGCAATATGTTTGAAAAGTCTATCTTCATAGAATTATGGCTTATTTGTCCCCTCTATCTGACATGGCCAAAATTAGAAAAATCTGCAAGAACAAGAGACATTCACGATGATATATTTTGGCTTCTGTTTTCACAACTGCTCGATTGCGTAGAACAAAAGAAAACAGACGTTAATATCGGAGAACAGTAAACACCATTTAGTATCATATGAACAGAGATTCATATTGATCTTGAGTACAAAATTGTAGGTCCAATCACTAAAAGAAGAGAGGTTTATAATCTCAAAAAAGAACGATCTTTACTTTTTTTTTCTTGGAAGTGAATTAAACCACATGCTGTAGTTTCACCTTAAAATCTGTTCCTCTACAAATTACATACTTGTCGGAGAAGGAAAGCCACATCCTGTCGTCTCTGGTCCTAAATATTTACTTTTTAAAATGTCTAATCAAAGGGGAAGTCTCCCATACCTTTTTGGATTTTATCCCTAGCTATAACAAAACTCAGATTCCCGACCTTTTGTCGCTGCGAAGAATTTCTACTGTTGCGTTGGTTCCTGATCGTACCAAAGCTACCAATCAAAGCTTAGAGAACATACCTGGCTACCAAAAGTTTTTCAATAGCCGGGCAGGCGAATTTCCCCTTTCCCTACCAAGAAGACACACTATATATTCATTTTCAATTCCTTGAGATTCACCATTTCAACATGCAAAATAATACTTTCTACGCGCTCTGGCCCAGAAAACTGATGGAGAAATGTCCAGCCTTTACATTTCATCAGCATTATTGTATTACCAAATATCTATGATATCTTGTAAAAAGTTCAATTTTAAGAAAACAAGCCTCAATGGATGGGTCACCACTGAGATACAAAACTAAGAATGGTTGAATCTCTTGGGACCTTTCCAGAAATGAATTCCTTTTGACCAAGTCACTTCAAAAGATTGAAAGAGACAATAACATTGACTGAAAGCTTTCTGTTGAATTATAGGCAATGGGTTTAATAATTATTAGTGTCTGCAATCTTTGAAAATTGCTATCACACCAACATATGACACTCATACCGAGGTCCGAGGTCACCAGGAGACTTATCAGACACTTTTCTCCAGAAAACGGAGAACTAATCAAATTATCTGCAAATTGCATTGGTGATATGTTAACAACACACATCATAAGATATTAGTTTCTGACGAGGTAAGTAATATCGGCAAATTAATTTACAAGGATAGTTCTGGAAATGGTTGGGTGTGAACTTACATTACGAAATCAATTACTGATTTAGATTATATCAAGCCGTCCCAATAGAGGGCGTTCAGTACTGTCTTTTTCCAACATTTTCTCCCAAGGCAACTCCACTCAAAAGGAGCACTGATATCTTAAAGATAATTTCAAAGGGACTGATCGATGATCCTTTGGAGCCTCAAGTAGAAACAATTGTTGTTCGTTGTCGAAGATATCCTGACGTTGAGGGTGATTGTCCACATTAAACAGAACGAAGGTGCCTGTGTACGTATTCGTTCAAAGTGCAGTTTGTTGTGTCACTCAAAGAAGCAGACGATATTTCACGTATCAACCAACTGAATCCCATTGCAAAGGGACTGAGAAATTCCAGATGTTTGATCGGTGTTATTAGCTGATGAAAAAAGTTTTGTCTTACATCGTTTGCTAAAACTAATTATCTTTAGGTTTCCAAAATGATGTCAGTTTTTTTTTCAATTGGATCGTGTGTCCAGGCTCCAGATATATGAGTTAGATGAACGAATTATTCCTTTTCTGCAGAAAAGTATTGTTTCCACGGACTTCAAAAATTACGCCCACTTTTATCGTATCTCTGAAATGAATGAATTGGCTTTGTAGACGAAGATTCTGGGAGGATTTTTATGGGGATTATGTAATTTTTTTGCTGAAGGTATGTAAACGTGAGATAATCATTCCAAATGATTCAATGAAGTTTTACGCTGAAATGCACCGAGTGAAGCGCCTGCCCTTATTTTTTCAAACAAGGGGGTCAATAAAATAGTCTATCGAGGTGGAATGATTGAAAGCAAAGCCCCAGCCTCATAAGTTTGATGAAACTTTTTTCCAAAATAACCAAGCTAGCTATTCAATGAAAATGAAGATAAAATAATCAGATTTCGAATACTTCTCTTGGTAACAATCAATAACCGTTCTTTTTCGTTTTTACATTCAATTGAAACATAAATAGATTAACAAATACTTCTGTTTGGCTTAAATTTTTTTTTGCTCTGGAGAAGTTCCCTCATCTCCCAGATATATCCATAGTTCTGGATTATCATACATAAGTAAATTATACTCTTTATGTAATTTAGAGAATCTGAGAGGGTTAACTATTTCGTATGGTTTTTAGATACTTAAACTTAATAATGTCGAATACAAGTCCTGTATCAGCAGGACGCAACTGCGATTCGGCGATGATATCTGTATTGAGAGTCACTGCCATTCAATGAGTTCTACAGCAACAATCCTTCTCTCTCTCTCTTCCCCTATCTTAATCCTTTCCGTACTGTCTTTCTTCCTTCTCTCTCTCCCTCCCCTCTCTCTGTCCCTTCCAATATGCATGTTGCATATGTATATTAAGCTATTTTGTATATCTATATATAATCTATCTGTATATCTACCCATCTGTCTATCTATCTATCTATCTATCTATCTATCTATCTATCTATCTATCTATCTATCTATCTATCTATCTATCTATCTATCTATCTATCTATCTATCTATCTATGCTGGGTTTTTTTTATATTTGTCTATGTATCCCTTTACCTGTGTATTTTTTATATCTATTTACTCCACAACTTTCTCCCTACGTCGGTGTCTTTCTGTCTCCTCCGTCTCTGCCTCATGCACAAACATACATACATACACACACATATATATATATATATATATATATATATATATATATATATATATATATATATATATGTGTGTGTGTGTGTGTGTGTGTGTGTGTGTGTGTGTGTGTGGGTGTGTGAAAGCAATGAAATTTTACACCAAGCATGCGTATGTACAATTAGTTGATATTCACTTAAAAAGTGCTCGTTACCATCGATAGACCAGATATAAAATAAGTCAATGTTTTATTGTACATCCCATATCACTTATAACGGATTTTAAAATTATCATTTTCCTTCAATTCTTTTTTCAAGTAAAACATTATGTAAAATCAGTTCTGAAAAATTCCTATAATAGTATATATGCATGTTTATGTTGTGTGAGTGTGCGTGTGTGTGTGTGTGTGTATATATATATATATATATATATATATATATATATATATATATATATATGTATATATATATATATATATATGTATATATATATATATATATATATATATATATATATATATATATATATATATATATATATATATATATATATATATATATTTCTACAGTTCTACATGAAATAACAACCATTATAAATCCATGTCTAAATGCTGATGTAAAAATACTGATTCCAACGTATGAAAACAAGGGGAATACAGTCGTCATTTGTGACATTGATTTTAACTCAGATACAATCTCATTGAGCTTTTATTCAAGTTTCACCCTCTGACTCTCAGTTCCCTTGTGACATTGCAGCTTTGGGTAATGATGAAAAAGTGCATAATGTCCGCCCTTTCATAATGTATATAGCGCTAGGGCCGTTTGTATTGTTTGCAACATCATCATCTTGCACATCATTCTTCTGCTTGTAATGAAATGTTGAATTGAATAATTGGTTTGCTTAACTTATCTGGTATTTTCTTTCGTCATATCTATCGATCAAAAAATATGTGTTTCCATATTCCCCCCCCTCTCTCTCTCTCTCTCTCTCTCTCTCTATATATATATATATATATATATATATATATATATATATATGTATGTATAAATATATTGTAACGTGTATTGTAACGTGCAAAGTTTGTTGTATCATTGAATTAATTCATTTCGGTATCAAATCAATTGAAGCAACATGTGGATTGCGTGTTAGTAGAAGGTTTACTAAAGTTATCTGATTGAAGCAGCCAAAAAAAAAAAAGAAAAGAAAATAGAAAGAATGTTTTGTGTGAGTATGTGTTTGTGTGGATGAAATGTATTGCAATTTTTCCTTGGAGAAAAACATTTGGTGAAACAACTTTTATACTAAATATTGACACCGATTAGTCGTTTTTTGGATGATAGTTATTGTATACATAGATACAAGCACACATGTATTTGACAATACATATACTGGACACTATTATATCTTAAAGGGATGCTAATCACAAAAATTATTATCTTATTTGTTGAGTAGATGAAATAAAAAAAAAACCTTTGTGAAAGATATTAATAGCTAAATTAGTTCTAACAAAATTTGACTTAGAAAGATCGTCAAATGTTTGAGGTATTGTTGATGTTGAATTGTATCGTTCATTGAAAATTCATACCATGAGTTGACCATATTTGAGCGTGGTAACTAATATCACCACATGATCTTTTCTTACGGATATCATAAAACTGTGGAAGACACCTGTATATCTTTCATAAAAATGCTTCATACTTTCTTGTGCTGATTTTTCATTTAATTCTTAGAGCAGATATTTCCAATCAATTCCTGCTGTTCTGGTCGTAAAAAACAACAACAAATGCTTCCATCGTTTTAAAGCAAACGAACTACTTTGTATCAAGGGAAATTACCCTCAGTTAAGACACAACATTTCTTCATCATTTGCACAGTAATTATTACAACTTGACTTACTTAGTTTGCTGGAAAGAAAGAAATAGAAAGATATTCGAAAGGAAATCAGATACCTTTTAATTCATTTTGTTTTTGAGGATGATTCAGTACCACTTTTTACTCTGTAAGAAGGGGGCTAATGTTAAGAATGTGGGGTTCTAATGTGAAAGCAAGGACTAATGTAAAGAAGGGATTACTCTCAAAGATTGGGTATTTGGGCAGCGAAGGAGGAAACAGACATTATTATCAGGAAAAAGGAAAGATAATATCCAAGCAATGCGTGAATGCTGATGTAAAAAAGAGAGTCTGATGTTGAAAGGTGATTGAAAGTAGAGGAGTTTAATGTTGAAAATGGAGATGGAATGTAGTTGAAAGGTGGAAAAAAAAAACTTGTTCCCGACTCGTCAAAGTGGGGAAAATCTTCCGTTTCGATTATGACCCGTGATAATGAAAAAATATTCCCCTTCAATTTCAATGAATGTAAATATGAATTTTCCTTGATTTCCACCCCTAAAAGTTGAAAAAATCTCCCTTGGCACCCAAAAGAGAGGAAAAATTACCTTGTGAACTCTAAAAGTGGATGGAAATGCTTTTTAAGTTGGACAAATAAAAGTGACCCCCTCACAGCAGAAAAAAAAACCATCTCTATTATAATGGCTCAAAGTAAAAATGAACAAACTTTTCTCTCATTATGAAAAAAAAAATCCTTTAGATCTCGAGCCTGAAAATGAAACAAAATGTGCGTAGATTTTTATCCCCAAAAGTGAAAAAATATCCCCCTCCAAAAAGAGAAAAAGAAAAATGAGAGATAAAATCAACATTCCTGATATCACCCCCTAGAAAAGAAACTTTTATACAAAATGTAAAAAAATATAAGTTCCTTACTGATTTTGACCCATATACGTGGGAAAAAATTTTCGCCTTGTAATTGTCATAACCTGTGTTCCCCATATTTCGTGCTTTGGAAAAATGCACACTTATCAAAACAAAGACAAATCAAAACAACACTATTCAAATTATAGATGTAAAACAAATAAATATTCTGATATGAAATATGGAAAATGTGTTTTCTATTAGTCTGAATGAAGAATGCAATGTCATTTTGTATCCGAGATTCGACACGAAAAACGATCGAAAATATTCTTTTATTTTGTCATCAAAAAATATTATTTACCATGAATAAATGATGATGGAAATAGACCCCCTCCCCCTGATTTTAAATACCTTAAAACATACATGGCAGATGGAAAGAATTGAAAACTGAATTGTTGAAAACACCTCCTGGGGATCAATTCAGTACCCACAGAAATCTTCAGGAATTTATACAAATTAGTTTTAGTTGTAGGTCAGTACATACAGACAGTCAGACAGGCGAGGTGTGATAGTAAGAAGATACCTACCAACTGTGGATGCCATAACTATCTCGAATAAAATGTCAATTGCCAAAAGTTGTCACATTCATTTTTGGCTTCGTATCTAATTAGCTTATCATAGAGCTTCACAGGGCCAAGCAAGGAAAGACCAGGCTGGAAAGAGTATATTAAACTTGAAAAATCAGCATCAATCGGGTAGTTGAGAGTTTGACAATTTAAATATCTGTATTGTTCTTCATCCATTATTCCACGAGTCATTGGAATGAAGTGATATGCAAATGTTTTCAATATCTTTAATCTAATTCAATGAAAATTGAATCATGCAAAGGGGTATGCCGTCTCTTATTCTCAGGGTTTTAGATGATTATAAATAAAATATTCTTAAATTTTCCAATACTTTGAAAAAAAAAGAGAAAAGATATTAAAATTCAAATCCTCACAAGCATAGTACCGTCTTGCGCATAAAACTGATGAATGACCTTGATATACATAGTAATTGTTCAACCATCAGCATCCAGGAGTACATGTTTGGGATTGAGTAATTTTTGATGATATTTCTTTTCGAATAAAAGAAATGAATTCAGCTACAACCAATCAAAATTAACCTCTTATCGAGATAGTGACTCAAGGAAGCACTGAAATTGTCCAAACATTGGTCATGATAATACTCATCTTCTAGATAACTTCACTGTAATTTCAGATCAAAATACTAGTCTAACTGATTAATCCTTTAATGAAAAATATGGGAATACATAGAAATTCCAACTACACTTTCCATGCTTTTGTCGATGCTAGTTGGGTACTGTATTATATTCTATCAGATTCATCTCTTTTGATTCTCAGCACATTAGACTCATAGTGTACATCGACATATGGAGGTTTTGAAATTTGTATCTAGTATGAGTTTCAACTTGCTGAAAATTCAATCAAAATTGTGGCAGATATTTAAGAGGACATTCTTATCTCCTCACTGATCATGAGATTTATTAGCAATGGTCTTTAATACAAAAACGTTTTTATATAGCCGCTCCCCATTCGCATCTGAATTGAAAAATATGTTGGAATATTCTTAGATCGTAGAGCACAGCAAAGCATCGTATTAAAAAGTACGATATTCCTGAACTTTTTATAGAACTCAAAACAATACTGCATTTATTGTCATAAAATATGTTTATTTGGGAAAATTAACGTACTTCTTTTGCAAAAAAAGACAGTACACTGACAAATGATATCTCATTTCTCATCAAAATTCAGTTCATAGGGTGGAATGGAAATTATATATAAAAAGATAAAAAATTATATCAAATACTGGTTGGGTTGCCGTAGGCAAAAACAATCGTCCCACTTCTCTCTTTTGAGAAGTTCATTAAATTACGTCTGTGCTTCATCACACCTATTTTAGTCTCCTTTTTATTGCCAGTCATCACTTTTTGTCGTTATTTTGGTGTTTCCCCGAACATCCTATTAATAATTGCTGCCATTCTCTATTGACTTGTTCTGAATCCCCTGATGTCTGGTACGTTGTATTTCCCCTGTCCGTCCAAAAGACTTCTTTTTTCTTTTGGTTTCAACGGTGCTCCAGTTTTCCAAGTGTCGTGACAAGAATGATATTAAGAGTTCAGTCGGTCTTTACAACTCTTCCTGCCCGTTCCAAATTATGGCACGCTCCATTTGATGAATTCCGTCTCTGGTTAGTCATGACACCTATTTATCTTTCTAGTTTCCTTTTGTTTTCTTTCCCTTTGTAAATAAGTGAAAAGAAAAATAAATGAAAGCAAAAACGAAAAAAAAAATCGATCATAAATGTCTGGGGGTTTCGATCGAGTAGACATCCTAATTTCGATAACGCCTGTTTGTCCTCCTGTCGAATTTCTTATACCACCTTCGTTCAATTCTCTCATATATCTCGGTTGATACCATTATTATTGGTGCTTTTTAACGTCAAAATTGATTTGGTTGATCATATTTCAACCTAGTGTCAATCAACATATGTTTCATGGTTTTCCCATGGTGTTGTTTGGAGAATGATTAAAATCTTCAGTTATTTGCCTTTGAGATTATTCATTGAGGAAACAGGGCCCCCATTTGAAGCCCAACGGTATTAGGTCTTCAAAGCCCTTTATATTCATGGCACAACTTTGATGAGTGTTTAGACATTTATTCGATTACAGATAGGTGCCTGCTCAAGTCTATCATTATCTGTTCCCTCGTGAAGTGCTGCAGGTAGTGACAGCCTGTTGGATATTTTGTCAGAGAAATCTTCTCATAGCTGGATTGCCTGACCGAGGTGCTAGTCATCCAGAGTTGGAAGGAGAAGTGAGTGCACCCCTTTCCTAAGGGAGTTAGTAAAAACACCCAGCCCCGGCTAAAATTCGAAAAAATGTTCACCAGTTTTGTAACCGTTTCAACGTTCCACACGTCTTTCAGTAGTAATAGTATTGAGACTGCTCAAGCAGTATTATAAGTAAACACTGTCAACCAGAAAGTCAACATAGATTTCTTCAGTTTTCAAATTGGTCTGGCTTACCCGCTTTCTGGTCATGTACGTATCATACGTACAATTCACACTTATGGTGCTAAAGTGCCCGAAATTTAATTGTTCACGCATTTTCATGTAAAAAAAAAATGTTTTTTTCTTACCGTCATATGCTTTAGTCCGTTGGGGGGGGGGGGGGTCAATTTGCAATTTATATTCATAATAAATCGGTCCCTTATTTGTGTCAATCAGCATCTGCACGTGTTTCCTTTGAAAATTTATACGATTTCCGTGAACAATCCCAAGAAAAGGCCAGAGAATTAATTATCCATTGATCACAGTGCTTTCGAATTTTCTTAATTGATCACCCCCAAAACGTTATGCTGCGAAAAAATGTTGATCAGACAGAAATGTCTATGGACGTACTAAACGTAACTGTAATAATATCAATTACGATCATTGCTGCTTTCTCTTCGTTATTCGTGCGATTCATAATGGAATTTAGTGGTCCATCTACAAATCTAAAGAGAAATACGACACCATTCTCCATATTTTTACTGTTGATTGTACTTGGTTGTCTTTCCGACTTCGTCTGGAAATTGAAATGCCGCTTAGGGCTAAATGGTCAGAAACATTTGTTGTTTTAAAGTATAGGGAGGAATAACACTGGACAGAAACAATAAAATGAAAATCGAACCAACGTAAGATCAGTCTGTATTTAAAGGCTAAGCCCGCTAGTTTCAGATTTTATTTCTATGTTGAGGAATGACGCTTAAAACCAAATCCGTAAAAATGAACACTTAGTCTTCCTACAGAACGACTGGTCATTTATACTGATATTTTGGCTTTAGTTTATTTATGCTTTTTCTCTGCTAAATTTACGAGACTCATCGACCTAGTATTCTTCATATAGACTGAGGGCAAGTAGAATTACGACATAGACTGTGTGAATTCATCTCTATGACGTTGTCCTTTTACCTTACTTTCCATGCTTTTCCCATGGACAGCTCTGTATTTGTTACTCCAATGTTAGATCTCAAACCTCTTTGTGTCGGCACCAAATAGAACAAACACTTATATAGTACATCAAGAAGTCATGCAAAATGGAGCTTTGCTTTTGTTTTTTGTATATCATTCATTTTCACTTGTTACTACTTTTTCATGTATTTATGCATTTTCATCTGCTAACGTGAGAAGAAATATATTGGAAACAATTTTTCCTATTTTGTTATAATTCGAGTAATTTCCCACTAGCAATGCCGAGTTTTCCTGCAAAGAAATATTTGAACTAAATCTAAGTAAATGAGGCAGTCATCTGGCATTACAGTACTGAGCTGAACAGAAAACGTGCTCATTCCGTTCTGTGGTACATTGGACTATTTTAGGGGGGAGGAGTCAGGGTATCGGGTTTTGGGGGGGCAGCAAGTCTAAAAGAAAAACAACTCCGATTTCAAACCAGGGAGTGGAGCTCTTTTAGGCAGTTTTGACGTCAGAGTTGACATTCTGTACTCAAAATGATTCGAAGTATATCGCTCTATTTTCATATTTTGTGGCATTTTATTCCAAAATTACACTGCAACAGTTTTTTTTTATTATTGTGTATGATTGTAATTGTAAGCAGTTATAAATGCATTTTAATCCGCCAGGGTATTCAACATATTATACTCAGAAATAGGTCCATCTTACCTTTTTTGGAATATCAGGCTTCTCAATATTAGAACGCCAAGAGTCTCCCTTCTCTTGATACTATCCTCTCTAACACACACACGCACACACACACACACAAACACACTCTCTCTCTCTTTCTCCCTCTCTCTATTAATGAAATAGTTACGTTTCATGAAATGGATACATGTGATCTAACAGAATGATTATAGCTTTCGTCATATTATATAGAAATCCATCTGAAATGATCTCCTGTCATAACACAGATAATTACAACGTCTACAGCAAGTGATACATTGATCAGGCACCACTTCCTTTTATGTCATGATTTTAATATAAAGATTATGTCATACACGTAGTTTGTTATTTTATGTAGGGTATTATCATTATGTATTGTATAAAATTGTTATTGTATGCCACACGTCATTTGATTTATTTAAAAAAACGGCTTACTTACGGTGATAACCAAAAGTACTTGTAACAATGAGGGATTATTAAGTATAACAACAGACCAAACACACACATATGCACACACATACGTGTGTGTCCCACAGTCTTTTTTCATAATTTCATCGATAGGCGTAACTGTGTGTTGACATGTATTAGGTATTTCATAATTGTGAAAGATATCGTAGGAGGAGAAAACCCTGGAAGTATTTTTGTCGGACATTTAAACAAAAATCTACTCGTAAACAGTTAGAACGAAACCCTGGATTTGATATCAAGCAGTTCTATTAACAGTGATTGAACAGTTTTCGTAGATAAAGTGATATTATAACGACTTGTCGTGGTATTATATATCTTTCAGATTTCTGTGAAATTTATTCATGCGAGACATTATTACAATGGAAATGTTGAATTGATAGTCGAATGAAAGCTTAGTATCTCTTTGAATGAATTGATGAATATTCTTCATACAGTTGCCTTTGTATAAACGGCCCTTTAGTTTTCCCTCGGAGGAAAACGCTGCTTAAGTTATCGATATAAGCTATTCGCATAAAACGACGCATTACAAACGAAGCTGTATATACACAAAAATCTCATTCGATGTAAAAGGTACAAATGATCGGAAAGAAAGTAGTGTTAGAAATTGGGAAGTAGATACCTTGAAAACACTGACAAAGATAAAATTGTGGTGAAAAAAAAATTAACACAAACAATTCTTTGAGAAATGAAAGATAGACATGGATAGAAAACCAATGGGACACAAGGACACATATCGTAAATCTTGTGAAAAAGATGTAAAGAACCTCAAGAGTATTGTAATTGTAATTTCAAACGTGTCATGTCTTGGTTTATAGTGTTTCTGTCGTGTTATAAGTTACTTGTTCTGTTTTTGAAGTATTTCCTTCTTTTACATGCAAACTGTGGCTTTCGACTAGACGTTAATTTGAATAACGTCAGCCATTGAAGAATAATAATGTTTTTTTTCTCTGAATTACCTGAAAGAAATACGGACAAAAGAATGTTTAAGATCTAGATAAAGTCGTGACGTTAAAAAAGAAATGAATGCACACTAACACACACTAATATACGGAAACTGATGCCTATACGCGTACATGCAAACATACATACATATATGTAAAAATCTATGCTACATAAATATTGTGGAATTTGCGGTGTGATTTGGCTTTCAAAGAGAAGAAAAAATTGAAAAAAGGAGGTTCTTTATTTCCTGGTTTACGGGTTACGACAAATGTGTCAAATGTACGGCGAGACACAAGAAATGATCATAATCGGGATAGTAGTACATATTAAAAAAATTATGCTAACAATTTATTCCTCAGAACTTTAAGTAGCATCTCCTGTATACAATTACATACGCACGCACACACACACAAATACACACACACATATATATTAAATGCATTAAATACAGACACACACAATGCATACACACTCACAAAGAATCACTAACTAGCATTCTCATACACATACATATTCATTCACGAATGAACACATGAACATATGAACACACATATGAACACATACATATTTAACCAAACAATTTGCGTAACAGTGAGTTATATAATCACTAAATTTAAAAATTTATTTTTTAAAATCCATCATTCTGCAATTGAAAATATACACATTGAGGGGAATTTCTACCATTATTTTACGGTAGATGGTGAGTTATATGTGATTTGAAATGTCCTTACTTGCGGCCATCTCTTATATCTTGTTTTAGTATATCTTACCTCTATCAAAGCAGTTGAAAAAAGTATGTTTAACATTTGATTTCTTTCTAAAATAAATGCTTTTCTTTGTTAACTTTATAACATTGAAACCGATCTAGAGTACCAATGCATTGATTAATTTACATATATAAATATATGTGTATGTGTATGTGTGCATTTGCGTGTATGTATGAATATATATATATATATATATATATATATATATATATATATATATATACATATATATATGTGTGTGTGTGTGTGTGTGTGTGTGTGTGTGCGTGTGTGCTGCGTGGATGTGAGGTGATCCGACAGAATGTTGATGAAATGACAATCGGAAGATGAAGAGGAATTCAAGAGAAAAACAGGTGTCACCTCGTTCGATGAATATCGATTGTTGCCAATCACTTTCTCAGAGGACTTACAACAGTTGTAGCGAAAATCGGATGCTGTTACATTTAAGAAATTTGAGGAAATTCCTCAAATATCTGACAAGTAAACTGCTTATAATTTTTTTCTTTTTTTGCACCTTTCCACTTTTGGAAGAGGATTAATATGCCGATGGCTAAGATAGTTTGCTTTCGTTAGATGAGAATATATATACTTATGTGTTTGTGTGTGTGAGTCTTCAGGTCCATATTAAGTTGTTTGAGGGCCGTAGATAAAATCTTTGCCGAACTAATGTTTCCAATGTATATTTTTCTGATTTTATAAGATCTTCCTTCAAGATTTGAACTATACCCTGAGTGTGCACAAAATTGTTTATTGAATATTCTCTGGTTGAAGGCACAGTACGAATCCCTTCACATTGCTTATTTTGCCCTGTGTATGTGTGTGTACACATGTGCAAACATATATATGAATGCAAGTATGTATGGGTTTGTGCATGTTTTCTGCAATATTGAACCTTACGTATATCAATGGATATTTTCGCCGGTACAATCCCGCTGGATGCCTTATTATTCATTACTTTTGATAGTTATGTTCAGTTGATGCCTATTTCTTCAAAGTAATCGTGTGTAGACAAATATGCAAACTTAGAATCATGCAACGTGCACACGAGAGAATCATGCTCAAACGCACACGGAGAGATCACAAGACAGCACAATATATTACAAAGAAAACGGGGATCGGACACATCATAGAAGCCATTGGAAAAAAAAACTAAAATGGCGATGGGCTGTTCATGTTGCAAGAATGAGAGCCAACCAATAGACATCACGACTCACAACATGGATTTTTACAGACCACATGCGAAACCGAAACCGACAGAAAACAAGATGGAGAGATGAACTAGACAAATTCAGGAAATACTGGCTTCGCGACATCCATGATAAAGACTTGTGGCGAATCCTGGGGAAGGACGATAAAGACCAATGATGATGATGATGATGTATACATGTGAGAATAGAAGTTACAAAATGATACTTCATGACAGAAATGTGGATTCAAAGAAAATGAAGAACCATACAAGTCGGGCGAGAATCATGCTTAACCTTACACGGAAAAACCATATGTGATCAGAGTTTATTAGAGAAAAATAAGTCTAACATCATAACCTCACAGACATAACGACTCGTAACATTGATCCCTGGGGATCATTTGCGAAAATTCAACCGGCCAAAAATGTAATAGGATGGGTAAACGAACCAGTTCAGGGAGTACTGGCATTTCGATTCCCACGATCGGCATGGCTGGCTAGTCTTGGGGATGTTGTGGACGTTATAAAAATGATAATGATAATGGGGATGATGATAATGATGATGATGATTCCATTTCCCAAAGGTCTTAAGTCATTCCTTGAAAATGCCAGATGCAGCCCAACATAATAAAAAAAAAAGTTCCTTCTTGTTCGATGATTCCCAGTGTGTTTAAAGGTTTTTGTTTACATAGATCAAATTGTGTCGAACAGAAATTATCTTATGTATACGTCAATATAAACCAGAGAGTTAAATGAGAACAATCAATCTATCGCAGCAATAGAAGGCGTTGCTGAACAGTCAATTATCTCCGTTAACCTCTGATTGAAAAGGTCCTAACCTGCGTTGAACCTTAATGTTGGGACAAATTTAATTCTAGTGATGGCTGTCCATTTGAATCAAGATATTAACCTGATCAGCTGCATTCTTTTGAGAAATATGCTAGTTTACCTATCAGCATATATATATATATATATATATATATATATATATAGGCTCACATTATTCTGGATTGGAGTCAGATGTGTTTAACATCCTTAACTGTTTAAACACCATTACGAATTGGGAACAACTCTATAAAAGACCATAACCACTAAACTGTAATTCAACGTAAGTTATAGCAATTTATCAAAAAACATCAATCAAAAGTATCAACATATTTTCTTCATCTTTCCGTCTGACTGACTATGTATGCATTTGTGATTCTTATAAGCCGTACCAATGGTGCTAGAGAGCTGAAATTTTTAGTATTAGCTGCTTCATTTCAATTATCCACTTACTATGTTTTTAGTGAAAGGAGTCAATTACCGATGTTCGATTATGTTAAATTGATCCCTCACTTTCTGTCTATTGACATTCATTCTTTTTTCCGTCCAAACCTTTTTAGGGATCAGTACCCAACAAAAGATGAGCGAAGTAACTCATCCATTGGTCACGTCTTTTTCTATTTTTTCAATCATTCACTCTTAGCGTGGTATACTTTCAAAGGACATAAGTAACCTGATGGTTTCTATTGAGTGACCAACCAGACGTATTTCTTTCATCCTTTTAGGCCATTCCTGCTAAAAGACTATCACTTTCCAATCACTGTATGCAACGATTTTGCTGGATTCAGAACCGTTGTGAAACTTTGTTCATTTCTATGATTTGTTGCCACATACATGTCAGAATTTTCGATGGAAAAATCAATTTTTGCATTTTAATTATGAGCAAGTTTACTGGGAATTTTAATTTTAAAAAAAGCGCCTTTTGAGGATCAGGACAGTGAGAGTTGAAAAAATTTTTTTTTTAATTGCTCTTACCTCTTATCCGACAAGAATACACTACTACTCAAAGCTATTTTGAGACTGTGTAATAGGCTACATTGGACAGGCACTTGATTGGGTCGTCGGTGCAAGATAGATAAACTGGTTCTGCTTCAAAGGACAATCGATATTTAGGACCAGCCACACAATACGATTGATTTTGTTAGAACCGATTGGAACGTACGTAATTATCGGTACTTCGATCCGTTTATTATTACCAACGCATCTCTCATTTGGACCAAGTAGTTCTCTAACTGAATTATCATTTGTTGAATTAAAATCTGTTAGAATTATAACAAATGTTTTAAGTCTCAAAACAACTGTGTCTCAAAAATGTTCAACTCGTGATCCAAGTCATATGTGAAATGAGCAAACTATTGAAAATATACCTTGGTTAATTTTGCCTGACTAAATTATCCTCTTAATATTGCTCATTGCTTCAGAAATTATTTTTCTTGTAAATATCTTTCCATACAAAATAATTTGCTTTGTATGGTTATAGGACAAGCCAGGTTATTGAGTCCAAGATCAGTGGCCATGATGTGGTTCAATTGAATTACAGTGCATGATGTGACATCGGAGTTATCACTTCGTTCAAGGGAACTTTCAAAAAAAAACTACACCATAGATACTTATCATAAACCAGTGCATATCGAACAGAAAACAAACAAACAAAAATGCACACGGAGTAACACATCATAAATAATTCCAAACAAATCTCCTCAGAAATCCATCAGATTGCTTTTCTGTCCACGAAACAGCTTCTAGAATTTCGACCTTTTCTATTTTTGTTCCTGCAAAATACTAAATAACTTTTTTCACTTGCAAAAGAAGGTTTAATTCCTTCTGATGCCTCCCTGAGCCAGTATATTTCAGCATTATCTCATACAATGACTGGAGTTGCAGCTCTAAGAAAACCATATCAATTTTTACTGACGCTCATATTCTTAATTTCCCCCCTGTGACCCTGTGTAAGGATGTTTTGAGTCTGAACCCTTATACTATCGTTGAAGAAAAAACTGTCAACACATGTTTTCACGGTTTTTGAGTATTTCTGGTTGGTTGGATGGCTTTGTATGTGTCATACGTACAGGTCACGCTAATGTATGTTTGCTTTTTAAAAGATCCCGTACCAAATGAGTTTTAGGGGGTTGAATTTACAATGTGTATTCGTTGAATCGGCCCTTCAGTTTGTGTCCGGCAGCATTCAAGCTTGGTTTTTGGAAGTTTAGAATTTTAGTAATCCAACAAAAATTAGTTATTATCATCTTTTTCCCATTCTTTAAATTGATCATCCCCAACGTGACATGATATCTAAATATCCATATGACTCTATCTACAGAGTGACTAATCGGACCTGTTCGCTTTCTTCCTCACTTGGAATTTCATTTTTAGGAAATATCGATTGACAAAATGTGTGATCGATGTAAGGCTCGTGGTTTCAAAGGAATCTTTTTCTCAACAAGGATATCTTAATATTAAGAAACTGCTCTAACCTAATCAGAATTGAAGGAATACGTATGTCTGTGTGTGTATGTGGATGTCTACCAAAAATACTGGATAATTGGCGATGTTAACAAGCTGACATATGTCAGATAAATCAGTTCCTATACAAGGCATTACAGTGTCGAGTTTTTTTTTTTTGAGCTGTAGTTCTTCACATCTCGAGCAAAAGTTTGGAACCATCGAAATCTATATATAACATATCTGAATTGGTAACACTGGAGAGTAGTAACTGAAGATATGATGTTTTGTGGGACAGACAGAAATTTTTTTACATGACAATTATGATAGTCTGCTCGACTAACCCTAATGTCTAGTTTGTTCAAAACATGAACCTGTCAAGCAAACATTGCCTCAGTATAGAATAATAATATATATACAACAACCTCTTCTGACTATCAGTTACATTTGATTTAATTGCTGACCAATGGCAATTTTATTCCTACCTTATTTGTAATACACAATTTACAAATTGAACACGAAGAAAAATTTTGGATAAAAATATTTAGCACTCAATAATCAATTCTTGATTTTTTTTCCTTATCCAAGTATCAAATATCAATGCTGAAATTGCGTAGGGCAATAAAATAGCGGAACATTAAATTGGTAAAAAAAAAAATACAACAAAATCAACTCGATATAACTAGTTTAAATGCAATTCAATGTTATCCCCTACCATCAGAATCTAGTGTCATATATATTAAAATTATCTGAATGAAGATCTTGAGTTGAAAACATGCTTATGTACACATAGTTCAGATGTTCTAAAATATTACTACTACTTCTCAGTTTGTTCCCTGGGTTAAGTGAGTGCTCTATACTTCTCAGAGTATGGTGACATAGCATTTTGATCTTATTCAGATTATCATACCATCTTATTTACTGCTGGGCCATAATACTGTTAATGGTTTTGAGGGGTGGACGTTTTAGTTTCCAGCTGTTGTCTGATTTTCTTGGCACATGGTCTACCAATTGCCACTTATGTATGCTGATGGCTTCCATGATATATATATGACAAGGTTTTTGCTCTCCAAAATATTGTATAATTTTGCAATCTCTCCAAATGATGTTTGATATAATCTGTTCCTGTGTACATTGTATGATTCTTAGTTGAAGAAATAATTAATTACTTAATATCCATGTCACAGCCTTGTAGGAGACCATTGGCAGAATCGAAACTTCTTTTTAATACAAATGGATTTTGTCATTGAAAACTGGTCTCATTCTATCAAAAGCTAGCTGTCTTAGGGTAATTGTCGTTGGCCCCCTCCAAAGAACTTCTTTTAAAGATATATGTAGTGATCCACTTTACCAGTTCTACGTATCCGATTCAATTTGTTCTTTTTCAGTCCTCAAATTATTGGATGTACATAACATCGATTTTATTGAAGGTTGTGTAAAATTATTTCCTTGTTTTTCCGTTCAGCTCGATAAGCATTGTTTATAAACCTTGAAAATATTTGACAAACGTGATGGTATCTGCAAATCAGAGGTGATCGTTGTAATCACCTTATATAATCCTTCATTAAAATGTGATAGTGTCCCTCTGCTGCTTTATCTGTATATAAGTGATAACTAAAACGAAAGAATATTTTGACATCCTTGTTTAATAAATCATAAAAACCTAATATCACGACTTCATAAAGAGATGAATCTATAGACCAAGAAAAAATTAATGTGTGAACTGATTCTAGCAAACACTCTATTCTATCTCAGTCTATCAACCCGTCTCTCTCCAAAGATTCAATACTGATGTTTGTCTTCCGAGGCACTACTGTACAGCAAATAATGTTTTTATCCTATTACTAAGGGTCTTTGTCGAAAATAGCCACTAAGAATTAAGTTTTGCTCCTGTTTTAATATAAGCGTAGCCTCATTCCTGCTGACCGTGTCGAGGGGGTATAATAGGAAGCAGTAAGAATCTTTCATCTGTCTCCGCAACTAATCTTGTTTCCTGTGCTTAGAAGCTTTGCGCATGCCCGCTGGGAAATGGATGCTGTCGTTTCTGAAATCTGATTAGAAGGAGGCACACCTACATTTCCATGCGTCTAAGGACATAAGAAATAAATAAGACGAGCATGTGACTGTATCGTCGTTAGTGACTTGAGATAAAATCCTAAGAAATGCATATAACAGCGAAGTATCTAAGTTATAATGATTAATATTCGTTCTTTCTTCTTAGTTGGTCTTCTTTTCTCTCTTCTATTAGACTTTTTTCTGTCTTTGTTTCTTATTTTGCAATCCTCCTTTCCTCTCATTGGATATTGTCAACCAGAACCGTCGCCAAAACTGTCAACATAGATTTTCGATTTTCTGAGTTGGTCTGGCTGGCTGGTTTGCTATGTACGTATCTTTGTATGTATGTATTACACGTACGGGCCAAACAAATTGAGCTAGACACCTGACACTTTGAACAGTTACCCCTTATCATATCTAGCTAAAGCGTAATTTGTATTTTCTTCTCAGAATTCATGTAAGGTTTTCGGTCTATGCTACATTGGTGATTCGGTTCGTGCCAGGCAACATCCAGCCTTGTTTCTTGAAAGTTCAGCCTTTGTTTTGATGGTCACTGCCTAACAGAATTCAAGAGGGGTACCTCATTCATTGGTCATCTTTGTTTGCGAATTCCTGACTAATCAGCCATGATATCACAAGATGTTGATCACATGACAGTATGTATTGTTTGATTTAGCAGACGTGTATATTTTTTCTTCCTGCTTTCTAACTTCCTTATCAACCTATATTACTATCCTCTTCCTGTATTTCATTCTCTCTTCCATTTTTCCTTCCTTTTCTTTTTTGATTCATCCATTCTGTTCCCTCGTTTGTTTTATATTTTTTCTTATTAATATCCTTTTTTTTGCATTCCAGCCTTTGTTTCCCCTCATTTCATTTTCAGTGATGCTTATATTTCTGGCCATACCAAGTCTCCTTTGATGACACCTGAAATATCTGAATCAGCCTTACCATGTTTGAAAATATTCTATGAGATAGCTTGAACCTTCTCATATTAAATAAAATCATTGTATAACACTGCTTTCTCAAAGAAAATACGATAATACGTATTAACTCACGATACCTATGATAAAATAAACTTTAGTCTATTGGTACCAAATGGTGAAAGATTGAAAATCATCTTGTCCGTAGATTTGAATTCTCTACATCGATAGAAGAAAAATAATAATGGAGAGAGTGAACCAATATACAATACAGAAGATATTTATCAGAATCATGGATAATGTTATATGAAAATAATATTGAAGTTACTAAAACAAAAACAGTGATACCATGTAATTTAGAATTGAATAAAATTGTCCTAAACGATGGACTCTAATATATGAAAAAGGATCTATAGCCATGGATGTGAATTCTTCCAGTTGTTATATCTTCAACTTGATACTACCAACCGTTCATTGTTATTCAAACAAACTGACCACATCGATCGTAGTAAACATGAAGCAGCTCCCTTATCTTAAATTAAAATTGAATATGAAAGTAAACAAGTATTGACTTCCATACCTCTAAACCTTGCCTATTCGACTTTCACAGATGTGGTACCTTCATACGCTCTGGTACAAGTTGCAGGTGTTCTGAACAAAAGGCGTATCGATGAAATGGCGATGCAGATACTACGCAACATTCATGATAATCTTGATTATCTCCTTACTTTAAGAAACGCACATAGATTAAACCCTATATGTTTTCTGAGACTTGAATAACATTCCTGTTGTGTGTTTTTCTGCATCTTAGAATGGCTTCAAGAAGCTTTCATGATGATAAATGCCGGCATTGCACATTGATCCAACCTTGGCAGTCAAGCATACCACTGATAACCCAATCTCAATATTCATTCCTTGAGCTTTGAAGTACCAAACCTTATATGTTCAGAGCATGTCAGTTTCTTCCGCTCAATTAACTCAAGGTTACCACAACTACTTTTGCAGAGAACTTACCGTCTGCATAAGTGCTATCTTCGTTGTTCCTCTTCTACTTAGCTACCAGTTAGGTACAAAGAAGATAAATAGCGCTTACATTATATACCCATTCCATGACAGATTCTATCTCCTTCCTCGATTAACTGGTAATCTCATTCTATCACCATAGATTTGACATGTCTGTTCCTTTTAGCTTAATCTGTATTGTTATAAAGGTTACATTTGTCGAATTTGTAGAATCATCAAATGTACGTCCTATTCGTTGGTGTAAACATTCGAATGTGTCCTGATTACGATTACAAATTCGGTTCAATCTCCCCTTCTAATTTCATAAACAGCGTGGAAATTGCCCCTTCTGTAATGGTGATTATCGACTACGTTACTATTTCAACATTTATGGTAACGTCATAGCAAGTGGCGTTAAACTCAATGCGCATACGAATGAATTCTCTCCTCCCCACGAAGTACTTCATCCAGCCGCTACATAAATTCAACCAGAAATATTACTCCCCCAACATAATATCTGAACAATCCTAAGCTTCAATTGAAGTTCTGAAACTAGTAATTAGTCTTACTACAAGAATATGGACGAAATCAGCTTGTTTTATTTACTACAATTATCGGTTTTCTTTTGAATTGCACAACCGTAGGCGTCCGTACTTGACTGGTCTTTTTTTCAAATTTTGAAATTCAATAGAAATTCAAGACAAAAAAAAATTGTATCGTTTTCAGGGTCTTCTTCTAACGTGTTCTGTTTTTTGTATATTCAAGCTCACCTTGCCATGCTCGAATGGAAATCATCATCATCATCATCATCATCATCATCATCATCATCATCATCATCATCAGTCTTTTAACGTCTGTCGTTGGGCATAGACCTTCCCCAGGATGTGCCACACTTTTCTATCATGGGCGTCACCAAAACAATACTTTCTGAATTTGTTCAGCTCGTCCCTCCATCTCATATTCTGCCGGCCTCGGTTGCATATGCGATCTCGGGGGATCCATGTCGTGAGTTGCAATGTCCATTGGTTGTCTGCCATTCTTACTACATAGCCAGCCCATTGCCATTTGATTTTTCTTATAGATTCTAAGAAGCGTCCGACTGTTGTCTTTTCCCGGATGTACTGTGCTGTCTTGTGGTCTGTCAATGTGAGGCCCAGCATAATTCTTTCATGTGCACGTTGCATAGTTCTCAGTTTGCAGACCTATCTCTTGGTTAGGTTCCATGTTTCAGTTCCGTGAGTGACTATTTGGAGGATGCATTGGTTATACCCCCTTCTTTTCAGGATGGATGGGATCTTCTTATTTTTGAAGGTTAAACTTGCTCTGCCAAAGGCTTGCCGTCCTAGTTTGATTCTTCGCTTGATTTCTTCTCAGTCTACTAAACCCATTCTAATATTAAGAAGAACATTCTTTTGAAAACATTTTCTTTAACTTCTCCAGGGATTTAGTTTGATGGGTTTCTCAATCATATTATCATTTTGGAGATTTCACTCTTGTACTATGTTTAAATTTTTTCCAGTGCAAAATGCCTGTGATGTCATAAAGGGAATTCATAAACGCAGAACACAAGTCCCATCAAATATAATCGTGTACTCTTTGCACATATTCCGAAATGGTCCTTGGTTCCACCTACTGAAAGCAGATGAGGGACGATTGATGGAAAAAAAGATAGGATCATCCTCCAGGAAAAGAACACTAATGATTGTTTCCATCATTTACACAGAGGGAGAGAGAGAGAGAGAGAGAGAGAGAGAGAGAGAGAGAGAGAGAGAGAGGGGGAGAGAGAAAGAGAGAGAGAGAGATTAAATCTGATCCATACGTAAATAGCTAATACTGATGTATAACTGATAAGATCAACGTAGTAAATACTAGAACGAACAGACTCATGTACAGGTTTCCTTAGAACCTGCGTGGAAACCGTTACATGGTCAACGTCTTTTGGCTGGATGCCGTGTTGGGGGAGATCAAATAAGAAAGAGGTCTACAAAAGTTACTTTTCTCACATTTTGTTCGGCAATGATCACCAAAAATACTGAATCCCCCCCCAAAAAAATACAGACAAAAAGGAACCCCCGAATAATATGAAGAGAATACCATTTAAAACACTTTAGTTGTATATAAGTGCAAATGCAAAACAGTGAAAGCAGTTGTCTGCTGATTGCATTGGCGGGAAACAGATCAATTGCAACAAACCTTTGACTAGTCTCTCTTTCTATCCATCTAGCTATCTACCCAAGCATCTTTATCTGTCTCTACATCTATCAATCTATCTACCCATCTGTCTCTCTTACACACACACACAAATGCATACACACACACATACACACATACACACACACACACACACACACACACACACATATATATATATATATTGTTGCAGTTCGGTTCATAGCCCAAACATTTTGATCATGAATAGTTTTAAATAACCAATGCCTCTTTGTAAAATCTGTGATACCGTTGAAAATACTTAATAGTATACACATAATCACACCTAAATTATGTTTAAAACTTTTCACGTGATTCTGTAGTTGTCAGTCTAAAAGCAAATTGAAAAGACTAATAACCTTGTCAGACCACTCGTCCTCCAAAATAAATCTATTGGCTGATGCTTCCTGACATTTAACCTTTCTTCGCAGTTATTAGAAGGATGTTGACTAGATGGCCCATGTAGAGACACTTACCTAGCACAAAGAAAATGATGACACCGGATGACACAACTAACTTGAATGAAGTACTTACTCATGTTTCTTTGCTGCTCTATATAAGCCTTATTAGAAACTGCCAACTGAAACTGTCAACAAAACTGACACCATAGGTTCCACAAAGTTTCGCAGCTGATGTTGCATGTATTATGCTTACAGGCTGGAATCAGAGGACTGAAAGCAAAATATTAACTCCTTACAATGTCATAAAAATTTTTTTTTCAAAATATTGCTATCAACATTGTTTTTAGTGAAGTGTTCCGTTTGATAAAGTTCTTAATGCTAGATTATTTACTACTTAGTGTTTACTTGTTTCTTAGGGAAATTCAATTTCTTTAATGATCACTGCCCAACAAAATCCGAGACCAAAAAAAAATAAAAAATTAATTGATCGTCCCTTTTTCCAATTTTTCAAACAGCCATTCCCAACACATAATGCTGCCAATTCATATTGTTCAAGGGGCGGTTTCTATTGACTGACGAAATAGGCTTTTTTTTTTTTTAAATTTCTTCTAATTTGGTGTCTTCAAGTTTAAGAGTCCTAACAGGATATTGTCGACAATTAGTGTATCCGTGATCAGACATTTTCTTGCCCAAGAGAAATAACAGTGTACGTGTATTTAATTTCTTTGTCATTTTTTTTTTCATTTTCTTGACAAAGTAGCCGTTCAGCGGCGGAAGCTGATTTTTTTTTTCCAGAGGGTATGTTGCTTTCCTAGATCAATAGTTTATGGAAATTAAATACATACAGACAATAAGAAACCCAATGGATGATTAATTTGTTAACTCGAATGACATATGCTGTTGTATATAACTTAATCAAATTAATGTAATGAAATTCGAAAAACTTTTCTTTGTATCTCAATATAATCATCAACATATATTTGGATACTGTTGCTGACAAAATTATTTGCCCATCCCTCTTTCATGATTGTGAATAAAGTGGTAATACCGAAATGATTCATGAAAACTTCTCACGCATTTTTCAACAAATGATGGAATAATGCATTTTAAAAAAATAAGTAGTTGTGGCCACAGCAAAATTGAATTCAAATGCCAAACAATAACACCAAAAACATTGAACACACTTTTAACTTGAGACAATATTATTTGCCCCCCCCCCCCCTTATTTTAAAAAGCCAATAATGTACCTTTATTCTTGATCCTTGCCTTCATTAGTTTTTGATAGCTCCTTACAAGATCAGTTTACACCCTAAGAGGCATCCTGCTCCGTTTCTCCCAGTCAGTAGTTTCTACTTACCACAAATATGAATGATTTCTAACCCGTACTTTTTTTAAATCTTTTTATCCAAGGATATTTGATTGGGTTTGGGTCATCGCTTTGTGTGGGGTATAACAAAATCTTAATTTTGTTGCCATTTAAGTACTTTGTAACAATTTGTGTTGAGTGTTTTGGGTCAGTTCATATTGGAATAACTTGTAACACCTCAAATTTTTCTTAAAGCACAATGTTTTACGTCATTTTTCAGAATACCCCATAACTGATCTTCATCCATGATACTCCACACTATCACTAGTTATCTTTGTCCAGAAGCAGTAAAACATCCCAAAAGCATAACGTTTCTGCCACTGTGCCTTATTGAGGGAAGGTTATTTCTATTTTGCGAGCTCCATTCAATTTTTTTTTAATACCGGGTGTTTATGTGACCAGATAATTCTAGTTCGTTCTCATCTGACTATAAAACAGAGTTTCAATATTCATTCCCATGTTGTAGATAGATTTCTGCATAAGCTTGACTGTGACTGATTTTCAAGTGTTTAGCCTGAGGCAAAGGAATTTTCCTAGGATGGCAAGCTTGAAGTCCTGCTTGACGAAAGCATTCAGTGACTGTATCTGTTGATACATTCAACTTTACTATTTCATCATTGACTTGGTCTTCTGTCAACGTGGAGTTTCTTCAAGACATCTCTAACGATTTTCTTTTCCATTCTTTCAGAAATTAACCGTTTTTTGCTAGTCCTTAACTTATTCTCAACACAATGCATCTCATCATTCCTTTTGATAATGCTCCAAATTGTCAATCTAGGAACATCTAAAGTTAGAAAGCGCTGTATATCCATTACGTTGCTTGTATACATCAACTATCTTTACTTGGAGCTTCATGTCAAATTCAGCAGTCTATGTTTGCAAAACGAATGAGTTATCGCATACGTGACATTTACATATTGTCTTATTCAGAACTTTGTAGAGTTTTGTAGAATCAGGTCAATATTATTTCATTTTGAAAAAGGTGCCTGCATGAAAAATCAAATTGAGAAAGAATTATTATCATAACCATAGAGCAATATCATTCATTAATAGGAAGGCAATAACTATGCAGAGCACTAATTTTTAAGAATGTCTGTAACTATGAATATGACGTATCAAACCTTCTAAAAATCCATAAATTTTTCACAACTAAATACGAGATAAGCTATTAATGGCTAATTCAGAATGTACTTGCAATTTCATTTGAAAATAAATGATTATTCAGTGGAGGCGAATTCTGACACCAACTGTATATGTAATAATTTGATAGACAATTTATTTGGAAATATTTCGTTCGGTACCATAATTAACTGAGTAGCAAATTGAACAGTCAACCATGTAAATGGATTAAGGAAAAGAGACACTGTACGGGACTAAAAACAGCTTCTATCAGGAGTCAATCTTAGCCGAGGTTCTGCTTTACCGACTGAGTCGACAGCCCCTTTGGTAAGCAGGGGTATGGAAATAACGCACTTGAACTACTTTATATATATAGTGCAAAACGTCGACGGTTTTCAGAGAAATTTGATGTATTTGAATATAATTCAGCTTCTTATTTTTGTACGATGCTAAGTATTGCAAGTCGATTCCGAACCTTACTATAATACCAAAATGGATTCCATATAAACGTGGGGAAACAAAAATGTAGCAGTGTTTCTGTTCTTGTTTCCTTCTTATTAGTCGTTCGGATAATTTAGAAGCATATCAGTCTCACACACAGGTGGCCTCAGGTCTGAGTAGGCGAAGGTATGTCCATGTGTTCACAGATAATTGTCTTCACTGTAAGCTGTCTGATTAGAACGGATATAACGCGTCTGTGGACTTGGATTCTGCCAGATTGGAGGATGAACATAAAAAATCGTAATTATAACGTTCTGGTCTCTACCAGATCCGAGACCTGCAAGGCGTGTAACCTTGCTAGTTTTTGATAAGACTTACAATGGCGACTTTGGCAATGGCACAGAATGCCGTCAGGGCGATTGTGTTGACGTCCGATTAATACGAGGCGAACACTAATTACATTGCTGTCGGCCGATGACAGTAAGTGTGTCTGACACGAGCTCCTATCTTCACCACAACTGTTGCAACTGACATAGACCACTGATCTACAGCCTTCATGATCAGACCAATGGCATGTAATGGACTCGTTTTAACTTAATCACTGATCTATGTAGCTTAAATCAAAATATATTGCCGGCTGGATTGGCTGGCGATTGAACCTCCTTACACCATCCTGTTGATAATATAGGCTTGCTATTTCCGTGTCGAAGATGGTTATCATTTCTTCGGTTTTTCAGAAGCAAGAGCTCCGGTGCATATTCCAAAGGCTGGTTAATAAGGAAACCAAGATCTCCAATGTGACCAGAAATATTGATCAATGCATCGGAAAATCTTCAGTAATTATTTCTCAAACAATTATAGATTTTTACAGATTTAGAGGCGAACCCAACTCCCAAGCCTTCTAATTTCTACACAGGACTTTGGACCAAGAGTTTCATGTCTTCCCAAAAGAAAATTACTGGGAAGATAAAGACAATATCAGTGTTTTTAGGTATTGTTACTTTCCATAATACGGATAAGTAAACACACACATAATCATATATCTGTTTTTCATATTTAGTATAGTGAGTATATATATTTTGAAGTCTGACGATAAATTCAAAAAGTATAATATATCCATCTATCTATCTATCTATCTCTCTATCTCTCTCTCTCTCTCTCTTTCTCTCTCCCTCTCTCTCTCTCTCTCTCTCTCTCTCTATATATATATATATATATAT
Source organism: Thysanoteuthis rhombus (assembly GCA_963457665.1). Classification (NCBI taxonomy): domain Eukaryota; kingdom Metazoa; phylum Mollusca; class Cephalopoda; order Oegopsida; family Thysanoteuthidae; genus Thysanoteuthis; species Thysanoteuthis major. The sequence continues at coordinate 20,552,253 of OY735198.1, read as the reverse complement.
ATGCACACACACACACATAAACACATATATATATATATATTGATCCGTATGTAGAAACAGAATCTCTGTGGTGTGCTTGTTATATCCCGATAGCCCTATGCTAACTGCTGCTCATTTCTGAATTGAGAGGAAAATAAATCATGAAAGTGGCAGTTCAGTTGGAAGGACGGAAATTATTTGTCCGTTTTAACTTTATAGTTGTATCGTAAATAGAACCTTCTCTCCTAAAACACTGAAATTCATCTTTTTTCCAAAACCGACACAACGTCTGTTGAAACAGAAGTGTTATCGATTAAAAGCACTAAATTACATGTGAACATTTTTCCAGATTTTTTTTAGGGGGACCAGGGCGCATAGCATCAATAATAGAAATTACAGATTCGTCCAGAATTGAGTTAAAAAGATGAGAGAATAAAGATGGGACTTGGATCAATTTTTAAATAAGGCCCAAATAGTGATGATTCAAACTATACGATTAATTGAATAAAAAGACAAATGATACGATGAACATGTAGATAAACTGTTATGATATGGGGTAAAGAGTAGTCGGAATAAAGGTATCTGTCTTTCGATCAATTTAATTATATATCTAATTATGTATCAAAGGAGAAAGGGAACATGACAAGGAAAACCATCGGCGAACAAGACGATTAAAAGAATCTGCCCATTGCCTAAGTTTAGATAATTCAATCAGCAGACTGAATGTTGCCATGAATCTGGGAACTATTGATCAGAAGAGGTTTCTGTTGGTGGAGTTCGAGGGAAACAAAAGCATGGAAGTTTCAAACAGGAGTCAGTCACCTGAGGGAAGCTATTCAATAAACACGGAGTGTTGTAGAGGTCAGGAGAAGGTAATCCCAAAATCACAGACATCTTAAAACTAGGCACGACGTAGACACGAATAGGTTTGTTTTACAGGAAACTACTCATTCTAGCTTTGAATCAGGTTAAATTCCAAATCGAAAAAGATAAACCTCAAATCAAACGAGGCAAAGCTATTTATAATGTATAATTTCAATTGTAAAGAGTCAAATATCAATTAGGAAAAGGGTAAACTTGAATTTAATACACCATTTTTTCAGTAAAATATGACGAAAAAACACAGGTGTTAGATGATAGAGAATTGCTTATCAAACAATCAAACATTTTTTTCAAATTTAATGTCATTTTTTGGTAATTTGAGGGTCAACCTTTTGAAATTCGAGCCAAAAATATGTAGTCAAGATATTCAAGAACAAAGTACACAACGAAAAAAGTTGAGTTTTACATAGCAGAGAGAAAGACAAGTCAAACTAAACCAGATACAATGGAAAAATAGATACTCTTAAATAATTATACTGGAGGTTGATGGATGTATCTAAGTTTGTGTGAACTTGCATGATCGGAATTCTTTCTAGTGTATAGTACTTGGGTTCTCACTACAAGTGGTAAAGCACCTAAGATTGAATCGGCTATTTTTGTTGGAGAAGCCCAGAAAATATTTGATGATAACTAACTAGCAATGTATTTTTATCTTTCTTTTATTTATATATATATATATATATATATATATATATATATATATATATATATATATATATATATATATATATATATATATATATATATATATATATATATATATATACGTTATTGTGTCATCCACACACAGCTGTTTTGATATATTACATCTCTTCAGTGTGACTATAGACTTTTCATTATCCCATCCAGTACCGCGAGGCAGGATTGAAACTTTCACTTCGGACCTGGAGGCCGATATCTTACCTACTGGACAACGGAACTGGACGGCCATTAAGGCTGGATTTAATGTATTTATTTATACCGAAATCTCTCATCAACCAGTAATGTAAGTTTTTTCCAATTTTCTTAATTTGATCTATATATGTATGCACGTGCATATACATAATCAGGTATATATTCATCTCTCCCTTCCTCTTAGATAATGATCTACATATCTATGTATGATATTTTTCTATCAAATTCACTGTCAAGTCCTTGGGAAAGGCAATAATCAAATTCTCATGGCACTCTGTCGAATTGTATGCCACGATAGCTGATAGAGCGGAAAGTTGGTATTTGAACAAACTCTTATAATTGATTTATCTGGTCAAACATTAATACCAGACAGGAACCGATCAATCTATTGAAAAAAAAACAAAAAAAAAAAACAGAAAAAACCATCGTGAAAATCATCAATTATGAACCAAATTCATTTATCTATCAAACGGAAGTGGGACGTGGCAACGATTTAATCCACAAAAAACCTTCGATATGATCTTTATTTTTTGTTTATCTATCCTTTTTTACCTTTTCAATATCTTTTTCTGCAATATCTATCCATCTATGACTCTTCAATGTTTTCTTTTTTGATCCATCGAGCAGTCCATCAATTTTGTCTGCGTTACCAACAGTATTTTTATGAGAAAACGTGTGTGCTAAGATACATTCAGAGAACTTTACATATTTGTCATTCAGAATCGCATATTTTTAACAGAACTTTTCTCACAGATTTAAAAAAAGATGCTCTCTTATGATATGTAATCCAAATGCTATCATGATTAGATATGATTAAACCAATTTCTAATTGGACAACTGCACACTCTCTCTCTCTCTGTCTCTCTGTCTCTCTCTCTCTCTCTCACACAGACACACACAAATATATATGTAAATATTTATATTTATATATGTGCATGTATTTTGGAGAAATGTCAATTGGAAAGTGATGATGAAATTTGGGAAAAAAACAGGTGTTACACAGTAAAATAAATTTCAAGATGTAACATCTGTTTTTTCTCCCTCATTTAGCCAACAAATTGTCAGATAAACTGAGATCCACACAAAAATACTTATATGTATACAGATGTTTATGTACAGACATTTCTGATAAGCTTTATATGTGCAAGTATATACATTTATTTTGAAATATGCATGATAACAGTGACAGTGTCCATACATAACACACACACACACACACACACACACATATATATATATATATATATATAAATTCATAGGTAGTAATGTGTAGATATTCGTATGAATTAAAGTATAAATATATATATATATATATACGTATATATACGTATATATATATATATATATATATATATATATATATGTAAATGCATGGATATATCTTTACGCACATACACATATATTTGATATATGTATGTGAATATATATATATATATGTATATATATATATATATATATAGATATAGATAGATAGATAGATAGATAGATAGAGAGAGAGAGTGAGAGAGAGAGAGAGAGAAAGAGATAGAATATTTCTAAGATTCATACAGATTCGTGATGATTATGTTGTTTATGACTTCAGATTTTCCTTTCTCATCAATTTGTAATTTTCCTGAGCTCGTGCAATAGAAAACCTCGGACAACTTTGAAGAAAACTGAATTTTGATCTAATTTGCCCTCTCAGGAGATTTCAGGTGAACACAACCAAATATATTCTACAGCTTGTTGATGATATACGCAGACCTGAAAAAATACATGCACCTATAAAATCATACGTAATGTATAACACAATTTTGAAAAGGAATTTTACCTCAGGAGATAATCCTAATCTGTATGAGTAATCCTAATCTGTACAAATCACATGTGATGTAGACAAGATTAAAGAATTCAGAAGTAGAAGATCCCCTATTTAGAAATTCAGATTATTCTTTCGGGACTTGATCACTGACAACTTTCGCTAATGACAAATACATAACCTACTTAGATAGGTTCATAGATAGTCAATTTATCACTCGGTGTAGTAGATCGTGGGGGCTTTTATATTGTGTCATTCGAAAGTCAGATTGCAAAAAAACTTTGATACCGTATCCATCGTTTCTAATTATGTAAACGGGTTGTATTAAGGTAAATGGTATATGTATAACGTAATATTCTCTGATCTTTTGATAGTAATTCGAAACAGCCTTGAACTCCCTCAAGATGAACTAATTTAACTGAGGAAAATACTTGGTTTGATTTGTTTGTTTGATTCAAGATTTGGGGTTCTTTGTTACGAATCATTTCAATTTGAACAAAAGCTACACAACTGTATAGTGGGCAGTTGACTACCAATAGAATTAACAGCAATAGAAATTCGAAAGTGATGGAATCCATTGCATTGATCAAGCTCTCTCATTCTATGTATACACACTCTGACACAAATGCACATGCACATATATATACCATAAAGAAAGACAGCAGTGGGAGATAATATACGTCAATAAAAAGTACTTATGTGTGGGTGCAAAATTCGAGGATAAGACACAACTAATTTTTTTATGAGTGGTGAATACTGGTTTTCACATGATCGTACCCACGAGCTTGAATACTGCCTTTCTTGCCTTTAACACACAAACATGATCTGAAATCAGTTGGCCATGGAATCAGTGCTTTTGGTTGCTGAACTATGAATTTTACACCTGTCTACAAGTATCAGCTAAGAGCAAGCCATAAATAATTACAACAGTCATTTTTTTGCTCATACAAGAACAGTTCTTTTGGAATTAATTCTTTTGCATTCGAAAGTATTGCTGCTCACATATATACGCCCCTAGCACAGTTGCTTGCCTGCAGTGTATAAGAGAAAAATAAAAGGAATGCACTACAAGAAAAAATGTTTCTGATTTTTTTCTTGTCTGAAAAACTCGGGAGTCTGACAGCAAAAATATCAGTATATATATATATATATATATATATATATATATATATATATATATATATATATATATATATATATATATATGTATATATACATATATATTTATATATATATATGAAATTATATAAATATAATTATATATATGTATATGAAATTAAGGTATGAAATGTTATCAGAATCTCCTTTCCAGCCATACTGATGCAGTCCTCAGGAAAGCTTTGGTGCAGGAGCTACAATCGAGCTGTGTAAAGGGGGCTCAACGTCGTAGATGAAATCATATTTTTACTTCTTCTAGATTGGTTGCTCACCCAAATTACATAAATATAATATTTCATATCCTATATTCATCATGAAAATATGTATAACTTGACTTCAAAGCGATAACCTTGTCTATAATTAGGGTCAGATTCTACTGATACTTGGTAGATGATTTTTTAAATAACCGTAACATATTTTCTTTAATAAAAACTAAACGTAGAACGGGATACATGATTTAGTTCTGTATCTTACATCCATAAAGCCGGGATAGATTTAACTTACCCAAACAGGGTATGCATGAGATCTCGTATTGATTTTTTCAGGACTCACTTGATCGTTACAGAGAAGATTGAAACTAATTTCTAGATTGAATTCCATATATATATATATATATATATATATATATATATATATATATATATATATATATATATATATATATATATAAAACATCAAACATGTAAGTTGAACCAATACAATACATTCATGAGTGTCCGTGTGTTTATATCTGTATGTGTGTGTGTGTGTGTGTGTGTGTGTGTGTGTGTATGTGTGTGAGCATGCTGTTAATAGGTATTTCTACAAATTCACGATTGGTATACATTATGCTCAATATATGGCAATTATATATGAGCATTTGCGTGTGTAAGGGATGGATAAAAAAGTGTATCACTATTGTTCCATGAATTAGGCTATGAGTGATAAGCGTCTGATAGATAATACTAGAGGAGATACTTTTATTTAGATATATGACAGATTATATTCGAAGCTAAGGTAATATCTCCCTCGCAACATTTGTTTATGAGCTGATCTTTGATTTGGAACATAAATATTTGCCCTGTCAAGGACATAATCCTATAATAAGTGATAGGTTGTATATACATCATGATATATTGTCATGATCATTTATGTTTGACTCTCACTTTGACAAACACACTGTAAGCGCTAATTTCATCACCGGGTGACGGTTTTGACTGGTAATTGATTTACTTTTGTATACTCAAGGTGTATCAACTCAGAGATTAATTTGCACACATTCCATGCAATGAGAGCTAATTCAATTAGGGAACAAGACACGGACTCTTTTCAGAAATTGCGACATTCTATATACGATTCCAGACAGTATTTGGCAATATTTGTCTACATTCGTTTCCGTAATAAAAATGTTTGTTTCCAATTAATTTTCCAATTTAATCCCTGTTGAAACATCAGAAAGAAAAATAATGTTTACATAAGAAGAATATTGAAATATATCGTCCAAAATGCAACATACCACATTAGAAATTAGAGAAGTTATACAAAGATATATGAAGTTTATACATTAGATATAAACACCCTATACTCTGTTTTTTTTTAATGTGGTGTTTATTTGTTTCTCTCCCTCTCTGTCTCTTACTTGTACTTTCTATTTCTCTCTCGAAATGTGAATAAAAAAAATACGTGATACGGAGAAATATTCGTTTTTTTCCTACCCACTCTCTTTATCTGATCTCTCTATCTTCACCAGCAGATTCTCTCTCTTATTTCCTTTTTATTAAAATAATAGCTTTCATTGTTGGAGAGGCTGTTTATCTCTCTTTAACCAATCACTTTTTAAGTCACTCAATTCCTCACAAACGCCGTTGATCTTTTTGAATCTGGTCTTGACAACCATTTTTGCCATTCTTAGAAAACTCCACTGCAGTTATCCAGGCAAGACCGATAGGTAATTCATATACAGAGTGTTTTATAATTGTAAATATTATGATTCTTGGAGACTTTATTAAAATTAATAAAGCAATAACTATCAGAGAAAGCATTATAGTGAAAACAGCAGATGTTTCCTCAAGATAAATACTTTGTGATATTGTAGAGTCCGTTATCAAGCAAATGTCAGGAAGTCTAAATCACAGGAGGAAGTTGGAAACAGAGTGATTGTCTGCTCTATGTGTTAATAAGGCAAGATAAGGTGCTTGGAAATAATAATCGCCGAATAAGTGTTTCTATTGATCTCTTCTGTCAAACGATTGACGGCAAATAACTTTTATCATCATCTACTACACTAAGCAAAGATATTAAGCCCCTCATGTGTAACGTTTTGATGAAGCCATAACAAGTGTGTGCATTGGGAAACAGCTTTCAAAGATGGAAAACGAGAGAACAGAATTTACACCGTTATCAAAGATATCAGTAAAACTATCAAGGAAGGTTTCTCCAGTTGTTGGATTTGTCTGGCTGCCAATTTGTCTGTATATCTATGAATCATACAAAGACGCCACATCAATGGATTAAGAAGGATGGCAATTTAGACATAATTCCATCATCGTGTAAAATAATGTTTCTTATTTTCCTAAATTCCCCTTCTAAACTGTCTGTTCTATGAATAAAAAAGGCAATAGAAGGCTTGAGAACATGCTACATTTGTCCAGCAACATCAACCCCCCTTTTTTTTTTGGAAAAATCAGAATTTTTGAATGATCACTGACAAAGTAAAGGTGAAAAAAAAAGTTATGAATTGATCACTTTTTTCCCATTTTTTTTCATTTGATCATCCGTGGCTGGACATGCAATCACGTTGCCCGATTCTGTTTACAGCATTTATTATATATCAACGAAAACACCTTTGGTGATCTGTATTTTGAGGAATGATGCATATATATGATGATATATATATATATATATATATATATATATATATATATATATATATATATATATATATATATATATAAATCATTGATCATGATTATGATTAATGTTACATTCTTTAGACACTCTTACGTAAGGCATCCGTCTACTATACGCAACTATCCAAGGTCTCAAAACTCTGGAATGGAGCCCTCGTGTAGATCGGGAATCGTGCAAAGTTCAACTTTCAAAAACAAGATGATCCCAATGATCCCAAAAAGAGGAGTATACGACCAATGCATATCCCAACTGTCACTTATGGAGCTGAAACGTTGAACCTAACCAAGAGACAGCCCTGCAAACTGAGAAGCATGCAATGCACATGAGAGAATCATGCTCAACCTCGCATGGAGAGATCACAAGACAGCACAGAATATCAGGAAGGAAACAAGAGTCCAAAAGATCATAGAATCTACTAGAAAACTTAGATGGCAATGGGCTGGCCATGTAACAAGAATGGCAGACTACCAATGGACAGCACGACTCACAACATTGATCCCCAGAAATCACATGGGGAACCGAGGCCCACAGAATACAAGATGGAGAAAAAAACTGGACAAAATCAGAAAATACTGGATCTGTGACGCCTGTGATAGGAAATCGTAGCAAATAATGGGGCTGGTCTATTTCAAACGTCAGACAATAAGAGAATGATGATGATGATGATGATGATGATGATGATGATGATGATATTGCTGCATCTGGTTCAGTGACCGTCCAGACCCTACTTAGCAATATGGAAGGGATACTGGATAGTCTATAGCCACAGTGGAAAGTTGTAATACAACGAAACAGCTGGCTGTTGATGACACGATTAACAATTATATATATATATATATATATATATATATATATATATATATACATATATATATATATATATATTATGCGTAAGCAAAATTTTTTCTGCGTACAACTATTTTCCATCGGTGTATTTGGTTTGTTGTTCTCGATTTTAGGACTTAAAATCAAACCTGGACATGAGAGGAGTTGACAGGATTGGATGATTCTACGTTTTGCAAAATAAAAAAAAAATGCACCAAACGCAATGAACTGTAAATGTCAAACGGTGCACACGCTGCCGTCTCAATGTCAATCCACTAACATTGTCTATCAAGCCTACGCAGTAACTTCCTCTCTGATTTGTTTACATGGTATGTGCAAACAGTCCTCAGAATATTGAAAAGGCTGGAAAATCTGATATGTATGTGTGTGCGTGTATGTGTGTGTGACGAGTGTATGGCTCTAGATTATTATTCATCCGTCACTATTGGATCGAAATCTCATTTGCAACCTCTACTTCAATATATACACACACACACACACAAACTTATATATATATATATATGTGTGTGTGTGTGTGTGTGTGTGTGTGTGTACGTCTACTCCAATATATATACATATATATATATATATATATATATATATATATACACACACACATATATATATGTGGGTGTGTACGTCTACTTCAATCGAATATATATACGTGTACAAACACACAAATACACACACAGAAACATACACACATATACCCATATATATATATACCCATATATATATATATATATATATATATATATATATATATATATATATAAATGTGCACTATATGTGTTCCTTGACAAGTAATAGAAAGAAAAATATATATATTAAGCTGTGTGTATTTGTATTGGAAATATGATGTTTTCATCACCAATCACTCTCTCTGCTTTCCCCCATGTCTCTATTTTTTTACAAATACATACACATGTGCACACAGTCACACACAACACACACACTCATATATATATATATATATATATATATATATATATATATATATATATATATATATTTCAAGTGGGACATAGGAATTAAATCTCGTGAGCCATTGAATTTGGTCTTATATCACAAATGCTATTGCACACCATTCCCGAAGTCAACCATGAGATAATTGGCGCCATATTGCTATGATTGCTTAAACGTGAAATCGAAAAAGTATTATTGTCGTTTTCAATCGATAAGTAAATATGGGAGAATATTGCAATTTCCCCGATTGGTAAAATTGTTGACAGTCTGTCGTTCTTTTAAGTTTAAATATTGCACTGATCTTCCGTGCAAAATGGCAGACATTGGCGAGATCATTTTGAATTTTTTTGAGAGAAAATAAGAAAGTTTTCTCCTATCGGGAGAAAAAAGAAAAAAAGGTGAAAAAGAAGAAAAAAAAATAGGAATGAAGTTATGTTAAGACGAGTGGGACAAGGACATTGACAGACACTATTGACAATCGAGGCTTTGATAGCGTTGATAAAGTAAGTCAGTAAAGAAAGTGAGAAATTCTAAAAGGGAAATAACTGCGTCTGTAGAAAGAATAAGGGACTAATATGAAAAAATATATTCAAAATATATGAAATAGAATGAAAAGACACCAGCCAAAAATGGAGCCAGGGAAATCGGTTAAGAAGAGGAAAGAAAAAAAAATTTAAGGAAAAAGGAAGAATTCAACGTAAAGACTGGAATGGGTATCAGAAATAGAGGAATAAATAAAAGGAAAAGAGAGTAAGTCTAGTGAGAGAGTCAATAGAAACTGTCTCGCAACAAATATCTTTTGGCAGTCATTCGTGTTCGGGTGATCAATCTCAAACCAACCATTTGAATGCTGGTGGATACAAACAAAAGGGGTCAATTTAACTTGAACTCAAGCTGTAGATTATCCCTCCTCTCAAAATGAAGTATTCAGTTACGACAATAAAAATCGTTTTTTTTTTTCTAGAAGAGGAATAAATGTTTAAATTGTCAGCACTCTAGCTCAATTAATGTGGCTTGTACAAGCAATACAAATATAGACAACCCATGAGCCAGGCAGATGGACAGACAAGCTTGAAAACTCAAGAAACTTATGTTGACAGTTCTTGTTCCTTGTAGAATTGTGAAAGAATGGAACACAACAATTGATTATTTCTACAAATGTTATCTTCTCTGGAAAAAGAAAGAATGATAAGAACATAAAGGTGTGATATTTAGCTACGTAGTCCAAGCAAACCTTTACTTCTGTAGTGATTTATATACTCAATGGAAAAAGTCACCAAATGGCAAAAAAGCATAATATTTAACAAAATTCGATAATCATAACTTATGCCCCATGATGTGTTTTATTCCCCCCTTAATTTTTAATTGACTTCACTAGATAAAGTGAAAGAAACTAACTGATGCCACAGACTTCTCTATACTGATATTGAATTCGTCACTGCTATAACCAAAGAGCAGTTCATGAATAAACTCGGACAGATGGATCGATATATGAATACAAAAAGGACAGAATAGATAGATGTGTACCATTGTCTCTGAATAGCTTTTATAGAAGACCAAATAGCGGATTCTGAGAAGATCTAATCGTCTGTTCTTCGTGATTGACACTGCTTGATAGGGTCAAATTGAAAGACAAGTACGTACCATACTTTTAGATTTTAAGAGTCTATTGCTCTGTATAAAATATCAAGATCGTGGCCTTGACCAGAGCTACGGATTCATCTACGCAAATCGTGAGATGGTGTGTCAGTTCTTCCACACACACACACACACACACACACACACACACACACACACACACACACAGAGGAGCAAAATACTTTAACAGACCTAGTCACTCAGTCTTCAGCAACTACCAACAGGTACTTGGTATGAAAATGATAAATCGATGGACGCTTGAAAGAGCAAACTCATGACGATGCACGGGGCCTTACTTCCCAAAGATGAAACTGAAAGACTAGATGTGTAGAGGAGATGTGGCAACAGAGGACCCATTGGTGTTGAAGTTAGCGTCCCACAGGTCAAAACAGGATGAAGAAAGTATACTCAAAAGGAACAGTGAAGACTATAGAAATCGCCTCAAGCAGTGCAGCAGACAACAAAAAAAGTAGAGAATGAAGGCACAGCGCGACAAACAAGAAAAGGAAAAAGGCAACAAAAAAATCCAGTCGGATTTAAAAGACGGATTGAAGATGTCACAGACTAGACATTCTGGACAGAGCTATGCAAAAGAAACCAGCTAAGATAGAATCACTCATTATGGCCGCTGATATCAAATGCATCAGGACAAATTAAATTCAGGCAAAAATTAACTCCAAACACCGAATACCACCTATGTGGATGAGACCATATCCACATAACCAGTCAATGTAGTCAACAAGCCAAAAAAGAGTACAAAAACAGATATGACTATGTTGCAACGGTGATATACCGGGAACTAAGCAAACAACTTGGATTACACTCCACAAACAAATAGGATCAGCACAAACCGGAATCAGTCCGAGAAAATGGAAGCCTCCAATAACTTTTTGACTCTGACATCCAAACTGGCCATCCCATCAAGCTGGAGAATAGGACTCGATAACCAAAATAAACGCGAACATACGTGCAGATCACAGAGTAAATACGAAAGAGTGGAAAACTACGGAAATACTAGGACCTTCAAAAAGGTGTAGAACATGAAAATTAGGGTAGTATCAGTAATCCGTGTGAAAGTGTAAACAGCAGCACTCCTGTGAATAGTGACAGTGCCAAAAGGGAGGCTTGAGACTTGCTGTCGCTGAGTGTCAAGCGGTAAATAACAGGCAACTGGTGTAAAAATGCAGAATGATATTGATAATAATAACGATAATAATGAGAAAATTGAACCCAAAAACATATAAACACCGTAACTAACCATGAATATAATTCAACGATCGAACACTCCACCAGAAGTAGCTATCACTAGTTGTTAATGTAAATCGAACGGATTAATGTTTTAAATAAAAGATCTCGTCTCAACTAAACTTCATGACAAAAAAAAAAACAAACAAGAAAAAAATGAAAAAAAAAACAAACCGTACAACTGTCAATAAAAGAAAAACAGTTTTTACTCGGAAGTCCAATGTATCCCATCAGTCCTTGCAACCCATGCATCCCTAAGCGATATATATATATATATATATATATATATATATATATATATATATATATATATATATATATATATATATATATATATATATATACACGATTGCATCACCGATATGAAAGTAAGAGCCAGTGCCATTTTTATAAATCACTTATCTGGTGTTTGCTTGTAGCTAAAAATATTTTGAAGCAAACTGGGTGAAAAAACAATATTTCGAAGCGGACGAAATGTCTGTATCAATGTTGAACTGGTCACCACTCTGACCTCCAAATGCTCCAATAATAACCCCAGACGGACGAATAAATGGATACAAACAGATTGGATTCGCGCCATTGTCCATATGGTACGCAAGAATATTAGTGATTGAGTGTTTCTGCAAATAAATGCATGTAAGATTGTGCTTGTATAAAAGGGAATACATATGCATGTATGTATCTCTTTTTGATATTTTGTTCGAAGCTAATTTGACAAGCTTTCACTCGATATCATCCAATATAATCATGGAAATGAGCAAGACTTCATGGACACTTGTATTTCTGAAGAAAATCCTATAAGAACAAATACGTATATATGACTCTTCCTTCTATTTTGTAATATGAACAAAGAGCATCAACAATCTATTTGTGAAAACAGATTAATATGCTAGAGAAATTAGAAAAGATATCCTACGGAATGATTTTATCAAAAATCTGTAAATCGTCCTCACAAATAAAGTATTAAAAACATACGATCCCCCCCACACATATACATAACTTTACTATTCACATAACCAACAATATACTTTAAACACTCTTTCTCCTTTAACCTTGTCACATCTTGGCCTTTGTACATCTTTCTCCTTTTTCCTTTTTTTGGGGGGTTCATTCCATTGCTGTAAACATTATTGGTCTGACGAAATCAGCTCATGGCGAATATGTTACTACAAATATGAATAAACAATTATACACTCGTATTGAGATTTTTATCGTCACAAAAATCTCATACTTTCACCCAAACACATGAATATATAGAGTAAGAGAGTGGAACAGTGATAAAATACATCACAAACTTGTGTATACGCGATATAGAAATTGAGGAAATCTGAGTTTTTAAAAAAATACTCAGTTATAAACTGAATAAAAAATTTTTCAGTTGCTCATCATGGATTGCCGCTTCGCTCAAAACATGTATCAAAATATTTTTGTGAAGCAGATCGTCCTCAATAGGAGTGACACAAACAGTGAGTCTCGTCTGTTGGTATACTTACTGATCCGTCATCGTTAAATACTCTTTTGGTTACCTACGTGAGTAAGCCCTGTTCCAAAAGAAATAAATGAGTTGTATTAAATAAATACTATACGTTATGATAATAACTTACATGAAATAACAAATTACGTGTATTATATAAACTATATATCAAAATCACAGCTGAAAAGTAGGTGATGTTTGATTAACACTGCTGGGGTGCCATGTTGGTATAATTGTTTTTTTTTTTAAATCCCCTAAACGGCTACACGGTAAACAACTGATGATTCTAACCACAGAAATTTACACATAATATCCTTATAACAACGTACATATAAAATGAGGAGAAATATTGGAGAAAATTAAATAAATGGATATTGGGGAATGAATGACCAAAAACGTTTTCAATGTTTTGTGTTTAAAGCTGTAAAGCTTTCTAAACTATATATATATATATATATATATATATATATATATATATATAGAGAGAGAGAGAGAGAGAGAGAGAGAGAGAGAGAGACAGACGGACAGACGGACAGACAGACAGACAGACAGACGGACAGACGGATGGACACGGAGAAATGGTAGAAGTAAATATGAGAGGAAGTGAGAGTGATATATCTGTGTGTATTTTTCTTATCTCGAGGAAATACGTTTTGAGAGAAACTCATCCGGCATTACATAAATCTGTCGTTCGGCATTTCTACCGTTTGTACAAGCACTGCTCTTGGAAATAAACGACCTTTCTCATTTTAATAATCGATAAAGAGTCCGATAGAATTTGACTAAGATATTGCACAATTTCTCAACTGTATGCATTAGGGTTTTAAAGATTGCCTCAGGAATTGCAGCAATACTTGATGTTTCCAAATCCATATACATTGAATGCATATATTTTATTAATAGAAAATGTAGTTAAGAGGGGATATATGCGCTATTTAAACAGAACAGGGGAGACACATACACTGATTCATACGAACGCATACACACACTGACGTATTATGTGTTTTTGCAACTTTTGATTATTGACACTACTGCCTGGGAAGTTATGGGAGAGTGGTTAACTGTATGTTCCATCGTCAATTTTCATAGTATGAGAACATCTTAACGAGGTGCTTAATGATATGCCATCTCACACGCCTTACCTAAAGGCATTCGAACGAAATGAGGATGAACGACTTGATGCAGAATCAGATTTTTTTTACACCAATCCTTTTGTCACACTACCACCCTTTTCATCCATATAGACAGACTCTACCAAACAATTTTTCTGAGGTTTAAACTAGCTATGATAGATTTATCATATATATATATATATATATATATATATATATATATATATATATATATATATATATATATACACCCACACATATGCATATATATTACCGAGACGGAAAGACTTTTTTGATCGGCTGTTAACTTATTACTGCTAATGACACACTGATCGATAGATGGATGGATGGATGGATAGATGGATAGATATGTAGATAGATAGATACATTAAATATGTGGTGAGCATAAGTGTGTTTTTGTAAGTTTGCATAGCTCCCCAATTAATCTGTTACATAAGAGTAAGTCTGCACGTTTGTCTTCAAGTATATATATATATATACACACACACATATATTTATATATGTAAACACACACTGACACAAATATATATGCACATATATATCAATTTTTTTTAGATATCATTAAATCTCAAATATGTTAGTACTCATATACAAGTATATATGTATGTATATTAACGCAATCACGCTTCCATCATGTAAGAAGGTTGGAAAGATTTTCGTCCATCTGTGGAGTTATAAATGCTGATGGCGTACACTGACACAGGCACACAGACTGATCAATCGATAGATAAATTTGCTTGATAGATATATGGAGAGCATAATTGTTTCCTTCAGTGTGAATAGGTCCTTAATTTAACTGCAACGACGAAAGTATCCTATCCATTAGTTGAATACCCTTCGTTGATTTATTTTTTGGCGGTAAGGATATTTAACTGAATGACTTATTAGTCTTCTCGAATCTCTTTTTAACAATCGTAATTGCAATAAGTTTCGAGCTGATCGAGGTGTAATACCATTGGTATGAGAGATGTGTGAATCGTGAGAAGATTGTCAGAATTGATTCCATTGCATAACAAAAGGGAATAATTTGCAAAAAGAAAAAGGTAAAGAAATGTGCCCTAATCAATTACATGCAACTTTTCCATCTTCATTTAAAATGAAAGCCTAGAAAAACAAATCTCCCATTAGAATAAATTTGAATTCAGACATTCGAAATGATTCCTAATTGATAAACCATACCTGTGCCCCTTTCGTCAGAATAGGTATATAAAAAAAAAAGAGATATATTCATTACGTGACACGATCTCTTTATAATGAGCCTTGTTAAGCTCACACAGAATATATATATATACATATATATATATATATATATATATGTATATATATATATATATATATATACATATATATATATATATATATATACATATATATATATATATATATATATATATATATATATATATATATA
>OY735198.1:20405964-20533464 GCA_963457665.1 Thysanoteuthis rhombus | reverse complement strand
TATCGCTCAACAGAATCCTGAAACACAGCAAAGGATACCATTTCTCTAAAACAAAAGGAAAGGTCATCCACCTAATGAACATGGACGATATAAAATTGTTCGCTAAAAATAGGGGAGAGCTTGAGACTCTATTCAACGAAGTAAGGGAATATAGTGAGGACATAGGAATGGAGTTTGGGATAGAAAAATGCGCAATCATGGTGATGCATAAAGGAAGGCTTTCAATGACTGGAGGAATCGAACTCCCAGACAACAGTAAGAATAGGGCATTGACCGCACAAGACAGATACAAGTACCTAGGTGTCCTTAAATGTGACACGATAAAACGGGAAGAGATGAAGGAGAAAATTAAGAGAGAATACCTCAGAAGGATAAGGAAAATATTAGAAACCAAATTAAATAGCAGAAATCTAATAAAAGGAATGAACACCTGGGCTGTGTCAGTAGTTAGGTATACAGGACCATTCCTAGGATGGACAAAGGAAGAGCTCCAATCAATGGATAGGCGAACAAGGAAACTTATGACGATGCATAAAGCATTACACCCTAAGGATGATACAGATAGACTATACGTTAAGAGAAAAGAAGGTGGTAGGGGGCTCATCAGCATAGAAGATTGTGTCCAGAGAGCTAAAGTAGTCCTAGATAGATATGTGCAAACAAATAGTGAAGAAATCATAAAGAGCGCGAGGGATAGTGCAACAAACAATAAAGTAGAAAACAATGGAACAGTACAGCAAACTAGAAAAGAAAAGTGGGAAGGGAAAAAATTGTACGGCGAGTTTAAAAGACAGATAAAAGATATAGCAGATGAGAAATCATGGACGTGGTTACGAAAGGGAAACCTTAAGAGAGAAACCGAATCGCTCATCATGGCAGCCCAAAACAAAAGCATAAGGACAAACTACATAAAAGCAAAAATCGACAGAACACAGACTAACAGCAAATGCCGCATGTGCGGTGAAAGAGACGAGACAGTAAACCACATAACTAGTGAATGTAGCCAACTCGCCCAGAAGGAGTATAAGCATAGACACGATAGAGTAGCAACGATGATACACTGGGAACTAAGTAAACAAATGGGATTCAACCATGGGGAAAAGTGGTATCAGCACAAGCCAGAGGCAGTTTTGGAGAATGACAACCACAAACTACTGTGGGACTTTGACATCCAAACTGACCACCTCATCCAGGCAAGAAGGCCGGACTTAGTAATAGTAGACAAAAAAAGGAAGGCCTGCCAAATACTAGACGTTGCTGTACCTGCAGACCATAGAGTAAAAAAGAAGGAGGGTGAAAAAAGGGGAAAATACCAGGACCTAGCAAGGGAGTTAAAGAAAATGTGGAACATGAAAACCAGGGTAGTACCGGTCATAGTGGGAGCACTAGGAACTGTCCCCAAAACGCTGAGGGAGAGACTGGAGGAGATCGGGATTAGGGGGAGGATAGAGACCGTACAGACCACAGCACTGCTGGGAACTGCACGGATACTGAGGAAGGTGCTAGAGATATAAGGACTGCAACGAATCGTAGCTCTGTCATGATATACGAAAGAGAGCGGAGACGTTAGCTGAAGACCTGAGGAGACTTATTGTCACTCAGCCTTCAGCGATAACCACTGGGCAACCGGTGTGAAACTGTAAATCGCAGAATTACTGCGACCTATGAGTACTAGGAGAGGAGGGCTGGAGACTTGAGGAGACTTGCTGTCACTCAAACTCCAGCGGTTACCACCAGGCAACTGGTGTGGGATTCCAAATAATAATAATAATAATAATAATAATAATAATAATAATGATCAATGTTCAAAAGTGACCCACAGTTTTTTTCTAAAAGTTGTTACTGGAATTGAGTATATATCAAGATTGAACTTGATTTCCACACATACAATTGATGCTTTGAGAATCAAGTGTTGGAATGTCTAAACATTTAGAAAGAAGTTTTCTTCTCTCAATATCTTGTCTGAAAGGTCTTTTGAGAGGGCATATGATGTTGTTGGTGATCAATTAAAAAATTGTTAAAAAAGGGTGATCAATGGATGAATTACTTTTAATGTATTTTGTAGGGCGACAATCACTAAAAAATCTGATTCTTTAAGGAACTAGCGTGAATACTGCTGGACACTCACCGAACCGATTTAACAAAAACTTCTATTGTAAATTGTATAAAGACTGGAAAAACTATTTGGAGGAGATTAACAATCTTTCTCTCCAAACTTATTTAGTAAATGCTCAAACTTTCATCTCTCTAGCTCCATTTACGAGGTATGTACACGTGATGCATACACAGCCAGTCAGCCAGCCAGGACTAAAGTAATCTATGAACAGACATGTCTACCATTGAAATTTCATTTGCTTGGTAACTTTTTGATACCAGTAATCTGCAAGTATCTGACTTTTTGTAGCTCGGTGGAAGGCAGTCTGCAATTGTGTACTCTGAAAAAAAAATGAAGGTTGTATACGCCGTAGCACCAGTATAGAATGCTGAAATCTCATGTGCTTATTACGAATTCGACATGGAGAATGTACATGAGAAAGTCGGATACCCTTAACAGGATTCCTTGATTGGTAAACATTGTTCGTGTCTTGACTTCACTAAAATGAAAAAAAAGGTCAATTGTAAGTCGGCAGATCACTGGGGATCAATTACCTGGATAGGATTCTACATTTAACTTCGAGATGGCAGGCAGAATCTTACATTAAGTATGCAGTTCTTACCGGGAGGCTCAACTTTTTTTCTTTCTCTTCTTTCACGAAAAGCTCTCCCGACTCGAGGATACCGTTGATATCCGTATTAACGCACGTACTGCCGGAATCAACCCTGGCCACGAAGCAGATGAAAAAAAAGAAACGATTGTTACAAACGATCTCTTCATCTCTCGTACTCTGAATCTTGAAACCAGCCCGATAGCTTGAATAGCAATTGTTACGTTGCACTCGTATAGTGCACCTTCAAAATGCTCTAGTTGAAATGGCGATCCTGGACAAGATGTTATGGACGTTCATTGATTCTCCTGGGGGTTAGCAACATATCTAAGGGCAAGTGAAAGTGCAAAAAATTGCTATTTCTACATACAGCAAGGCGATTTGAAAATAAGATACGAATGTTCAATTTGTTTTAAACTCTCTAAGTCAGACGATCAGAATTTTGAAAGCGAAAAAGCTAATTAATTTGTCACCTTGTATGTTTTCATGTCATTTCCTCCCTTCTCCTGGGATCTTCCTTCATCCTCCTCATATTTAGTCAACCGTTTCTAATCTTGAGAGCAGTTGCTTGACCTTCCTTCCACTTCCACGACCAGTGGCAAACTAACTGGAACTAACTGAGTTAAAACTATCTGAAATTAAAACTATTTCTTTGCATATTCTCTGCCAACCAGCGTAATAGTAGGGTACACAAGGCTACAAAATAGAAGATAGAGGAAAGGTTAGTGTGCTGCCTCAATGAAGGCTTGTTGGTTGCTATTTCTGCTTCATTGTTAAACTAAAAAATGGCTTAACGTGAACCTTCTAGAAACAGAGGTTACCTGTACTTACATTTGAAAGCAACTGATCTCCTCATATGAATGCTCGGTGTTACGCTATCTTCTTACAACCATGATCACCATTTGATTAGTTAAGCTTCATGAATATACAAATTTGAGACTTCCATTTATCAATTTATATATTGAATATATATATATATATATATATTGAATATATATATATATATATATATATATATATATATATTCTGAAAAATAAATCTATAGTGTGAAGTTATTTGTTTTCTCAGTCTCACAGTCACTATAGAGTCGTTCTGTTCCAGACCCCTGTTACACCCATTAATCATTGATAAAACTGAATCTGTTCAGTCACCCAATAGTAATGTCATGTAATCAACATATTTTGACATGCCATCGTGTTGGGGTTTATAAATCAAAAATTTAAAAAAAAAGGGTGATTAATGAAGAAGTTACTCACGATAAAAATAACCAAGTAGAGATGCAACAAAATAAATAATCCAATCAGCATAAACTTACATTTTAATTAGACTTATTTCGATAAAATTCTGAAAGAAATAAAAATAAAACGTTTTGAAGCCATAACAAGGAGTAAAAGTTTATTCTCTCAGCAGTGGAGTTGCATTGATGCAGACTGTACGCACGATTCATTCATAGCCAAACAGACTGAGGAGACCCAGGTGTCAGTTTTTGTCGATAGCTTCTCATAACGGTTGATTTTCATTTTCCCATTATATTAACAGAGCAACCGCCGAGAGAACTTCGTTAGGAATAGTAAAGAAAAATATGGGTCATAAAATTGCAATCGAATTTTAATAATCTCATTCGCTCCAAGGCGTCGTTGATGTCCAAGGAGGAGATGTTATATTATGAACAGGTATGTGCATTTATGGGATGTGTTTTGCTTCCCCCCGTTGCCTGAATCAGCGGTTAACGAGAGTTTTCAAGATTGTAACATTCTGGCGGAACAAATTAAAATCTAATAATTGATTAAATTGCTTACAAGATTGACGGATACTGCAAATATAGACACGGGCAGACAGACAGATACACAAATAAATATGATCATATATTGTGTTATATCATTTTGAAACTCTGTTATGAATGATTTCCCGTTATTACACAGTGAATGTATCATTTGTTGTAGACAACGTAAATAGATTAGACAATTAATGAACATTTGACTACTGTAAGGAAGTTCAATTGCTTGTTATACTTATGTTGCCTTGGCCAGATGATACATTCACAGTTCAATAATAGGAGATTATTTTCGACAGAATTTAAAAAATATAACGCAATTTATGACCATTTCCGTCAGATCATATATCGATTTCTCAATACATATATATATATATATATATATATATATATATATATATATATATATATATATATATATGCTATCAAGCCTTTATCAGATTAATAAGAATAGGAAAGCAACTATCTTGTTAGAAAGGAGGGACGTTATTCTCAAAAGACAAGTCTCCCCTTGAGTCAATAATACGTATGATTTGAAATTTGGTGCGAGGAAATTGTTCAGTAGAAGTGGAAATGAACATTGTTGCATATTTTATCAAAATGTCTATAATTCAATAATTTCAAACGTTATCATGCCATGCACCCCTCGTCAAACTTTACTGAGAATACATAACTTTATCAAAAACAAAATTTACAGAAAATTCAACCCAATTAATGAATGGGGTTGACTTGCATTCTTTCTACCAAATATTGATCTGGGGCATAGTCTCTGATATTCACCCCCTTTTGTCATATCCACGATCTAATATTAGCATGAATATTTTTATTAAACCCATAGAGGAGGATATTTTTCACAGCTGTATGCTGATTGAGAAATGAGAAGTCTCTCCAAATATTTTCACAATACAACCAGTTACTTACTAAGAGCAGAATAACATAATTTTTTAAGGGATTGTTGTTTCGGACGACTTCCTCATTTGTGAATTGTTTTATGCGTTCCTAAGATTCAACAATAAGATTTACAGGAATAAATTCCAGATCTGCTGACTTTGGGTTTCGGACCCATCTATATTTACCATTATTTATTAACGGGAAGCAGTACATCAGTTCAATTCGAGGTGTCTCCCAATGTAATTTGGGCAAATTTATTACCTCTTAAATTTCATCAAATATCATCAATTTAATAGCTGTAGAGTCCCTAATGGCAGAATACTAGTAACATACGCCAGTTTTGTCACCCCGCAACAGAATCTTTCGGTCATCTCTCAACAATTTCTTTGAAAACATTTTGTAAGTTCAAGACCTGAAACTCTTGAAACAACATTACCTCAAAATATAACTCTACTCAATATGATGTAGGAGTCTTCTTTCTGCTGTTTTCATCTCGTACAAAGCAACCTTAGTATTCACGTGTTGACAAGGCTTGACCATATGCATAATACCACTTGGATCTTTTTTTTAATCTCAGGATTGAGATATTTTATGAGCAAGTTCGTTGGATCATGCAATGGAATATTTTTATATTTGGGTTTGCCTTAGAAATCTTTGCAGCAAATTCTTATCTTCATCCTCACCTGGATGGAGTGATATCTGGAATACAAACAACAGTTACCTCCCACGACAGCTTTTTGTTATTAAAAGATACTGACAAAATTTAAGATGCATTCGCCCTTCGAAATTGATTCCAATAATTTACATAACAATATTCATCTTCAATCGAACTATATCATATATATCTTGCAAAAACTAACAATTAAGGATTTTACTCGTTTGACTGGATTATTCTTAATTTCAGAAAATCTTTAGTCTTTAATCATTTCACTTATTCTCCTTTACGCAGTTTTGTTGGGAAAGTTAAAGTTGTTCGATTTATCAGAAAACGTACGGTTGAATAGGCCAGACACTTTGTAGCTTGGCAAAATTTGGTTTTCTGTAATCGTATGTTTCTTTGCCTTGGCTATTTTTAGAAATACTAAATAAGATGCACAAACACCAATTTTAGTTTGATGGTATGTTTCAAACTGTTTTATCATGACGCAAACGCTTCAACTATTCCTTCCTAGTGGAACTGTCTATTGATATCATTAAATTTTTAGTGATTTGTTTCGAAATATCTTTTGAAGTGGTTTATCTTCATATGTAATAAGATGATTTAATGTGGATAATCAACGTTATTTACTGTTTTAAATCAATCACCAAGAAATAATTAATCATAATTCTGTTCTTTTGACAGAGATCAAGAAACTCAAAGGAATACCGAGGCTAGTGCAAAAAGTGATGAACTATTTTTTTACATCATTTCATGACGTATTATTCATTGGTTTGTCCAATTGTGAACTCGTTCTGACTCTTCACTTCGGTATTTTCACGAAACGAACTTGAAAATGCACAATACAAGCTTTAACTTAGAGAATCTCACCGAGAACTCCTCGCCAGGAACGAGAATTTCCTTTCCCTTGTCTCGCTGTTCATATTTTCTCATTCGAGAGAAACTATTATTGTTATATTCAAGCCTAATCAATAATGGATTATCAAATTTGTTATAGGAGTTTCATATTTTTTTAAAATCTGGATATGTCTTGATTCTACAAATTCCATAACATTTCAAGTCAAACTCGTACTACGTGTAGATATCGAAACTCTGTAATGCAACATAATCATACCGACATGATACAAAACAAATCTATGCCAGTGACCAACGATGTTCAACTTTTTACCTGACTTTTTGATTTTCTCTTGTGTCTTGCGTATTTGGAATTTATTTTTTCATTCCGTGTATTTCTTTTCCAGTTCTTTAGTTACTTCCACGGCAATCACTGAGAGCTGATTTTTAAAGTCTGAACGTCAAAATTAAAAGTGCTTCATAACTAATACACTATAAACCATGAATTATTTCTGCATTACCAAAAGTTTTGCCCTTAGAGAGGGGCATATCCAAATTTAAAACGTCTGCTATAATCTATTCGATTCACATACTTATCCTGAGAGTACTGTGATTTTTTTAGCCAGTGAAAAAAAAAATTCGTCTCATGAATATATGATAAATAAAAATGACAAGCTAGATAAAATCAGTCTGCTGTTCGAGGGGCAATTAACAGGTCAAGAACTTCTGGGACTGGTACGATATAACACATCTCAGTACTTGCAATATCGTCTTGATGTTTTTTATCATCTTATTATAAATATAATAAATATTTGCAGTACTGCAATGAACAAGTTGAATCATGTGCTGGCGCTAGAGTGAGATGCGAGATCAGATGAATTGGAGACTCCAGGAAGAGTTAAAGCTCCCCAGAGCAGGTGAGTGATTGAGTCTGCTAAAGTACTGAAAAAACTGGTAGAGATTTGGGAATATTCCAAACAACACTTTAGCTGAAACTTTGGGTCGTTCGAGCCAATGTGTCCTGCTCAGTTATATATTTATAGATTTAGATCAGATGGTTGACGATATCTGATGAAGGTATATTTTTATTTACGATGCTGCAATGTGCCATCGAGAGCTATCATACCTATTCCAGACAATAACAAAAATAATGAATCTCCATGAAAAATCCTTCTTTTCGGCTACAGGTTACCTTCTTGCATTTGATTCAATCTTCTATTTCTCAATTTATTCATTTCTCCAAATATCGATTTTACCTTGTTGTGCAATTTTCCCCAGATATATACAATCAATAAGCAAAAATAAAACAAACGCATGTGATCAACCCATTACCCGTGAAAGATTGCATGTGCAACGCAAGATAAAAGCCCTCCACCATTGCAAGATAATCCAATGCAACTCATCCAATTTAATTGAAATATAAAATTCCAGGGTCACAGATAGAAATGCAAGGCCATCAATCATAGTAAAAGTGCAATTATATCCAGTTAGCCAAAGAAATGACTGAAATCCCATCACACACCGTTAATGGTATGAGGATAAACACGAGGAATGGAAATACCTTTCATTACATATCCGTTTCTTTCGTAGCTGTTAAAAGGAATATGCTGGAATACCTGTTTTATGCTTTATAAAATCAATAGCCTTTTCAACAGATATTTCTTTGTTATTTCTAAAAAGGGATTATAATGTGGAGATTCAATTTATCCAGAAGTTTATTCCGTGATATCTCTCGTCATCTACGTGCAGATAACAATGGTTTATCTAAGCGCGTTCGATTAATTCAAGGATTTTTTTTCTTTACCGGGAGGAAAAATGAAAAAGGAAAAGAAATTATCATGACTTATATGACAGTCTTCAGGAGAATAAAAATAATATATTTAAAAAATATAAGGGAAATATTTCCTTTCATTGTATTTTTTGTCTTTTCGTTTTTATAAAGGCCCCTCTGAATGTGAATCGGTTTTTTTAGAGATAAAATAAGAACCATTAACTTGAATGTAATCATATTGTTTCCTGGTGGAGATGATTAAAAACGGGAGATTTAAAATATCATTTGAAGGATCGAAATAACGTTGAATATTTGATTTCAGATCAAATCAATACAGAAAACTATCAGGTACTCGATCAATTTCCACGTAAATGCATGGGCGATTTTGCTCAGTCATGAAAAGATTATTCTAAAATTATATTCTAAATGAAAATTGATTTGCAGCCTGAGTTTAGGTGTGATGAAAATCAACAGAATATAAGATGAAAGTAAATTGTGGGAATAATAATGATGATAATTAGATCTGATCTTTTCATCCGGGTTGTTTGGTTCGTTTCCATTCGAAACGCCAAAGAATTATTTCATTGTTTAGGTCATCTTAGGTATTTACAATTCGTCCGAATGGCAAAACCATAATAATTGACACAGTTCATACCCAATCATAGATCCTACCCATTCATGTCTATTTTTTCTATAATTGAGTTGATGTTTAGTTTATTTCCTCTCTGAGTTACTGTCAATTGGCCTTGTGTAAAAGCAGTACATGTAAGCATATTCCATATACAACATAAGTTTGGAAATCTAGCATCAAGTGTAATTACTGAACGTTGTTATGCATGTGTCTGTGTGTTCATATGTACGTGTCTATGTAAAATTTCTTTTTTTACAGGACATTTGAGGTACGAATTAAATCAAACACGTCAGTAAAAAGGGGACTTCAAAAATTAGATTATATCAACTTGAATATCTTAGTAAAGACTGTTTACTTTTACGTGATGACTGACAGGAGACTACAGCTTGGTAATTCAAATAAAATATTTTGATAAGTATTGACACTATAATTGGCTTAGTAAAACCAATCACGTATCTCATCGCTATCCTTATCCTGGTGTTCTAATGACATCAAAAAACGAAGTCTCGATCTTGACAACGAGAACAGTCGTGTCAAAAATCTCTTCGACGTCTCAATATGAGCTGTCGTATATTTTATAAACCCAAAAGTAGACACTCTGTCTAATACTTTTTTGAGCGAATGTTGAAACAGAAATTTTCATGGGTTTTTTTATTGGATTTTTTAATCACTCCCAGTATTTTCAAGGAAATCTATTTTAAAGGCAAAACGAGTTTCATTCGGTTTTCTAATCTTTTCACTCTTCGTTTTTTTAGACTGTTTTCCTTCATTTTATAATGAACATTTTTTTAAAAGTTTACCTTTTCTATTTCCTTCGCTCTTTTTCCTTTCTTCCTCCCCTTTCGAGCTGTTCACGAATGACACACACAAACAATGCACACCCACATATACACACACGTGTCCATAACTCTTATATAAGCAAATTATTTACCCATATTTGTCTGGAAATTTGGAATTCCAAAAATTTGAGTCGTACAGGTCTACACTTTGGGGTTCAATATTATCAACTTCCACAGGATGAGAGTCTTTTGGGGGATCGGCAAATGCCAGGTTGTGGCATTTCCGATTCGGCTGCAGAGCCTTCAAGTTGATTGACGAAATTTTTAAATGTGTCTAGTGTTTAGAGCTGTAGATCTTTCTAATATATATATATATATATATATATATATATATATATATATATATATATATATATATATATATATACAACACATTTTAATGAGTTGTAAGCTTGATACCTATGTCGCTCCTTGAACTCACCACCCCTGCATTTACACTATCCCTAACATACCCCCCAAAATCTAACTCGACATCACTTCCCTCCTACCCTGACACACTCTGCCCTCTCCAAGACCAACTATTGCTTATTAACCAAAGACTTGATAACTGAATGGACTTTCTCTCACTAGGTGGGAGGCCTTATAACATATTTTACCCACAAAGCATTGCTCCTGATAGTGGACTCTGGTTCCAGATGGGAACTTTGAACCCTAAAAACAAATACTCCTATAGCACACATCACTGAAGATGGGAAAAATCCCGAAATATGTCAGGACCATCAACATCTAGGGATTAATAAACCTTACCTCTGAAGACTTTACTCCCGATTCTGTTGATATATTGTATGAGAATTGAGTTGATAAAGAAAAGATTACTCATTATTGTGTGTTAGTGCAAGTGCACGTATATCAGATTTGATATGGTGCCTATTTTTATTTTGATTATGATAATTATACGTATATAATATATAAAAAGATCAAAAATTCGTTGATACAACTGAACACGATCCAAGAAAAGTGTTAACAGTACTAACATCCTTTACAACCGCAATACGCTCAGATTGAAAAGATATGTTACCTACACCAACGGGCATGCAAACACACACATAAACACACGCACGCACACATACACACACACACATACGCTCACATTGAGCCATTTATATGACTGATAAAACCTTATCTACACAGAACAATATATCAAATAACCATCTTACCTATGTTTTGACCCTTCTTCGTTCAACCAGGTTGAAGAAAACAATGAATAATAGACCCCT
This sequence comes from Thysanoteuthis rhombus, assembly GCA_963457665.1. NCBI lineage: Eukaryota > Metazoa > Mollusca > Cephalopoda > Oegopsida > Thysanoteuthidae > Thysanoteuthis > Thysanoteuthis major. The sequence goes on along the minus strand of OY735198.1, from coordinate 20,522,143 downwards.
TGATGCCCCCATACCAATACGTATATACATATATATACATATATATATATATATATATATATATATATATATATATATATATATATATATATATAGAGAGAGAGAGAGAGAGAGAGAGAGAGAGGGAGAGAGAGAGAAAGAGAAAGGGAGAAAGGAAAATTTTTCTTCCAATAAATATAAAGCAAAAATAAATATACGGCATGTAACTATGAAAACTAATGTTTTTCTCGAGGTTTTTAAAAGAACAAACATTCCATCAAATCGTAGTTCGACTTAGCAGACGTTTCTGCTCTACAAGATTAAAGGAAATATAAAAAACATAATTTCAAAATGTTATGCTATAAAAATGCTGTATATATTTGTTCCATTCCTCTTACATTTTTTCTTTACACACACACACACACACACACACACTCATACACACACACACATATATATACTTATATATACATATACACACACACATATATATACATATATATATGTATATATATATATATATATATACATATATATATATACATATATATATTATTTTCATAGTTGATTGGAGAAGAAAAAGAATGCCTTGAAATTGATTCATACTTCTGTGGTCTTATTTTGATTGAATGGAACTTTCATCTCCTGTTGAAAGAAATTGTGACTAAAAATATAAATTGGTTCTCGAGGGGGTTATATCAATTCTTAAATATAGATGGTTATGTGGACCCCTAAAGCATGACTCAGATGCTTTGGCTGAAAATAAAAAAAGAAACTCCATTATTTTCACGGAGGACGACAGAATCATACAATGCACTGAGGCTTTGAATATATTTTGGAAGGATCTCAGTTATCAAGATTCGACTATTCTAGTGAGCAAAAAAACCAAAAAAACAAAAACAAAACAAAACGGAGAGAGTAAAGAAGGAGCAATAAGCATCAAATGAACAAAAAAAAATCAGACAAAAACAAAAATGCTGAGAGAGCGATAAAAGAACAAAGTGAAAATGAGTGAAGATACAGCTTCGGTTAGTCACGCAATAGAAACTGTCATGTGTCTTCTGGGAGTATGCTGTGTTGGGAATGAATAATACAAAATTAAGGAAAGTATAGTTCAATGGGTAAGTTTCTTCCTTTGCCTTTTGTTGGATCACTGAACACGAACTGTATGGAGCACGTCAGCATAAGCATGATTGAACCGACTAAATCAAAATACTCTTTTCCGCGGGGATGGATTGGTTGGGATACAACACATCGTTGTTCTATCTGAATATAATTAGTAGAAGCTACCACCATGTATAACACATTTATAGCAAGACAGACTAAATGGACAAATGAAGAAACTAATTTTGACTGCTTTTTGGCAGTTTAGATTGATGGTCAAAGATATATTTATGAGAAAAAGGGAAAAAGGGCGAGGAAAAGATGAAAATCTATGAACTAAGGTGCTATGTTTTTTAAAAACTGCATCAGGGAACTGGAGGGAACAATATCCTGTACCGTCATTACGATTGAACGTTAGACGACATGAATTTCCTAATTTATTATAGGTATAGATATTTTAATCTCGTCGAAATTACGAAAGGAATAAGAACACTTATTACTACCAACAATGATGATGATAAGATTGCTTGTGACACTAATGCTAAAGCTGAAAAACAAATATGTTCACAGAATGCAGCAGCTGAATAAAATATAATCAATTTTTGTATAATTGAGAAAGTAACAGACATGCTGGAATAAATGTCAAAATTTGCAGATGAAAACTGTAACAAAATTAGAGATTACGTTCACATTTGTGTCACACAAGATTGGAATTCAATTTACGCAAATTGTTGATTGTTCATTCAATAATGCCTTTCAGTCAAATAAAGTTAACTTTGCAACACTTTAAGATGCAGGCAGAATTGTCTGCATCTAGCAAATATTCCTTACAATGAATGATGATGGGATCAATTGACTACCTCGTCTTTCAATAGATATATGACTCAACCGGGTCACATTTTGTTTCGATATGGTCCATATTTCAAACATTTAGCTTCAATAAATACATTACAGTCATGCAAAACATCGATGAGAACTACAGAATTAGTTTGTCAAACAATCAATTTACAAAACTTAGTAGAATTATTAAATAATGAAACAATTAAGAGGTAAAACCAAGCTCCTGGTTTCCGCCTCAGTACTCAATAGCAATATTACTGACATGCAGAAAGTGACCTGTATCCGTGGCGTAAATTGTGTGGGTCTTTTACTGTTGCTGAGACAACGAAGCCACAATTACTACGTAGTGAGACACATAGGGAGCGTGGGAAACATACATCAAAACATCTTGTTTCTTACAGAAAGACTAGTGTTATTTGCATGGCGTAATGAAGACGTAAATCTAATTTCTGCTTTGTTGAGGAAATAAAATAATTCTCTCATTTTCATATTCTTTTCTTCAAACTAATTCTGTTTTGTCATTTCTCAGATAAGCCAAAAAAAGATTTTTTTCCATTTACAATTTGGCATGGCTGATTATATATATATATATATATATATATATATATATATATATATTATGATCGATCTCTTCTCCCTTCTTAACTCCCACTGAAACCATACCATTTTTACATCATCATCATCATCATCATCATCATCATCATCATCATCATCATCATCATCATCATCATCATCATCATCATCATCAGTCTTTCATTGTCCGTTGTTGGACATGCGTATGATTCGCTCACGCGCACGTTTCATAGTTCTCAGTCTCTTGGTTAAGTTCAATAACTCAGCCCCGTAACTGACAATCAGGACACTCAGCCATTCAGAACGCTTATTTCAACTTCTGTTTTCATATCATCCTTCTTAGTAAAGTTGATTTTCCTCCAGTAATATATCCAAATAGTTCAGCGTAAGTTTCAAATATTGTTAATCAAACTTTCCACTGGATGCCAAATCTTTGCAGACTAATAAAGAATTATTATCATTACAACCGTTCATAATGAATCCAGCATTCGACTGATTGAAGTCATGAACTCTCTGACGTTCCATCAAAGATAAAAGCGAGTAAATCGTCCCTCCCATTGAGCCGCTTATCCATTTGGACATTTCTGGTGGATGACAATTTATCGAATAATTTAATTTCGACCGATGCAATATGGCTTTTATAATATGTGAGCTTTTGGCATCTTCTTTATTAGCAGAACCTCTTTAATCAGTCGCTTATGGCAGCACGAGAGTATTCCTGAATATTTCTTCGTACATACGAAATCAATACCGGACACTACTTAAGATATTCCAAAGATTTATAAGCATATTATCTATCGTTTGCGTTGTGGCTGCCTCCATCATATTTTCTCCTCGTGGCAAGATTCTTCTGAATTACAGCCAAAAATCTCCTTTTAACTCTTTTCCTTTCATTTATTTGTTCCATCCATCACATTTTTCACTTATTTAATGTTTTCTTCTACCATCATTTGACTATTTTTACTTTTTCTTCGGCCTTTTTCTGAAGTTATTTTCTATTGACACATTTTATTAGTTATTTCTTCGAGGCAATTTTTGGTGAATATTTGTTTTAACCCCATTATAACCAACTATTTCAATTTTTCAACCGATAACGCTGCTGCTGCTGAAGTGCAAATTACACCGACTATTCAGAATCGTCGAATCATTTCTCAAAACTAGTATTAGAATATTTCCATTAATTGCCTACCCCCACATCGTCATGTTTTTAATCAACTTTTCTCTAAGTTCTTTATAAGGCACTGACCGTAGCGCAATGATTAGCCGATTTGTAAGGCTAATAAGGTGAGTTCAATTCTTACTGGCTGTGACACAACTGTGGCATTGTAAATGAATTATAAATGCGATGATTAGCTTTCTTGCAGAAAAACACATTGATGTGATGAGTTTGCTTTTCATTTGAGCGTGTGTCTATTTGGGTCATGTGAAGAAAAGGTATACTTAATAGATAATTGCAAGAATATTCTGTCGAGCCACAATGGATTATAAGCTATGATCACCAACTGTCATGGTATAACCTCGAGCATAATACAAGATCTTTTACTAAAAAATAGACGAAAATCATCAGTTTGACCCATAAACAGTTTGGTCAAACATATCCCATGCTTTTGCATATATGAATACAACTTCAATTGACATCATGCATGTTAGCTCGCGATATGCCTGTCGTTTTTGCTAGCCTGGTTTCGTAATAAATGGTATATACGCTGTGTATTGCGTAATATCGATTGTTCAAAGATATTCGTCACCACTGATGAAAAATTTAAATCTTAAAACCTGGAAACTGCGATTGATTTGTTGAAAATAAAAGCAATTAATCATTTGTGGCAGCTGACTAAGTGCCAGAAACAATGAATTCATGAGAAAAAAGCTATCTCTCACGACGACTTCATGGTAAAAAAAATCAGATGAATCGATTTTCTGAAATGTTTTGCCCTATTTTGAACTAGTCAGTCTCAGGGTTAGCTTGTAGTCAAAAACACCCCTGTAAGAATAATGGGTGATCCATAGTCACGTCCTGGAGCTCAATCAAGCTAAGAATTCGTCTCTGATCTTATTTCATGTTCTACATTTTAGTTTCATTTTTTCCATTTCTTTTATTCATTCCTTTATTCTCAGCCAAGTTATGTGCATTTTGTCTTACTTTCACTCTATTCAACCTTTTATTTTATATCTTTGAAGATATATTTCCCGCTAATGCATTTTGTAAGTATACGTCTGTCCAAATTGATTGGTCAGAGAAATAAAAATAGTTTTTCAACCATCCCCTTTTTACTTTCTACCTATCAATAACCTTGGGTATTTTTTCTGGATTTAACGTATTTTCACCTCACACATGCCCATTTCCCTGGTAGTAGGACATAAATGAAATCAGTGGCAAAATCAACCGTTTTGATTTGGTCTTCAATGAAAGATATGCTAACCTAGTCTGTAATTTACTTTGATTATTCCATCTTGAGTCGTCTTCAAAACGACAGCTCTCTTTTATTATCATCATTTCAATTCATCCTTCCTCCTTTATCTCTTCAATTTTGAATTAGCCCCATTCAGGCTCTTTAATATCCATTTCAAATAAAGTACAGACGCCTGTGATCTTCCTAAACTCCTCATGTCATGGCGTCTTTATTTGTCTTTTTCGTTTTTTTCCCTAACATTCTCCCCTATAACTAATTGCAGTCCTTCTAAAATACTTTCCAATTATTTCATTATCCAAATTTATCAGTTCATAATTTCATGAAATTCAAATGACATCATTATCAGCAGCAGATATAGGTTCACTCCTTAACAAAGGCCTTTCCCAACTTCTCTCTTTTGATTACGTTAATCTCGGTCAGGCTTTACGAGCAAAACTTCCTATTTGATCTCTCAATTGAAATTAGTTTCCCAAGGAACAAATCTGTTAGTTTTACTTCAGTTGACCTCTTTTCTCGCCATGTGGCCTGCCCATCTGCATGTTTGTTGTTTAATCCTTACGTACGATATATTCCATCTTTTTTTTAGATTCTTTTTCTATTGCTAGGAGTTGTTCCCAATAATGTTCTTTTCATTGCTTCCTGTGGTATTTGAATTTCACGCAACGAATCAATAAAGTAACGTTGATTTCGAACACCAAAAAACTACTAGTACACTCTTAAAGACTGTTTCCTCACATACACACACGCACACACATACGTGCATATGGAATCATGTTCAAACTTATTTAGTATCGATCGGATAAACGAGTTATGGTCAATTTGACTACCTTGCTAACTATCCCTCTTGGCTTGGTACCTACCTCCATGCACAAATTAACTCACGGGATTCTGCTGTCAAACACTGCATTGGATGTAGCAGTCATTCTGCTACAATTGCCTACGAAAGTGTAATGATTGCTAGGGTGTAGACTAGCAACACCCTTTCCAAAACCAGTTTCGATTCATGCCAGAGGTAAGCTATGATCAAAATCCGTAGTTTGTTAACAGGATAGGAAGATTTGATTCTGTCTTTCTGTGGGTCAGTAGAATGCAATTAGTACACACAACCAAATCCTTTTATGTTTATTTTTTCGCATGATTATCCTTTCAAATACCCCAAAATTGTGATGATGGTATGTTACACTGATTTTTTGTTGAAAATTTGAAATCGAACACCAGAAAAAAAACTGACCATCATATATATCTAGGACAACACATCTCTACAAAACCTTCAAGACAAAAGGTAAATACAGAAACGAACTACTTTAGGGTGGTAAGCTTTTGGTAAAGCAAAATGAACACGAACAAGAACATTTCATTAGTTTTAAAAACTCAATAGTCATAGTTATGGAGCTGAAGCATGAAAGCTAACTAAAAGACGTGTACATGGGAGATTCATAATCAACGTCACATGGAAAGATCACAAAAAGCACAATATCTCTGAGCAAGAGCAGGAGTCACGATATCATAGAATCCAATAGAAAACTCAAATGGTAATTGGCTGGTCATGTTACAAGGATGGTAGACAAATGATGGACTTCATGACTGATAGCATAAATCCCCAGAAATTCTATCCAAAACTGTGGCCGGCAAAATATGAAATAGCGTGACAGAATAGACTCGTTCTGGAACTAGATACAGGGATATGGCAAATGCTGGGGAATGCTGGGGAATGCTTATCCCCAACGACAGATACTAAATAGCTACTGCTGATGATGATTATGTACAAGGAACTTGACTTGGAAGGAAAGGAGAAAGATGTGCGCTGCAAAAGAAGAGACGTATCAATCCATCATCTCATATTTCAATATTCTAATTAATACTCTCAAACATAACATGCTGACAAAAGACTTCGCCCACGTGACGTTTTCTATTGAGTGACTATAAGTTCCCCTACATTGAACGTATCATGAATACCTCAACATCTCCTTACTTGATGCTGCTGCTATTAATCATCTCATTACATATGGAATCATTTGAGTGGATAAAGACTTTGACGTGTTTGTTCAATCAATCCTATACGAGGTATGAAAAGCTACATTAACACCTAAATCTAATATGACCTCTGTTAAATGAGCCGAATCAATTAGCGAAGGGCAACATTTAGTATGAATTATAGAGAGTTCCTGCCCGAGTTTTGATAAGTAGTGTCCAGTGAGTTTTAAGCAGTCTATTCCACATGATTACCTTTTGGTGCCGAATATTTCTACTTTCCACTCAACGTATGCGGTAACCTGCTGTGAGTGTGATCTTTACTGATATCTTAATCATCATCAATTATGGACAAAGTCCTACTCCATTCCCTCCCATGGTGACTATGATTGCGCTAATCTAATGTCATCCGTCCATCTTGCGTCTGGCTTTTTCCTTCCGCGACGACTGTTCCATTAGAAACAGTCGATGAGTCTTTTGCTCAATAAATTGTCATCTGTTCCTGCCTATTGTCCAGCAAAACACCATTTTTGTTACTTTGATATTTATGACTGTGTGGGTTATATTATCTTACTTTACCAATTCCCTCTCAATTAATTTCTCTCTCTCTCTCTCACACTCTATATCTACTCATCTTTCTTTCAGTCTTCTCCGACCCACCTCTTAAATTCCTTCCCCTTTCCTTCTCAAAATATTTCCCTCTCTTCCTCCCTCCCTTTTGGTTTCTCTCCATACATGTCTACATTCAACCTTACCGTCCATAATCACCATGTTGGAAAGGTGCCAAATTTGAATTTAACTGCATCGAATTCTGAATAATATTTTCATATTTTGTCTCTCTAGACCGAAGTCATTGATAAATGAGTAGCCTAAATGTACGTGATTCGAATAATTCTGTTTGAAAAAAAAAACCCCAAACATTTTTACTCATATCATGAGCGTAATTTCACAATTTCTACACAGTATTATGAGCTTCGTATATTCCACCCAAGAAGTTTTTTGCTAGATGCACCAATTCAGTTGATTCCTCCCTTGTCTTCTAACATATAACCTCGTTACATACATCCCGGCCCAGTTTGTCCTCCAAAGACATTATTAACAAGATAAACTCATTCCTCAATCAATTTTATCTGGTCTGTTCCCTTGGGCTAAATGCAACTGTCTCCATTCCCGTCGTGGTAGGTAATCTCAGCATATATGTGAAAAGGGTATCCAATAAAATTCAAAACATTTATTTCAACTCCAAAATACGCTTTCACAATTGACCAGATATTGAAAAATGAATAGATATGTTCAAACAAGATTGAACATTGGAAAGTTATATAAAAATTTAGGAATATTTGTTCCATAAAACTTCTGTTTTATGTGAAATTGAAAGATGCCGATGAAACTACTCTCGAAATTCACAGATATTTCAGCAGTCATAATTGGATCTCACCATAATTGGAACTTCTGTTCCCTGAAGCTTAGTCACCAGGGCCGAAAGAAGGATATTAAGGAATGCTACTTATAAACTGATGCTTTTTACAAATTGATTAAAAGTTGTTACTATTGAAGTTGCGGGCGTGAAGACCGAGCTAATTAAATGAAAGTTGTTTATGCTGTTACATAGTCGATATCAAATCGTTTCTGCCTGTCTTCGTTTTTCTTGTCTTTCTACAAATAGAGAACTGTGGTCAATGCATTTCGCTTTCACCATACATTATGTCATATGCCAATGAAAATTGTGACTTCAGCATAAGATCACCTTCATTATTTTTCATTTTGTCCTATTTGATTTTGCCAGTACATTATATCCATTATACTCATATTACTTATTTTTCTTGATGCTATGGCTATCTACTGCCTGATAGTTTGGTATTGTACTGAACAAAGGTTGCACAAACTTTTATTCAAAATTATGTCATCATATCTTTCCTTCTTCTTTTTGCAAAAAATTCAAGATATTTTTACTGTTTTTGGTTTTAATCAAACCGTTTCTATAATTCCTTACGAGTTCTTTGACATAATGAAGGATGTAATTCGGAATTTTGCGTGACCTATTCATAAGACAGATAAACAGCCAGCCAGTTTGAATCGCCTAAACAATGGAAAGAACCTATGTTGAAAATGTGGTCGACAGTTTCAAATGCTACCGTTACACAACTGGAGAAAAAAAATTAAATTTTAAAATATCACCGCCCTAGTCCGAACAATTAAATATCAATGGAATAATACTTTTACTTTTTTAAACATAAGCAATTAAAAAGACCCAGGAACAAAAACTGCGTCGTAATCATATACATATATAGATATATATATATATATATATATATATATATATATATATATATATATATATATATATTTATATATGTGTGTGTGTGTGTGTGTGTGTGTGCTTGTGCGTGCATGTGTGTTTATGACTGTGTGTGTGTTTCCCTTTAATCATGTTATGTGTATGCATGCATTGCAGGGTGCCTTAGCGTCGTGCAGAGGTTTTCTATGTAGTCTTGGTGAGAATTACTGCTATAGTGAATTGACTCCCGGTTAGGTGTCACTAAATTATGATATCGTGCCAAACTAGACAAAATTTATATACATTACTATTTTCATTTTTGTGGTGTCTTCTAATTTATATTCTCTCCTTGCATCGTTATCATATTCAATATTTTCCTCCTATGTTTTGCGTCACTTTTTTCCGATTTTAATTCCATGCCTGGTGTCTATACCCGTCTCTGTATCTCTGCATCTTTTGCCATTTCACAGTCCACCCTTCCCTTCCGATGTGAATTTCCATAAACTCCATTAGTCACCTACGGAGGTGAAGCATGAAATCTAACAAAGAGATTACATCTCAAACGGAAAAGCATGCAACGTGCATAAGAAATGATCGTGCTCAACATCACATAGAGAGATAACCAGTGAGCACGGTATATTAGAGAAAAGAAGAGCCTGAGATATCATAGGATCTATTAGAAAACTCAAATGGAAATGGGCAGGCCATATTGCAAGATGTCTGCCAGGCATTACGTCTCACAGAATTGATCCCCAGAGATTATATGCAGAATTGAATCCGGCAGAGAATAAGATGGTGTGACGATTTAGACAGGTCAAGAGATATTGGTATCGTAACGCCCTTTTAGAAAGGGCTGGCAAATCTTTGGAAAGGTCTATGCCTTAAGATGGTCCTTAAAAGGTTGATGATATCATCCATCGTACGTTTCTTTTTCCTTCTCTTTCCGACACTTTTTCCGGAAATTTCTGATACTTATCATTCTCCTTATTGTCTCCTCCAATATTGCATTTCATTTCTCTGAATATATTGCTTTCCTGTTTTTGCTGAAGCCTCTTCTTCTTCACACTCTTCTCTTTCACTTTCTCGTCTTTCTGTCCATTTACTTTCCTTCACTAAAAGGCTCCAGTAATTTTCTTTTTGAAAGCATTCCACCCCATTTCACTCTTTCAAAACTAACAAAATATTACATAATTATATGAACCCCTTTGAAAATTAGTTAGTTGGTTGTGGTTACTCTGAGACTATAAAAGTTGACTTCAGCTCTGAAAAATGAGAAATTCAAATGACTATATATATATATATATATATATATATATATATATATATATATATATATATGTATATATATATATATACATATATATATATATATATATGTATGTATATAGACATTTGTGTGTGTGTATGTATGTATATATATATATGTGTGTGTAAAATAAAAAGTTGGATATTTAGTAAACGGATTCGTGTTCATGGTTGTATTTTTCAACTCAATTAAGCGTTCCTATTAAACAGACAACCTCATTGGTCAAATATTATACTGACACTTTGTGAATCACGTCTGTCTTTGTCGGTTGGTTGTCTACTTCTGATTGAAGATCCTGTCTTCTCAGTGAGTCGATTTTATTTGCGTTTCAGTACATAGAAAAAGGAAATGAAGTGAAAGGATTTCATATGAATAGGAAAAAAAGCATTAGATTCAGCAAAATACATAAATAGTTAATGCATATGCATCAAAAAGTCACTTAGTTATCAACACATCTATCGAAGCCACTCAACCAGGAGATAAAGAACTTCAATTTATCTCAATTTTGGATATGGGCAGGGTAGGTAATTATCACTTTATGTTCCAGGACTTTTTGATTAAAACACGCACACACAAGCCTACACACAATACATACATACACAAACACATACCCAAGCAAATGTACACATACATACACACATACACACATATACACACATTCACTCTCGCGATATACACTCAACACATAGTGATTTGCGCTGATTTTTGTCAGGCCCGCCCCCAATTAAATCAAACATTTTATATCATAGCTTTCAAATCACTTCGAACGCAATAGACGGACGTTTAAAATCCGATATAAACAGATCGAACCACGGCGCACTTATTTATGCGCTCTTCAGACCGGAACAAAGTGTGGATATTATATATAAGATCAAGTATGACATAAGGCGATGTAAAAGAAATAAAGCTTAAAATATTATTTTGCGCTGATATTCCAATAAGATCTGAAAATATAATTTTCATTTTATATGGAAGCTTTATATTGCAATGAAGACCGGCAAGAGGCAGATTTATAGTATGCATCTTTATGCACGTTTCAATAAACATTCAAATATACTATACATATACGTGTGTCCTGAAGAACGTACATGACCACACACATTAGTTTTTTTCAACGGTTTCATTATATATTGCATAATCTTAGGCCTTTGGTGATTAACAAATTTTTAAATGTACAATACGGACGCTTAATATAAAAAGATTGTTTAATTAATCTTTCAGCTGAGAAGGTCTGGCTTACCTTGACGATCAGCACTCGATATCTTGTATTTCTATCTTGTTTCATATATATAAGACTTGTGTTAGTTTGATAGATGCATCACCTTAAATAACATGACAAAAATGATTTTAGTCAAGCAGATTATTCGGATCGTGTTGCCGATTCATTCACCAAAAATTGTAGTTTAGTTGTGGTAGTATGCACGACTGAGTTAAGTTTAGTAAATATCTTCCACAGAACCCTGTCATAGTGAAGCTAATATAAATGCTCCTGTAAGAACGTGCTCTGAATTTTCAACTAAAAATTCAGCCTTTTGATGTTATCGCAAATAATTTTATAAAAAGGATATCCAACGGATAAACATTTTGGCCCGGAACGTTTTCCATTTATTTGAATTTTCTAACATCTATCATATAGACGTTAAGTTGCGAATAGCCACTCGTAAACGGTAAAATGTCAACTTTCAAGATGAAAATATTCAAAGCAATACAGTAGAAGTTTTAAATTCTGATGCCAATTAAAAAAGAATTCGTTTGAAGTATCAATAACAGGGTTACACATCCAGGAATCCAACTACAACTGAACCAAATCATCCTAAATGACTTAAATTTTCAATCATATCCATTACCTATATTGCTGTAATTTCACGGTACTTGCAAGACATGTCATGTATTTGATGATTTGTCCAGTATTTTGTAAAATATAATAAACTCGTGACATATCAAATACAACAAGACAGCTCCATCGATTAAGTTGGAGCTCGTCTTATAAGGTTTGAACTTTTACTTCCTTTGATGGTCTTTTAACAGTATGAATCTGTTTATCTGTTTTCATGAACCTTGTAAAATGAGGGTGCTGTAGTTCTTGCTACCAACTGGATAATATGAATGTTCTTGTTAAGATCTCATCTGATCCTGACCGTCAACTCGTTTGCATACTTGGTAACGAGAGTATAGATAATATATAATAAATGTGATGGAGTTTTCGTCTCTCTATGTGTGACGATCTGCAGTGGAAAACATGAGAAAATCGGGGTTACTTAGAGACCCTTCATCTAAGACAGAGCCTCAGAGATTTTTTCCAGGTACGAACATATCATATTGCTTGTTGACCAGAGCTTATAGGAAATTGTATTGAAGTAACGTCTCCATAAATGAATAGTTAACCGTCAGTCAAAGTCGAGACAAAAGTCAGACCAGCGTGAAACTTGTATTTCTACAGTGACCACTGTCGATTACTGTTCAGTGACCTTTAGCCTATGTCTGTTTGGTCATCATTGAATCATTTTTAGAAAGCAATTTCGATGGATATGGCCAAAAGCTTTGCCAAATAGTCTGATAAATGTCCTTGCCAAGATTTACGGGTCAGTAAGGAAAAACATTTGGCGCTGTTTGGCTTCTCTTACAAAAACAGGACGATATATAGCTTCAATTTGACACGGAAGAGGCCCCTGGGAAGTATCATTTGCTAAGGGGTACCTGTGGTAGATGTCGCTGTTGCTCCCTTTTTTTATAATTGAATAGCTTTGCTATCCCCCAACATTTTTCAATGAAATTCTCTACGTAAGCATTTGAAGAAGTTTTACTTGGATGATAATGATGAGTTACGGCGGATCCGATTTATTGTTTACATTATATAAAAAGAGGTTTGATGTATGGGGTTCTTGAAAAAATATTGCAATACTTCCCCTCTCTCTCTTCCTCCCCTCAATTGTTTTTTAAAGGATTCAATATATAGTAGAAAATTTGAGCAATAATCAAAATATAAATTCGGGCTTATACATAAAATGATGGATTCAATAAAGACTTGGTGAAGGCTGAAAAGTCATCGGCCGAAATGTCATTCAGTCATTAAAATACTAGTATGAATAATTCATAGAATATCACAGTAACAATCTCTGTATATATGCATATGTCAAAGTAGACGCCAGCCAGTCTTGTCATCTCAGAGTTTTCATTTTTTAAATTTCTATCGTCTATTTTTACAATATTTGCTGCTATTTTGTGTCTCCCACTCTTTCTCTCTCTGTGCCTCTCTTTCTCTCTCACTTTATATGTATGTATATAGATAAAATACACACACACACACACACAAACACACACACACACACACACACACACATATATATATATATATATATATATATATATGATCCTACAGAATGTTGGCCGGTTGATATATTGACCATGCAATGACAGGAGATCACATATAGTCTTTATTTAATATAGTGCTATCTGAAATCATGTATATATACATATATCTATCCAATTATTCATCTATCTATCTATCTATCTATCTATATATATATATATATATATATATATATATATATACATATATATATATATGTGTGTGTGTGTTTGTGTGTGTGTGTGTGTGTGTGCGTGCGTGTGAGTGTGAAGTCCGTTTATGTCTGTCATTATGTATATATAACTGCAAGCGTATATATGCATTCTCATATATTTATATGCAAAACATATATATCTTTCTAAGTTTGTCTTCATGCATACCTAAATATACAATAAAATATTATTCAAATTTTGTTCCCTCCTACCTTCATCTTTATGAATATGTAAATACACACGCATGCAAGTACACAACTCCCTCATACACACACACACACCCATATACACATACGCATACATATTATGTATGTATACGTATGATGATGAGTCGTGCCATATCATATTGAAACTCTGCTTGGAATGATCACCCGATAGTCTCGTTCTCTAGGTAAAAATTATACATTCACCGAGTAATAACGTGTGATCATTTCAAATAGAATTTCATTATAGTATATCAATAATTTATAATTATTCTATTGGATCATATATTAATCTTATAACAACAAATTGTCTGCGTTAAAAGAAACAAATAGAGTATATATATAGACCATGGATAAACAAAATGGATATTTAGAGTTGTAATGTTATTTAGACCTTTGCATTACGCCGGTATTTACCTCAATGGTTAATCAATGCTACGTTAGGTGGCTGCCCCATCAGTTGAAAGCTTGATTCCTGTTGCAATTGTACAATTTATTCCTGTTGTCTATACCAAATGATACATTTTCTGTGTAATGACAGGATGTATTATGAAATTAAGTTTCAATATACTTTAATGGAATTTATAATCATTCTGCCGTTTCATATATCCCTTTCTCAATTAAACTTACACATATGAGTGAAATATCTCAGTGTACTTGATGAGTTGATACATATTCATTTCAAATATTTCTTTAGGTCTCTCACTATATATATATATATATATATATATATATATATATATATATATATATATATATATATATGTATATATATATATATATATATATATATTCATATATATGTATACGTGTGTGTGTATTTATCTCTTTCTAGATTTATATATCTGTCTATACAAGTAAATATCTATACAAATGTACATTTATATATACATACATATATATATATATACATATATATATATATATATATATATATATATATATATATATATATATATAGACAGAGAGAGAGAGAGAAGGAAATAAAGAAATTACAAAGCTTATCTTAGTTTAGAACACATTCCCTCTATTCTCAGTCAACTTCCCCCCTCTGTCCATGTTCATTTATTCAAATGCGATAGTAAAAGATTTTTGACCTCAGCATATTAAGAATGGTGGCACAATTCAGACATCAGCATTAAGATATGTTACATCGTTAGAGATGAAAATAATATCATGCAGTGCAGCAGACCGTGTGTAAATGAGAATAACAGAGGTTTTCCCTTCCAATGAAAGATGTTACGGAAAAAATAACTATCATTCAAGAGTTGGCGGCTCTCTTCAAAACCTCCGTTAGGCCGCCTACGGAGCTCTTCACTAACCAAGGGTAAAGATTAAAGCCACTTAATGCCACTGATTCTTTTTAAAAGATGGCGAGGTCAGGAATGTCAAATTATCAATCGACGAGAATGTCCCGAAAGACCGTGGAAATGTTTAGATAGACTTTGATTCATGCTATTCCTCGTGTATTACAAATTCCTATTGCTCAAAAGTGTTGATCCAACAAATGAACAATAGATGACGATCCTTTGATCTCATTGCTAAAGATAAATGTGTAGACTTATTTGAACTCCTCTCATTACTTTAAGTTCATGAGATATCGGTACTTAATGTGAATATAGACAGTAACTGGATTAATCCATCTCCTTTACAAATAATGCATGGTATAGCTTCAAATCGAAACTTTATCAACCCCTCACTTTGCTCTGGGGATATGCAGAAGAAAATAAACCTGAGATAATTTTTTAAGAGGCGCCTAAAAGGAATATGTCCCTGGAGATAAAATGCTTTTATTTGTTCATTTTTACATCATTTAATAGTTATCACGTCTGCTCCACACGGGGAGGACCCCGTGTTTGATTCCTGGAAAGAACGGCGATTGTGGAAATCTCTCCACGAGGACAAATTTTGCTTTACATCCAGCAGCTGATTGAGTATACTGTGAGGTGAGTGATCTCAGTCGGAGTATCTCTTCAGTGGACATGCACCCTACCGATGGGTGGTCATAAAACTCGTCGATATAAAGTCCCAATGTCAACCAGGTATGAGACTTGCTGGTATAACTAGTCTGACGTATGGAACAGAAACCAGGACTTTGTCAACGGCTGTTGATCATACGAAACAAGCGTTTCATGTTGACCTCATCGCATTCTTGTCAACTATGAGCTAACGCAATAACAGTGAAGCCAAAATGCAGCACTCTTTCTATTGTCGGCATTTGAGGTTATGCCCTTATTTCTCAAGTATGTTTGTTCTATTTTCTTGAAAAATGTTTTTATCTCTTACGATGTCTGTTTTGTTAATCCCTCTCATAAGCCCTTAGAATATGACAAAACAGAACACGACTCCAATAACATGGATTAAATAACCAGCTATTTTGACGTAGTGCTAGCGTCAATATACCAATCTGGTTATGTTTTGGAGAATAAATGTTTTTGGAAATATCATCATCATATTCTATCATCAACTTAATCAGCAGCAAAAACAACAGCAGTATCAATAAGAAAGAGTTTTACCGTTTACTGTTAGACGTGGATCTTTTTTTTACGATTCGTAACACCTCTAGATCAGGGTCGTCGCTCTTTCTGTACTTTTTTAGTTTGTCACACCATCTTATTTTTACGCATATTGTCTGTGTAAATTTGAGATTTCCCACGGTTCCTCTGATATCTAAGACCTATTTTCTTTCTGATATACTGAGGCCAATCTTTTGGCCAAGTTCCATGTTTCTGCTCCATAGGCTTCTATCCAGAGAATGCATCTATCGTAGGCCCTCATAATATTTTGTTTATTCTTGAATGTTATGCGTGCCGTGCCAAAAACAGGTCAACTGAGAATGATATCTACTTTTTAAAGATCTGTTGTCTTACATAGATGCAGTGGTCTCTTTCCTTTAGGTCTGTAAGTTCCATTTCGAGTATTTTCTACTCAACGTCTGAGACACATAGCATTGTTTTTTGAAGTAGTTAATTTGATGATCAACTATTTTTTCTTGTTCATCCAGTGTATTCGATATTATTAAGAAATTATTAGGGTCCTCAGTAGAATGTACAGATACATCAGTAAATATTAGGCTACTTAGGTATTGGAGATGTGGTCATACCAATGCAGATAGCTTCTTATTCTGGTTAGTCTAGAATATAGAAAGTAACAATTACTGGTTGTTTTAACAAACCTGTGTTGAGGGGAAAGCATTTTGTTAACAACAGGAAACAGGAAAGCACAGGGAATCATTTTGTAGTACATTAACGATTAACATCATTCAATCACATAGGAAGAAAGATACAAGATATTTGATCCATATGGGCTAGAAATGATGTTTTTGTTTGAACAGAGAAGTAAACACCGTGGTCATTAATAAGCAATGTTTTGCTTTATATTCCTTTCGTATTAGTTGTTTAATAATTGGAAATTAGTAATTAAATGATATTTTTCTTGATGATGATCCATAATAAAAACAGCCGACTGCCCAATACAAAACAAAAAATATTCTGAAAAGCCCATCAATTATTACATGCTTTCATAGAAATTGGTAAGATTCTCCATTTTGGGCATCAAAGATCTCAGGAAGTAATTGGAATAAATATTCGCAAAATACACATTGAAAGTGAGTAATGCTGGCAACAAGGCCAGTAAACATTAAGTCCCTATAAGGATTTAAACAGTCAAGAAAAATATGATACCTTAGAAAGCACAGTATTTTATAACCAATGTTACTGTCTCAGAAAACTAACATCCTGTAACAGTTGATATCACCAGTATGAGAATAGATATGTTCAATAGTAAAAAAAGAATATGTTTTTTTTTAAATGTCAGAAGAGAGTGTATGCATGCATTTATTTTCTATTCGTTGGAGATTATTATTAGTCTGACCCTGGTTGTCTCGCTAGGCAATGTGTACAACTTTTGATTTTTCGGCACTTGGCCAAAAATTTTGACTGCTGTGTGTTACTTATTCCCTGGTTGACTTTCGAGCTGTGACAAGAGCTGGTCATTGAATTTCGCATGCACTTCACTTACGTCAGCAATTTCCGTCGGTAGCAGTGTCGATGTTGGTGGCTGGTATTTGCATATTCAAATCTTTATGCAAAAGTCAGGTAATTTGTTTTTTGTATCTCAATACCTTTGACTCCTGAGACCCACTTGTTAATGTCAAAAGGAAACAGAATGCCAGAACATTGTAGGAAATGCAGAATTCTCTCTTAAGATGTCAGAAGTGATTTGTTCTGTGGCATCTGACAAAGCAGTAACTGGATTCCATTCACAATGTCGGTTCTCCAGAGAAACTAGAACGAACTGAGGATACCTGGTAGCGGGCGTATTTTGCCACCCTTTAGGAGAAAAATCATCTCCTTTCTGCTATTGGACATTCAGAACAGGGATCATGGTACAAGTGGGGAAATATAGAAGATTCGTCTGGTTCGATCTCAAAGAAAGTAGGTTTCCCTATAAAGGATGTGTGCAGCATTCCACTTTCGCCAATTAGCCCGGAGTTTGTGTCCAATACAACTTACCAATGTGAAAACTGCTAGTACTAAGTATATAATCATCATCATGATCATCATGATCATCATGATCATCGTCATCGTCATCGTCGTCATCATCATCATCATCATCATCATCATCATCAATCGTTTATTGTCCGTCGTAGGACAGTCCTTTTTCAGGATAAGCCTAGTATCTCTATCATGAATGTTACCGTACCAATACATTCTGGAGTTGTCTGCTATGTCTCGCCATCTTATTATCTACCAGCCTTTATTTCTCCATGATTATCCATGTTGTGAATATTACCAAAAAAGTTTCACGGGAGATACAACCTGGCAATACCGGTCGTTGCAAAATATCTAGTTGAGTAGAGTAAAAGTAAAATAGTTATTTCGGGACGGAAAGAAACAGTTCTGCCGGTAAAATCAAACATTGATGCTCCTATAAATCGATGGTGTTTTTAAATATAGCCTCGCCTTTCCGAGTGGGTTATGCTAACATAACAGCTAGTCGATAAGTTAAAAAAAGTAGTTGCACACCCCAACATTTTATTCTGTGTCCCTCCCACTTTTTAAATCCAATTCTCTTTACAAATTAGCTGGCAGGGTACACTGTCTATATATATATATATATATATATATATATATATATATATATATATATATATATAATCATAGATAATGATTATGCTGAAAAATACTTTATTTAGTTAACCATCGAGTTTCACTCGTGTTTTCACCAATGTATGGCCAACATATAGCATTGGCACATCAGCCAATGCGGGCAGAATGTGTTAAGTTCCGGGCAAATCAGTGTACTTCGTTGAAAACTGCGTAGAGCTGTGGGTAAATTAAGCATTTTGCCCCATCCCTCAATAATACAATTCCCATACACCTATTGATGTATTCAGTGACGACCTGGGAATAAAGAACAGGTTTTCATTCAAACCTATGGGATTAATTGTTTTCATTCTGCTTTCTATGCTAGGGGATATATTGCATAACCTTTTTCCTTCTTTTGATGCCGGGAAAAAACGGCACCAGTAGAAATGGCTCGAGGGATAAGCTTGGAAATTGGCTCATTTATCAAAAACTGCTGTTATGTGTAAGTCTGTTTGAAGCATCCTTTACGAAAATCATTATAACAGCAGTTTGGAGTTTTTTGTTTTTTGGGGTTTTTTTTTTTGTTTGTTTTTTTTCTAAACGGAGCCCTGACAAAATACCAACGCAACAAATATTCCAGTGATTGGTAGTATATTTTTTTCGTTTGGGTATATAAGGAAGATCCAGGAAGGAATAAAAAAGGTTAACTTGAAGAAATATTTGTTTTGCCTTTCAGGGGCATGTCTATTTCACATTTACAAGTATTCGTATCTTGTAATATTTACAAATTATTCCCACTCTTTCTGAATTAAATGTTATGATTTAATTTTTCTTTTCTTCCCAAAGAACTCTTGTCTCTCCAACTTGATCATCGTCACCGATCCTTCGTTTTTTTCTACTTATAATAAAGATTTCTACCTTTTTGCTCTTACCTGTTCATTTCCTTGTTTAAGGTTTATTTCACAATCATCTCTCATTTTTCTTTCTTAGCTTCCACTCTTGGTTGAAACCGTCAGCATTGGTCTCTTTGTTTTCAACTTGTTCTGATTGGTCAGATTGCTATATATTTATCTAACATTCAGCCGCTTCAATGGAGCTATAGATCTAAATATTATGGAAAAGTTATTCGTTATCTAAATAAAAAATGATTTTACTATCCCAATCCCTGCAATAGGTTTTTAAAATAAGTTAGTAAGTTAATGTTAAACTGGTCCCTTAATTTATGTCTACCAACATTCATGCTTGCTTTTTTTTTGTCATTTTTTAAAAATTTTTCATTAAGACTTTTGGCCGATAAAAAGTGACATAAGTAACCTAATAAATAATCAACCCTTCCCCAATTTTTTAATTGATCACCCCAACACAGAATACTGCCAAACGACATTGGTTTAAATCGAGTACTAGACCTTTTAGTGCTGATTAACATTTTTGCTTCTGCTTTTACCCTCAGCCCTGCGTTTATACTTTTCTCTTAATAATTCCATTCTCAACTGGAACTATCACCATAACTGTCTTAGTAGTTTTCTTTAGTTCTCAAGTTGGTCTTACTGACTGGCTGTCTATGTCTGTATCTCTTATACAGGTAACACCAATGGGTCAAAACCCTGAAATTTCAAATACTTACCCCTTATTACGTTGAGAAGGATTTTTTTCTAATCTGCCTCCCTCACTGAATAATTTCTTTTATTTCCCAAAGTAAACTTATACTAAATTGGTTTGTACGTTTATGTTTTGCAACATTCGCACAAGCTCTCCAAATAGTCGGACTTTGTTTTGTGCGAACTGCCTAGCAAAAGCTTAGACTAGTAACTTGTCTCATTGCTAATTTTTAATTGATCATCCACAGCCCATTGCTCACTTTACTTTTTCACTTAGTGACAAACCAGACTTTGTTTTCTTCCCTGCATTTTTTAGTGCATCGGTAAAATCACTTATAGAAAAAGGAAAAAATAAATTTACCTGGCAAAGACTAAACCAAACAGCCATCAAGTACTTCCAAGTGATCGCTGACCTAAAATCCACTCCCCCCAGCTGCTGACGTTATTTGTAAGTGAAAAGAACCCCAATCAAAACAATTATCATAGATTTTCTAAATCCATCACAAATATATTTTTCCTTTTAGAATTTCTTTGTCCCTTGTAGATGTTTTTGTTGCTAAAACCTTTCAACCCCACTTTTTACTACTCGACCGGTCTGTGCATCTTCTTCAACACATGCGAAGAAAGCCAACTAGTAAAAATCTTCTAGGTTTAACTTTCTCCATTACTCAGTGATTTTTTTATATCTCCAGACTTCGCCCCGTTGCTCATTTGAATGACGGGTATTAAAGAGATTCTGGGGCTTTTTATTATCAGGGAATTCACTTCGTGCACGAGAACAGAAGTGCGTTATCTTGTCCGCCTCGAGACGACAGCCGAGGCGACCAATCAAATAGAAAGTGGGAGAATTTCAACCAGCCGGGTGACACGATGCATTGGGGAGAAAAAATATAACGTCTTTTATCGTTTTTATGAAGTTGAGATCTAAATTTATATCGAACTTAATTCCCTATTTCTTGAGCCTATTTTTCCTCTTTTCGGTGTCTCTTTCTGTGACAGGCATGCATGTATGCAACCACACATACTCACACATAAACATACACTCACATACACAGACATGCATGTATATATGTGTATGTGGGCGTGATAGATGCACATAGGTATAAAATATATATATATTAAAGGGAAAGAAAAGATTTATAAATGAAAGATATGGTGAATGCATTACTGCTGATATAGTTAGCTTGACCATCATTGATATATATATATATATATATATATATATATATATATATATATATATATATATATATATATATATATGTATGTATGTGTATATGTATACATATATCTGTATATCTATCTATATATATATTTATATATATATGTGCGTGTGTGTGTGTGTGTGTGTGTGTGTGTGTGTGTGTGTATAAAGTTTATAGACTTTACAGCTTCAAACACTTAACGTTGAAAATCTTGATGAAACTTCTTTTGTGTCACTGCACTCACCTATTTCCCGAAATCCGTCGATGAAATATATGCAATTTTCCTGTGTGTTTTTCGTCCCTGTTTTACCGATACTTCTTTATCATTGTACTTCGTCGAAATTTTCCCACCATGTAACCGTTTTTTGGATTTCAGTAATAGAAAAAGGATGTCAGGAACACTCCTTTTCAGCTGTTTCAACATATACCCTATATTATATATGTAGTTTGTTATTTTATACAGGGCATAATACATACATATATATATATATATATATATATATATATATATATATATGTATATATATACATATATATATATATATATATATATATATATATATATATATATATATATATATATATATATATATATACATATATGTATATATATATATATATGTTCATATATCGGTTGATCAATGAATGTTACCTTTTATTAATCTATTCAATCCAAATTTTCGAGAACTTTCGAAACATGTGTGTGTAAAAAAAGTACTGCAAAACATTTTTAAAACATGCATCCCGTTAGAATTTGAAGATAGGTCAGAAAGTATGCCCATCATTATATACACACACACACACATGTGAGTGCACGGACCCACACACACTTGTACAATGCACACACATTGATATGACCCCTATAGTTGGAAAAATTTCCATCCATTCTTATTTTGACCCTTGGATCTTCACCATTGATTTTGTGCTTAGAGGTAGGAGGAATTTGCCTCCATCTGATTCTTAAAAGTAAAAATAAAAAGAGTTTCACTTCCACTTTGACTCCTAAAAGTGGAAAAAGGAATTTATTCTTAATCTTCACTGCTTGGAGAGAAAAAAAAGTAAATGCCCGTTCAATTTGGACGTTCAATGGAGAAAAAAGTATAATTCCCTTATAAGCTGTAAATAGAGCAAAATATGCAGTAAAATAAGTTTATTTCATAGAAAAAGTGACCATTGGAAGAAAACAAAAAATAATTATTGATTCTGATTTATCACCATCTGCAACACGAGTCGAATGAGAATTATAACCCGTCTGCACTTCAGTCTCAGTCTCTTTGTCTCTCTTGCTTGCCTCCCTTCACTATTGGCTTTGGATTTTCCCTTTCTTTTACTCTTTTTCTTCTATCCCGTAATTTTCCAACTCCTTCCCCCTCCTCTCCCATCTTCCTTTTTTCTCTATCCCTCTCTTCTCTTCCCTTTCTTTTTTTTTCTTCTTTCATAATTTTCTCCCTTGCTTCTCCTTTCCTTTCAACCTCTGCTTGGTTGGGAGTTGAGATGTTTTGGCGTCAACCATCTCTTGGTTTTTTTTTTCCAACCTGTTTAAATCTCATTCTTAAATCTCATCGTCTCAAATTAATCAAATTAATCATCAGACTAATCGCGATGATAAAGACCACTATCCGGAGTTTGACAATATCAATACTAATTTTTAGTGTTAACGAACCAACAAATATGGACAAGATGGTGTGAACAATTAACATACTTTCTGCTTGATTCAATGAAATATGATAAAGATCGATAGAAATAACACAATGAAATGTACCGAGATATTCTCGATTCTTACGTTGATTCATACTGCAAGAAATGGTACAATGTAATCCATCTATCAAGCTTCTCACGGAAAACTTTTTTTTCTATGCTCTGAGCACGACCTGAAGATTGGGTGTCAAGCATTTTTTCTAACAAATTACTGGTTAGAAATTGCATGATTGTGTTTTTCCAATACCACAAGAAATATTGCAAAACAAGGACAACAACATAGTATATAAGAAGGTTTACGACATTTTGCAACATTTGTTCCTGTAATAACTATTTCTCTAAAGAGCTAATCACCATTAAGATAAATTAGCACCGACTGTAATATAGAATTAACACCGGTGGACATTATCAAAACCTTTTAGTTGTTAGAGTCTTGAAGTAAAGATTTCAAATGGCACGAAAAACATATCATAGGACCAACGGTTGGTGTATCGAGTGTATACAAAAAAGTTTAAACAGATTTGTCAACATGTTTTTCTTTTCCCATTATGTTTATGCTATTATGTTTCGGACTCAATACTAGCAATCATGAGAAAAAATTTATTACCTTGTCTGTTTATGCTGTTCACTTCACAAAGTATATCTATCTTTTCAGTTTTCGGGTTCAGTACCGTAGTAAATGTCTAACATGGTTAGAAATGAACCTAAACGAGATTATTTCAGCTTAGGGATAGGCAGAATCACATACGATGCACCTCAAAGGTTAAGAAAAACAAATTGTAGAAGAAAGACGGAGTTTTCTGTGAACATAATTTTGATTTCTCAATTCTTTTACAACGTCGCCACGTTTCGAACGGTGTCTTTTTTTCTTGTTCCAGCTTAGAGTCGTATGTATCCCTGCCCGAGAACACTAAACACTAAATTGTGCAGTCAGCGTTTAGAAGGTCTCTTAGAATGTAGCGAAAATTCGAATCTTAAATTTAGGTTGAATTTACCGCTGCATGATAATCACCCCAAGCTACAAAGCATCCTGCTTGCAAGACCTTACATTTGAACTTCGAATGAGCTCCTTTCCAATGGTTATCTTTTTTCTTTTTTTTTTTTATAGCAACCAGACTTCTATCCGCCAAGGCAATCACTCACTCGGTCGAAGAGGGGAACTGAATTTAGGAATACTTTGATTTTTCTGGGGGTGATAGATAGTGAAAATCGAGGCGGGCAAGCATGTAAAACCCGAGACTTAGGGATGTGGGTCTGTTCAAGTTTATGTATCATGTAGGAAGTAAAAGATCAAGGAGCAGGCTGGGTGTTATGCAAAGTCGATTATCTACTGATCCTTTTCGAATATGTCGAAACCAATAAATGCAAGTCGACAAGAAGAATTGATTCGTGTAGATGAAGGAAAAATGATTCTGCTTTAGACAGACGGAGAACTTTTGACTCAAAGTGACTTGATTGACGTTATCAACTATTTGTTTATATGCTCGTTTTAATTTGTATCTTGGCATAATCATATTGTTCTAGTAGCTTTCAGCATTTGATATGTATCTTGTGTATTGGAAACAGGAAAAAGGAAAATTCATGTGTTTATGTGTACTGGTTTTCAAATTTTGATAAATATACTATATTTGTGCATTGTGTTTAATGTAAATTTTGCATACAGTAACGTGACATTTTATAGACCAATCGTTATGAAAAGGTTTTACGACAAACAATACAGATTGTACGAACAAGATTGGAATTCATTCATGGTCTAAAGGGATTGACAAATGTACTGCCAAAAAGTATAAGATAGATACGTTCAATGTTTTTGATCAGTAGGTCGATGTTAATCAATCATGGATACACATAAACAGTCTCATACTTATTTTTATTCTAATGTTTTCGAATCAAAATTAGAATTAATTGACTACAAAGATATTACACGTGAGCAACCTTCTCCATAGCATTCCAGCTGAACCAGCAGCTGACACACGTATTTCTTATAATAAGCATATCGGATGGGAAGTTGGCATAATGACCTTTATTCTTGCCTTGAACGAGTTCTTTGCCTTTTTTGTATTAACTTTGCTGCCGATGAAGTAACTCAAAAACACATAGCAAACCCCAAAAGTTGCATAACCAGAATTCTACATCTCTCTTCTAATACTCATGTAATCACCGTAATGATTGCCACAGATGTTGGAATTAGCATGAAATAATTATCAGAAATCGGGCAACCGGTTGCTATCAATTTCACGGAGACTTTACAGAAATGTGAAATTAAAAAAAAAAAGAAACCTCCATCTCATTATCGAACAAAACAAAAAAACAACATTCCAAAACTCAACAATCATTTCTGACATATACCCCAATATTATTCAAGTCCATTAAATACTATAGAGAGTTAATTTCAGATCAAAATCCCGTTAATTACGTTCACGGGCCTCTGAAATTTTGTTATCGAGATTCACCAAGCTTGGCATAGCCCGAGTGAAGACAAAGTATGTCATGAGCACAATGAAAATTGAGCTCAATGCACCTGCATTGGTGCACAAGACTAAATTGATCAGCTCAATCTTGACTTCTTCGTTTTGTCATCATGGATACGAACAAGTGCAATAACTTCAGAAAATAATTAAAATCATGACAAATAATATTCAATAACTATATGATGAACGTCATGTTATTTTACGTAGGAAGTTTATGAAATAAGACATTCATTTGAAGAAGAATAGATCATTGAGAAGTTGAAACAAAGTTGAAAAGAAGCAAATAATGGGAATACACGGTACAGGTTTGGAAAGCGTCATTAACATTCAGAGAGGTTTTTAAGCGATTGCACTTGTTCTTCGTGTTTGCATTGCTAAGCCATAGCCATGATCGAAAGAGAGGTAAAAAAAAAAAAACGGAATGGCTGACCACATCCAGCGAGAGGACAAAGAAGGGCAAGCACTACTCTCTCCGGGATGGAGACCCGGTTATAGACTGAGAGACGTCGTTTGAAACCAAAATAAAAACAAAGAAACAGTATGCATGAACATGTAGGCTGAGTTTATTGTTATCATTGGAGAGAAAAACATTAACAACTGCCACCATCGCATCCAGTTAAGAAGGCCGTAGAATAAAACAATGTGGGAGATTCCAATCGTCCAAAAAGATGTGTAGGAAAGCCTATTTGAATCAGCGAATTGTATTGAGCTGACCAAGTTTATTTCTGTACAATATTTCAGCCAGTCATTTTCCCATCTATCCTCCTTTCCTTTGAGGGGCTATTCATTTGAAACACACCATATAATTAAGCGACCGAAATATCGTCTCAAAGATATCCTTTATTGTTGATTATGCTTGTAATTTGGATGAAATATCAAGGGATTATATTATCTGATACAAATTCTTTGTTAATCCCTAGCTATGTCTTAAGAAGATCTGTTTTATTGTTTACTATCTTTGTAATTTAGATAAAATATTAATGAATGATAATATCTCATCTAAATGATTTGTCATATCTTACTGATGGATTTTTAAAAATTGTTTGCATTTTTATAGAATCTTGTTGAAATGCAAAAGTATTTCGGAAGTCATCATGGCATGAACCTTTCTAAGACATGCAGAAGCTCTTCCATTTTCACGCAAATGGGAGAAAACAAAGGAAGAAAAAACAAAGGAAGAAAAAAAACAAGAGAAACAGTTCTTGGGAATCACTCAATAGTAACAGTCTCTGGACCAATGTCGTTAGGGATGATCAATTAAAAAAAATGAAAAAAATGACTACTGATGAATTGTTTAATTTTCTCGTATTTTATTGCATAATAATCACTAAAGGTCTGAATTGAAAAAAACAAAAACAAAAACCAAAAAACAAGCAGAAATACTGCCGGTCAAAAACTATGGATTAATTCAGTATGAATTTACATTGTAACTTGACGCTTTTCCGCTAAAAAAAGCATTGAAAATACTCTCCAGTAATGATGACGGAAAGGAGAAAATGTTCAGATTTTCAGCCCTCTACCTTCATCGGAGCTGCCAGTACGCGAAATACATACCAACATATCTCGCTAAACAGCTAGACAGACGGAACAACTTGAAAGAAATGACTTTAATTGACAGCTTTGTCAACAGCTTTGGTTGAAAGTTTCTAAAAACCACAGAAATTAACAGGCACATCGATTTATTTATCCGTTTCTTTATTCCGTCTCTCATCTCAAATGTTTATCTGTTTTTCTCCAGAAACATATTTTATGTAAGAACACATGAGATTTCATGCTGTGACCAAATTACATTAAGGAGATAAAGCACAGGAATTTCTTTCTCGTGAAAGGAGTAGTTTGAGGCAGAAAAATCAATGAAACATTCATATACAAATCCATTTTTTTATTATGATTTCTATAATAACAAAGTATGACAGTTCTTCTGGGACTGGGAACATGGATTCATGAATGTATTGTTTGCGAAACAGACATATTGGATCACAAGTTAGGGTTATCAAATCAAATTTGTGTTCAAGTATTTGCATTTTTTCGTCTCCGTTTATACGTGTGGTGTCAAACATGGGGACATTGTTATTGCAATCTTTTGGGATTCGTACTTCAGATAAAGCTTTATGATTGAAAGCATCTGTCTTTTCATGGTTCATTCTGTTGAGTAAATGATTGTTGCAGAGTTGTTTCAATAGTAGATAGACAAAAAAGCGTTTGAAACGTAGGATTGCCCAGGCAGTAACGGATACAAGCTTTTACATCAATAACCAGCTGTGACAGTTGTTTTTATCGATATGATACTAAATTATTAGACAGAGGGAATTTCGATGCTGTGGATTTTAGTCCTCATTACTGACAGATAATATCCGTTTTAATCGAGGAATGTTTCCCTTAAAGTAATTAAATCTTGGTATGGTTTGTTTGAATGGAAGCTAAGCTCAACTAAATAAAACTCATTATTTAAAAATGTGGTAGGGAGTATTCATGTACGAGTATTACTACATAAATAGCAATATGCAGTGACTTCTTTTTTTCTAGGAATTTCATATCATCTGTTTCTTGCTTAATAAAGATTTTTCAAATTATATGCATTACTCATCTTTCAGGTAGCGAGTTTCCGAATGATGCTTCTAATTCTTTTGCGAAGTGGGACTGGATTTTATATAATGATATGTTTTTCTGTGTCTAAAAATGGCATCTAAGAAAGCTTTATTCCAACCGAAATAATCCTATTTTTTGGTATCTGGGATATTTTCACTGAGTATATCGACTAATTATGTACCCTGTAATTGATAGTTCCTGCAATTAAAGTCGGGGGTATCCCCATCTTAATTTCAGACCTTAAATAATTATCTTATGAATTAATTTACTTGATTTCCAAGAACATTATGATTTTGATATGCAAAAAATTCCTACACTCATATCATTTTATATCATCCCATAATCTTACAGCCGTAAAAAAAAATAAACTAAAAAAAACTAAACAAACAAACAAACAAAAAAAGGCTTGAAGCAAAATATTACACTTTGGAATGTTTTAGTGATATAAAGACTTTTCCCAGCGTTCATCTAATAATGGGATGCTATATCTGCAAAATATGTTTAGTATTCGCCATTTAAGTTCACGAATATTAGCCCCCCAATTATATATATATATATATATATATATATATATATATATATATATATATATATATATATATATAACGTTCATTAAGGATAAACATTTCAAAATGATTAAAAGGGTTTTTAAATTTAAAATCTAGTCAATTGATGGGTTTGTAGTCTGTGACTGTTATTTTCCGCTTTGAGATTTGTTCAAAAAAATATTAATTCAGACTATTGAATTCGGCCAAAATTAAAAATTTTGCTCAATCCTACTGCCAAATATGTTAGGAATCACTATACAAGAAGTTAAATTGTATCAAATTTGCAATCTGTTGAAAATACGACGTAAATAGTATTTGGTCAACGGCACCAGACTTTTTCAATTTAGATAATAAGAAATGGAACATTATTTTTGCCGAATCAAATAATTTCTCGATTAATTCTATCGAAAAACATTTATTTTCTGATTGAGCAGGCAGAAATTTTGAACAAAATTGAAAGCAACCACAACTGAAATATCTGCATGTGTTAATTCGAAAACGATTCATTTCAGGTTGGCGCCAACTCAATGCATCAGAACAATGTGAGTGGCTCATCACTTTTCATCATACGTCATTGGCTGCAATCATGGAAGATCTTTGAAAGGTGATTTATGGCTAAGCGTTTTGGCAGGTCAAAATGTTGAACTCCCTGGGGAAAATGATATTACGTTGATATGAGAGTAAACATCCAGAAAATGAGGAAAAGATTCACACCAAAAACCACCTGTTTTATTGAATAATCACCTGCATACATAGAAAAAAAGTAAACAACATTTTTCAATTTACAACCAGGTTGCACAAAAGAGATGAATCCTTGTCCATATTTAATCTCCATAAGTTTATCTTTATAAGTAAAATATTGTAAAGAAAACCTGTTCATGTTGACTGTTACATCAAAAGTAAGATCTGTTTAATATACGGTCACACTTTTATTACCCACACTGATTGATATTTTGACATTATCCAATATATAATAATAGGTCCAAAAGTACTTCGGATATGTAAGGCTTGACGTATTCCCTCAGCCTTCACTTTGACGTGATGCAAGAATGAGGGAATCGCCTTGCCCCTAACTCATCGTCTAGCGGCAAGGTGCACCCAATGGGACAAGATCTCCTTGATGTAGACATTATACTTGTAATTGTTCCTTGGTCACGTAAATTTGGCAACAAATTGTGAGTGAATGCGACGCGACAAATTCTGACGTGAGGGAATAGAGCATTTTAACGATTATCATTATTGATTTTAACCCAAAGTTAGCTTAGGTCGGGAGGGTTTATATGGTTGCCCATTGACAATGCTGCTACTTCATTGCTCGTCCATTTACTTTTCGTCGTGTTGTGTATCAACGAATATCAACCATTGGGCCATTTGTATGCCACGCGAGGGAGTCGTCCTAATTCCCAACCTCCCCCCATTCCCCTTCTCTTTGATTTCTCTTTCACGCATATATACATCAACTAATGTGTATGATATGCATATTGGTCTCCTGAAAAAAAGAAAAAAAGAACGATTTTGAGAGGAAAAAATATTCTAAAAAATTGAAAAAAAATATCTGCCCCAGGCGCTCAGGAAGACGGTATGTTTCACTCTTGAATTTATTCTGTCAATGCACACTCACGCGTAACACACACACGCACACTCACTCTCATTATCTCTCTCTCCTTCTCTCTCTCTCACACACACAGAGACACATACACATATATATATGTAATTTCGTTTCCCTGTTTGTTTTTATAACTGTCAATTTGATGTAAATCCTAACAGTCTGTACTACTTTTGCCTTTCAAAAAAACTTACTCTTTCCTGGTACTTCCTGTTGCAATCTAGAAAGGATCGGTTTGTGATTTCACTTTCCAACTTTAATCATTGCACTTCCTCTTTTAGTGATGGCTATTCTAAAATAATCGATATATATATCAAAAGTCCGTATTTATATGTTTCCATTTATTTTGAAACCTTTGGACTTTCTTCTTCTATATTTTATTTTATGGAAATATCGATTATTCTAGAATAATCATCACCAGGAAAGGAAATGCGATAATTAAAGTAAAAGGGTGTGATAATTAAAGTGGAAAAGTGAAATCACAATCTCATCTTTTGTAAGTTTAAACCGAGAGTGATGAGAAATAATAGGTGGTTTAAAAAGAAAAAGTGTCTGCATATATATATATATATATATATATATATATATATATATAGTACGAGTCAGGCTAGCAGTATAACATAATATACTAGTATATCAATAATATAAAGTTACTTCTGAAATGTAAGGATTCATTTCATAGAGTGCTCGATGCATAGAACTTTTACTCTCAAAGTTCAGTTGTTCTAGAGTAGAGCTGGAAATGAATAGTAAAATATGGATTCGCTAAACAAACTAGCTCATTTTCTGCCATCTTCGGGTCCCATCAGGCGAATGATCGTCTATGTTTTTTTTGGGTTATTTATCGGGAATTCGGTGAGAATGTTGTGAATGTGGTAGTGTGTGGTATGGAGATACTCATTTTTCAAGTGGTCTGAACTCCATATAGGGGTCATCTCTGGAAGGATGCTTATAAGTGGTCTGGGAGTAGTTCCTATCTTGGCCTAGGTATCTTGGCATTGGGTTTTATTTTCCCTGTTTAATATCCTCTGTAGTGGATAATTATAATCTTAATGTTTAATTTCTAATGTGTTTGGGCATGTTTGAAAGTAAAAGATGGTGATTGGAAGTTTTTGGGATGATGGACATGGGGGCAATTGTCTTTTTTATTTTTGGATTTATTGGTGTTATTTCATATTGATTAAAGGAAATTTAAAGTTATGCCTGCACTGCATCATGGTCTATTTTTTTCTATCCAGTAGATGTTCCTTTGGTAAGTTTGTGTTTTTAGTAGAGTTTATAATCTCAAATTTTCATCGAGGCAGAGAATGCAAGAATTTTCAAATATCATAATTTAGGAAAATTCTTGCCCCATATACCAGAAGGAATGGATATTTTTGTCTTATATTTATTCATATATGGCATGGTATAATGAATGGACAGGTTTCATTCATATCAATTAATGTATGACTCTCACACGTACGCACACACATGGATACAGACACAGACACACAAACACAAACACACACACACACACATATATATACATATACATATATATATATATATATATATATATATATATATATATATATATATATCTATATATATATATATATATATATATATATATATATATATATATATATATATATCGTGTGTGTGTTTACGTGCGGATGTGTAATAAGTGTTATCATCAACAGCCTCATTCTCATACCGTAGGTTGCGTTGTGTTACTCTTTCAGTGGATTCTATCTACCTATCTTATTATATTAGTCCGTGTATGACATGTTATCGAGAACAAGTATTTGACTAAGTATTGATGTTTTCAGGTCAAATCTTTTTCCTGATTTACTGGAAGGAATATGTAAATGAGAAAATGATTCAATTTCGAGTAATTCCATGCTAGCAAATAGCATAAATGGATTAAATCTTCTAAACGGATTTACTGTATCGGAATGGATGTGAATTCATGCTTACTATATCCTTTCGTTCCTATAATTATTAATTTTATAGTCGAGTAAATATTCATTTAATATACATGTATAATAAGTACACACAGACAAACAAGTGCGCACACACAAATGAACAGGTAGACACACACAACATAAATATCTTTTAGAGGCATTTTTTCTTTCAAGCTAATTATTTTCTTGTCTTCGAATAAGACTATTCTCTGGGTTACATAAATGAAGGAATTGTCTTAAGTTTGTAACAAGGCCAAGTGCTATCAATTTCTTCCCTCTTCCCCTCTGTCAGTCTGTCTGTTTCTTTCCCTCTCTCTCTGAATATATGTATATATATACATTTTTTTCTGTATGCATATTTGTAATAAATATATTCGTTCATTGCAATCGATGGTGACTCTATTTCTGTATACAATGTAGAGTGAGTGATCATGACATCATACCTATGTGCAGTATTTGTACATTTTTACCTTTACCATTATTTTCTGTCAAACAAAGAAGTATGATTAGGTGGGAACTTTGACCAAAGACCGTAAATTAGGAATGCTTTTAAGGAAATCCTATTCGATTGTTCAAGAAACGCATTAACAGATCCAATGTTTATAAGCACTGCCCGCAAAAATGGGAAATTGTTTGTAACTCATCGTACCTTATTTTATCTAAATTAATGATTTGACAGATTTGGGATATCTACATTATTTTGACATTTTTTTCATTACGTGTTTGGCTGTGTC
Source organism: Thysanoteuthis rhombus (assembly GCA_963457665.1). Lineage (NCBI taxonomy): Eukaryota > Metazoa > Mollusca > Cephalopoda > Oegopsida > Thysanoteuthidae > Thysanoteuthis > Thysanoteuthis major. Next base: position 20,488,429 of record OY735198.1, on the reverse strand, counting down.
AGCATCATCAGATTGGTTTCAAAAGATTTTCAAATATATACTGTCTTTGTTTGTTATGGGGACCACATAACGATATCACATCACGACAGCCTTGTTTTATGTTCTCTCTTGCACTTTTCAAATCTTTTAGCTCTGTGTTTTTGGAATTCCAGACCATGTTCCCCCTTTTTTTTCTCATCTTCAGTATTTTATTTTATCTTGATAAAATATTTGCCTTTATCCAAGACATGTGTTTTCCAAGACGTTGTAGCATAGTTATGTATCACAAAATTAGGGTTTGTTCCATGATTATTGCTTTTTTGAGCCTTGTATATTCATAAATTCTCTTGTTTAAGTTTCTTGAAATCCTACAATGCATTACTTATTGCAGTCATTATATGTTATTCAATATATACCGACTTCAGATATTGGTTTATTCTTCCATTTCTTGTTGGTTATTTTTTTAATGCGCTGTTTATACTTTGGATTATGAAATTATTCGATTCATTTCCAAACTTTTCGGTCGTGGGATTTAGGAGGTATAAAATGCTTCTGGCTGTGATTAATTCCGTTCTTGATTCTGTTTATTTGGAACACCTCTCCTTCCGCGTTGAATTTGGAATATATGCAGAAGTGGAGGAGTTAGGACTTTTTCGAAGAATTCATTTTTGCCATCCAAGTATTTCGAGTTACAAAATCTTTGGGATCTCAAAAAGTATCTAATTATTATTAAGTCTTTATTTTGTTATTATGGGATGAGTCGTTTTTGTACGTATATTTCCGGTATAAGCTAGATGTAAATTATTATATGTTTGGTATGATGATATTAAAAGTAAGGTAATGTGTTATCATCTACGCGTGTAAATTTCATCGATTTCTTAATAACTAATGTATCATTCAATCAGACATCATTATTTGTCAATGATCAGAGAATAAACTACTCAGATAGGCACACATTAGGTTTAGTCTGACGGCTGTGTCGATAGCAACAGATATACAATGGAAGAAAAAGTTTGTAGTTGGAGATTTTGTGAATAAATTTCCCAATAGAAAATTGAGCTGGCTTAAAAAGGAACGGCTTAAAAAGAGACGTTTGAACGTAAATGTTTGGCAAAAAATATTTTACATTGTTGAATTTCCCTACCTAATGGATGACACTTCGTATATTTATCAATAACAGCGTCAAGAACAGAGCAGCAGTCATTATGTGTCATTAAGAACTCAGTATTGGACGATAGCCATTGCTATCTGCTTCCATAATGTCTGTGATATTACAGACATCTATCATGTTTCACCAAAGATCATTTACAACTTATCCCTCGATCTTGAGTCCGATGTTTTCATACTGCGTTCCCAGTCAAATGAGCATTGATGTTTTTTTTCTTGTTCGTGGTCGAAAACTACTTTCTTGTTATGTTCAACTTTAGATTTACTTTCTACTTCCCCTATTTAGATCGTCCTATGATTTTCAGAAGACTAGACTAGAAGAGTAAAGGAATTTAAATAGATGGCGAGTATCTGGGCAACCTCAGATTTATAGACAACATTGACTTTTTTTCGCAGAGAACCTACACAACCACCTAAATAAAGATAGATGAACTAAATGAAGAGAGCAAGAAAGTCAGCAAACACATGAATTTCAGCAAGACGAAGATCATGTGCAACAACCACATAGGAGATAAAAACACCTAGTTCAAATTCGACGACACAGAACTGTAGGAAGTAGATCACCACATCTACCAAGGACAACGAATCTCCATGATACCCTCAAAAGAAGAAGAGAGGAAACAAAAAATCACACTAGGATGGCAAGCCTTCGGCAGAGCAAGCTCAACCTTCAGGAATAAAAAGATCCGAATAATCCTAAAAAGAAGGGTGTATAACTAATGCATCCTCCAAATAGTCACTTATGGAGCTGAAAGATGAAACCTAACCAAGACACAGATCCAGAAATTGAGAACCATGCAACATGCACATGAAGGAATTATGCTGAGCTTCACATGGAGACACCACAAGATAGCACAGTACATCCAAGAAAAGACAAAAGTCAGGGACATCATAGAATCCATTAAAAATCTCAAATGGCAGTTGGCTGGCCATGTTGCAAGAACGGCAGACAACCAATGGACATCACGACTAACGACATGGATCCCCTGAGATCACAACCGAGGCCGGCAGAATATTAAATGGAGAGACGAACTAGACAAGTTCAGAAAGCACTGGCTCCGCAACGCCCATGACAGAGAAGTGATGCAAATCCTTGGGAAGGTCTAAGTCCAACGACGTACGTTAATAGACTGATGATGATGATATGTTTGGAAGCTAACCTGATGCTCCTGACATCATTGAATTTAATCCCATTAACTATAAGCCAGGCTTGAAAAATGCACTCGTATGCGTGTCTATACATATAAATCTTGTTACTGCATGGATTCCAAAGCCAGTCTAATACGGAGTGACAGACATATTTAGAGCAGCGAAGAAACTGAAATGTTAATTTTCACAGTTTTTGTTGAAACTTTCTAATACTCCTTCCCATCCCAATGATTGGTTAGAAGGGACTTTTATCTACTATTACTTATACAATTAACAAATGAATAAACAAACCAATCTAGCAATCGATCATCATGATCTATCTGAGACGTTTGTCGAGAAAAAATGTCCAAAGAGACACACATTAGGTCTGGGTAAACAGTTGTGTCAAAACTAATAGATAAGGTAAGGAAAAAAAGTGCCTCGTTGGAGATATCAGTGATAAAATAACGTGGTATAATCACGAATAAAGAGAGTCAGAGAGCAGTAGTTGAAAGATCTGAAGATTTGTTAGAGATGTACAGACAGGAAATGGAAACATTTACCTAATCAAAATTGCTTTAAAAGTGTTGATTTCAAAATACCACTCGTTGTTTTATTTGTATTTGAGTAATATGATTGGTTAACCAACTAAATAAATAAATGGCTTTACTGTTTGTTCACTTTATCGTTTGCTTTTTAAAATAATATCTTTCATCCTGGGGAGCCATCTGATCTTTTTGAGTTTGTTCTATAGCCAAGAGTTATCCCTAGCTCTTCCTGTGACTCTGGGCAATTCTGAATTGGTTTTCAATTTGTTTTGTGAGATAAACTAGACGAATTCAGAAAGTATTGGCTCGGTGACACTCATGATAGGGAGGAGAGGCCAATCTCAGGGAAAGTGTATGTGCAACAGAAGCCGTTAAAAAATTGATGATGATGATGATGATGATGACAACAAATGCCAAAAAAACTTTTCCAAAAGTTGTCTTTGTGTCACTTTAGTCATCCATTTCCTAATATCTGTCGATGCAATTTATATAACTTTCTTTGCTGTTTTCCCTCTGTTCCACTTATACTTTTCATCATAGAGCGATGTATAAATTGTTTCTTGTTTGAATCATCATTTATTTACCATGTAATTGTTTCAGGCATTAAAAGAATTATATCATCATGGCTCCGAAAGAGTGTTGAAAAAACACATCCTCCCTCATTATATGGTTTATGCCATACTTGCAATTTTTCATTTCATATAAGGTATCATGTGTATTGAGTATTGACATTATCTTAGACTGCATATTTATTTTTTGAAAAAGGGATTACTTACGTGAGAGCGTCTAGTAGGTATGAAAAGAGAGATGACTTGCTATTCATGTCATTACTATTGTATGTTCATCAGTGTGAATATCAAATCCGTTGTGTCAGTTTTAATCTTAATCATATATATATCTTTGATCTCGATCCAAACACTGATTTCACTTTTGGAAGGTCCATTAATCTATGGTTGGCTGTCATGCAAAGTACAATATTGATTTCAGAAGTATGATAGAAGTGTCATTTTGATATTTACTTTCTTTTTGCTCAGCCTACCACGAGGTCGTAACCATAGAGCATCTAACAGGGTCGATCTTATTACAGTAGCGATGGTTTACAGGATTGGTGCTAATCTAATTAACGTTCTATCGGCAAAGCAGCTTCAAAATTATTCCTCCCCTTTTATTTCCCTCTCTGCTCCTCTATATCCTTCTCAATCTCTCTTTGGATTTAAGTCAGCTAGAATTGCCTTTCTCCCCTTCAGATGTAAAAATATTTCCTTTCAAAACGATATCTGTCAGAAGATTTAAGATATTTAGCAATTTTGAGACTTTTTTTTTCTTTCATCTTTTTAATCCTAATGGGATTTTCTTGTTCTTGGTGGTTGAGCTTGTTTCATCGAAAGCTTACCTTCCTAGGGCGATCTTTCGTTTGATTTCTTCACCTTTTGAGGGTTGCATGGAAAATCTTTGTCTCCAACTAATGCATCATCCAGACAGTTACTTATGGAACAGAAACACGGAACATAACCAAAAGACCAAGCCTCAAAGTACTATACACGTGCAAAAGAGCAACAAGACAACAAAACAGCACACTATGTAAGACAAAAATTATCCCAATCATCTGTCTACGACCGTAAGTAAACTTTGCAAACCGACAGTCTTATTCTCCACGATGAGAAGATATTTAACTTCACGATGAGATAAAATGAATATTTATCGAAAGGTAAAACGGTTTACGATGTTTTATCGAATAAAAAATCGAGATGTTATTACTAATGTTGCTATTAGTTTGACTAAAACAACTATTGCACAAGATCTTATCTATAAAGCAACAGGTGAGAATCTGACTCATGACCTCATCATCATATATCAGGCACTCAATTGAATACTGTACAGTGTCTATTGGTTTGGTGAGTATAGGTACTACAGTTTTCACCGGGCCCCAAGAAGTAAAAATACTCAGACATTTTGACAAAATAACCAATTCGTGTGTAACCAGGAATACATTTTAATTCATGCATAAGACATCAGAAGTCTGTTTAATTTGCAAGTACCCGTGTTTTGTAGGATTTGCATATGTTATTTCAAACTGGTTGTTAAAAAAGCTTCAGTTAGGGGCCCACATATATCAGAGATAATTTTTGTGTCTTATTCTCCAACGAGTAATGTATTAAAGTCGTCATAAGCAAGTACCTAAACACTCTTGTTCCCGCAGATGATTACATATACATTGGATTCTGGTTAACAGCGTCACATTGGGACCAATGATTTGAGACTTGATAAACAACTGGTCCAATCAACTTGACCTAACTTTTATGATGAACGAACCACAAAAGTTCAAGATGAAAAACCCCCATAGAAAAAGCACCACCTTAAGTCTCTTTTACACTTTCTTGTTTCTTTTTAAAAGTTAACCTTTAACTTGAGTCAGGAGCTAAAAAACATCATGTATAATTTCAACACCAGATATATTTTTTTTTAACAATATCCAGCTTTTAAGTTTGTTTACCATCGGAAATCAGAGAGAAAATCTCATGAAATAAACACTTATCCTCATCTAAAACTTTTTCCCACTGGAGGTATCTTGCCTTGATAGTCTATAGCATCCTTTTTCATTTCTCACAGTAATATACGAACGTGCCGTCGTCTTTGTTGTATCACCTATAAAAATGGAGTGCTTTGTTGGTTGGTGAACTTACTTCGGAACAATCGAAAGTATGTCCTCAACGTTTGTATAGAATGACAATGTACCCCTTTTAAACATTGTGTTGGGTTAGGAAACATTCGACACAACACACATCCTTTTGGATCGTATTTCATACTCGGTTACTTGCGATTCTGCTTACTTTGAGAAACTGCCAAGCAGAACTGTCGACAAAACAATCAACATAGGTTTCCTCAGTTACAAAGTTTGTCTTGCTTGCTATGTATGTCTCTTAAGCACACACAAGCCAGCTGAATGAAGCTATAAGGCTGAAAATTTGAACATTTAATCTTTGCTATGCTTAGAGAAAGAAGAACGTTTTTTTTTGTTTTTTGCCTACCCCAAGATAGGTTTAGAGCACTGTGTTCAATTTACAATTCAAGTGTTTGCCAGAATGATTTAGTGTGTGCCTAACGGCATTCACACACCTCTTTATTTTTAAATTCTGACTTTTTCAGTGACCCTAGCCAAAAGAACTGCTAGAGAAGCAATTTCCATTGATCATCGTTTTTCTTACTTTCACATGCTGCCAAAAAATATCGCTCAATCAACAGTTTTTATTGACTGATTAATCAAACCTGTTTCCCTCCATTTTTTGATCAGACGTTATTGGATCCATTCTATGGCTGCAAGTAGAATTTCTATATTCCTGTTTTTCTCTGTCTTCATCTCTGTCTCTCTCTTCCCCTCTCTTTGGGGTTGTGTGTTGGTGTCGGTGTGTCTAGGGTTGTGACTGAATATTTAGATATAATACAACTCTTTTCACCTTTTCATCTTCCCTCACTGAATCTCATTCATTCACTTCAACAACCCGTGTTCGTTTGGTAGTAAGAATAGAAATGACAATATATTCAGGTCTATTGATATCACAATAATTTAAACAACATTGATTCAATGAGCTTTCCAGTCTCCCAAAATATATTGTGACGGTAAACTTCCTTCGATACGTTGGAGGTTGCAGCAAATAACCTGATGGCACCAAAGAGCGCATTGGAGCAATAAGTAACTCTTCTGGTAGATAGAAACACCATAAATTTCTTCTGTTGGTCACATTAGTGCATTCATCAAATAAGGAATTCAAGTTACTGGTCTGGAATATGGGATTGGCGAACCATGTTCGAACTCCAGCTGCGACAAAATACGTTTACATCGCATAAATGCCCAATGGGTAAGTCATGAATCTTTTCCAGCACCTATAGCTAATAGGTGAATAGCAGGCAAGCTGGGCTATCTGAAGATAGTTGACTGTGCGGGAGATGTTCCAATCTGATTCAAAGTAGGGAGAGGTGCTAATTTAATGACTAGCAACTGGTTGTGGAGTTAAAAGAGGTCGACCGAAAGGTTTACTTAGGTAAAAAGAAATATTGGAGTAAAGCACACGATGTGCAGTTGTCTCTCACTTAAAAATAAGAGATTATCAAATCATAACTTCAGAGCCTATGGCGCACTGCAGTTTCTGCATCATTCAGAAGTGAAGCTTTGTTGATCTTCAACAACTAAAGACAAATATCATGTTGATTATGCATAGAAAATATGTTTTCAATACTAATCAAAGCAAACAGACGCTCCTCGGGTAATTATGAATCAATTTTTTCTCTCTGCAGTTTCAATTAAATTGCAGAATAGACAGGGATCTCCACCGATCATTGTAAACCGGTTCAAAAGAAGGTCAACCATGAATCCAAACCAGGGAATGGGGCCTCCTCTAGGCCACGCCATTCATCGTGGAGTGCAAGGCATGATTTACAAAGGGTCTCAGTCCGCTACAGTATCTTGGTTTTTCCATAGAAATTCTGATATGTCATTCCACTGAACCCAGGCCGACAACAAGAAAGAACATGATGATGATGATGATGATGATGATGATGATGATGATGATGATGATGGCAGTTTGAAAATGAATGGATCGAAATCAGATTAGGAATAAGGATTCTACTGACAAACTTTTTCCGAAGAAAAGTCCCAATAACAAGCACCTTATACAAGGCATCAATGATATGAATATAATTCTATAATGTTTCGACATCCTCAGCAGAGAAATAAGTTCGAAATGTTCATAATCCCGGCGGACTTGATTCGCATAATTTTCTAAGAAATCATCAGCTTTCAGAAAAAGGGTATATTTATGCTATTAGAGAATTACGAATACTCAATATCCGTGAAATCATCATCAATCATTAAAAGTCCACAACGTTTTCTTCAATCTCGTCCCAGAACAAGCATAAATGCACTAACCTTTGTCTCACTTGCAAACCTATCTATTTTGTTTCTCTCTCTTGTGTCTTGGACTTTTCTTCTATGTTTACTATCCCAATCGTACAGATCGGAAAGCTGTTGGCTCCATCTCCTACCTGTTCTTTAAGCTGAGCATGAGATATCGAGAAGGACAAGGCAAAGAGGGAAAACATTTGGGTACAAAAGAATGAATATCAAATCGTGTTTTTATATATGCATGTATATACGTGTAACCGATAGTATCCACGTATTTTTGTGGATATATATGTATTTGTATTCATATATACATAGACAGTCGAGAGCACTCCTGAATATAAGATGTGCAATATAATTTCCTATATTTTGCGTTATTCTTAACTAAGCTAAGTTGAAATTTGCTAAGGCTTTGTTAACCATAGTTTGATTGATGATAAACTGACATTACTCTGCACCTGCCGGATGTGTTGAAATTAAATTTCTATGAGAATTTCGGTATGGCCTCGATGGACCTTTGAAGAAATTCCGGCCATTATATTGGCCATTATATGATGAATGAACTCCTCCAGTATATCCCCATCCGGTGAGGCATAAGGACCCCCTTTGCTCACTCCCACGGGGAGAATTCACAGAGCGTGAGGCTAGGGCTCTGCTCAAGCTATTCATTTCTGATGGGGAGTTGATTTTCCAGCTATCCTCTCTATATGCATGTATGAGTGTATTTCAAAATCATGAATCAAGAAATAAGTCAAAGTAGACCGAATCTTCTTTTTCCTCCCATAAGTGAGGCATTCTTCATGAAGTACTCCGTCATCATATCTGCTTGTATACCCTTTACCATGAAATGCACTTTTGGTGCGAGGCAACAACTCTCATTCATGTGGCTGACTGTGATATTTTGGCTCAGCAATATATATATATATATATATATATATATATATATATATATATATATATATATATACACACACATATATATATATATATATATATATATATATATATATATATATATATATATATATATATATATATATATATATATATATACATATATGCTGTACCTATTTATCCTTTCTGGGGATGAACTAAAAGAAGTATATCTAGAAATATTCAAATATTCGGTCTCAGTTTGAAAATTCTTATGCCGAAAGATTCATCATACGTACCGATATCAAATATTCTCTACTAAGTCGCAAAAAATTGAAAACTTATTTACAGGTTGAAAAAATGCTTTTATTGGATAAGCTATTTCCTTCGTTGACAAGTTAGCATAAAATGGCAAACAGCTACGGTTTTTGAATTCTCTACATACTGGGTTTGACAATTTCAAGGGAATATAAACAGTTCTTCCCTCTCTAAGTTTTTCTTATTGATTTTTATCAATCAGTCCTTTGTTATCAACCATTTTCACCTTTCCCCGTCACTTTCTGAGTTCTTTGGTCCCTTCCATCTTATTCTTTATAATTAATTTCCTGGCCGTTTTTTCATTCTTTTCCTGTTTTTTCATCTCAATCTTCATGTTGAGTCTTACCCTCAACTATTTTTTTATAATAAATGTTTTCATATCCAAAGTTAAAGTCAGGAGAGCTAATGATGGAATATCTCCAAGCATCTATCTAATTGCTATTATTAAACACCACATTATTGCTCAAGTACTATTAGCCTAAGAAGTTATTATATCATTTTTAAAGAATGAGCATTGTCAGACATTTTTTATTTTTTATGAAATATTTTTTCCATCTTAGTTTTAGTTGCTTTTAACTGCAACTACAAAGATTTTCATTTTATCAACTTCAGTAAACTGTAGAGATCCGAGGTAGATATTATCAATAATAATAATAATAATAATAATAATGATGATAATAATAATAATAATAATAATAATAATAATAATAATAATAATAATAATAATAATAATAATAATAATAATAATAATATCATCATCAGCTAACCGGTGGTTAGATTAATTGGAAACTCTATGAAAAACTGGAAAGTATACTTGACAACCACAGGAGAAAAATTTGCAGTGGTAAGGATAAAAAGAGGAATCTTCCAATGGGACTCGCTGTCCACGCTATAATTTATTCTCACCATGATACCACTTAACAGAATCCTGAAGAAAAGCAAAGGATAACTTTTTTCCAAAACAAAAGGAAAAGTCAACCACCGAATGTACATGGATGATATAAAATAGTTCGCAAAAAACAGGGGCAGCATGAGATGCTGTTCAACAAAGTAAAAAATATACAGTGATGACATCAGGATGGAATTTGGAATAGAAAAATGTGCAATCATTGTAATGCACTAAGGATGGCTCACAATGGCTGAAGGAATCGAACTCCCTAACAACAGGAAGATTAGAGCACTGACAGCACAAGACCGATACAAATACCTGGGGGTCTTTGAATGTGACACAATACAACGGGAAGAGCTGAAGGGGAAAATTAAGAGAAAATACCTTACAAGGATAAGGAAAACATTAGAGAACAAATCAAACCGCGAAAATCTAATAAAAGGAATGTACACCTTGGCTGTGTCAGTAGTGAGATACACAGGACCATTCCTAGGATGGACAAAGGAGGAACAAGGAAACTTATGACAATGCATAAAGCCTTACACCCTAGAGATGACACGGATAGACTATACGTTGAGAGAAGAGAAGGTGGCAGGAGGCTCATCAGCATAGAGGACTGTGTCCAGAGAGCTAAAGCCGATCTAAAAAAGTACGTGCAAGCAAACAGTGAAGAAATCATAAAGAGTGCACTAAACAGCACAACAATCAACAAAGTAGAAAACAATGGAACAGCACAGCAAACTAGGAAAGAAAAATGGGAAAAGAAAAAACTGTTCAGAGAGCTCAAAAGACAGATACAAGATGTGGCAGACGAGAGATCATGGACATGGACAGAAACGGAATCACTCATCATGGCAGCTCAAAACAAAAAGCATCAGCACAAACTATTTAAAAACAAAAATTCACAGAATACAGACAAACAGCAAGTGCTGCCTATGCAGTGAAAGAAATGAGACCGTAAATCACATAACTAGTGAATGTAGTCAACTCGCCCAAAAGGAGTATGAGCATAGACACGATGGAGTAGCAACGATGATACACTGGGAACTGAGTTAACGAATGGGATTTAACCGTGCAGAAAAGTGGCATCAGCACAATCCAGAAGCAGCCCTGGAAAATGGCAACCACAAAATTATTCTGGTACTTTGATATCCAAACTGACCACCTCATCTAGGCAAGAAGACCAAACTTGGACATCATAGACAATAGGAGGAAAACCTGCCAAATAGTAGACGTGGCTGTACCTGCAGACCATAGAGAAAAGAGGAAGGAAAGTGAAAAACTGGAAAAATACCGGGACCTAGCGAGATAACTGAGGAAGATGTGGAACATGAAAGCCAGGCTAGTGCCAGCCATAGTGGGCGCACTAGGAACCGTCCAAAAGACACTGAGGGTGAGACTGGAGGAGATCGGGATAAAGGGAAGGATTGAGACTGTACAGACCACAGTACTGCCAAGAACTGCTTGGCTACTGGGGAAAGTGCTCAAAATATAAAGACTGCAACACTAATTGTTAACAGTGACTTATCAAAGGAAGGGAAATGAAACAGAAACGTAAACCACAGCACTGGCATAATAGGCGAAGGAGAGAAGAGATGATAGCTGATGACATGAAGAGACTTATTGTCACTCAGCCGTCGGCAATGACCACTGGGCAACTGACGTGTGAAACTGAAAACAGCAGTATTACTGTGCCCTATGAAAACTCGGAGAGAAGGGCTGGAGACTTGAGGAGACTTTCTGTCACTAAAACTCCGACGGTAACCACCAGGCAACTGGTGTGAGACTACTACTACTACTACTACTGCTGATAATAATAATAATAATAATAATAATAATAATAATAATAATAATAATAATAATAACACTTGTGGCGCAAAAAAAATCTCTAAAATACGAAGATTGAAGATATTACGGTTAGATTCGATGTCGTAGACTACTCTAGTAATTGTGGGTTTTTCTGAGATTTATCTGGGAGAGTGGGAGAGAGTCACTGATCCATTTAAGTGTGCCACGGATGTGTGGATTCTCAAGAGGAACCCCCAAAGATTAGTTCAGAATCATTTTATCACCGAGCACATAAGACAAGCGGTTGCTGAGTTTCTTGTTGGAAATACTGGATCCCTTGAACACCAGGCTGTTCAGAGCAAACAGAAGCAGAGGGAAGAAAAAAAGATGCCATATTCTAAGAAAGATAATTAACCTCATTCTAGATCACTACAAATATTTCAGGATGATATTTACTTTTGATTCTAATTGGCCGCACTGTCATCTTTTTTTATCCCTCTATGAATATGGTGGTTGTCATTGATGGTTGACAACCGAGGAACTCTGATAGAGATCGTGGGGCGAAGATTTGACTGTCAGACCATCATGAGTTCGAAGCAGTGGGTGGATCTTATAGGATTTGAGAAGTCCATCATATTGGCAAATATGAACTTTAAGCCACCGAATCCAAGATCATATGTATTAAAGAAGAAAAAGAACTTAGCCAGTTCAGAATCGAAATTCCCGGAATCCATTTTAAAGACAAAAAACCCGACTCTTTATGAAGTTCTCTGAGTGCCATCCGTGGAACCAACTGTGGCCCAGAGAGCTGATTCACAAAAGATGTCTAGGTCGCTGTTTCAAGGCTATGATATTCCGTTCATCACAGGGATCATTGACCCCTGCAGTTGTATGGTGTTCTTATATCAAGTGCTGAGGCTTGGGAAGCCGGAGCTCAGGGGCCATCTTCAAAGGTTGCTTGGTTTACAGAGAAACTTGGACAGTGCTGCCCTGTACGGGTCATACAGACATACCATGATTCTACTTCAGTAGCCATGATTATAAAATCTCCAGGGACTCAAAAATTTTGCATTACGCACTCTGATCAACCAATGCAGAAAGTTCAGTTCTGCCAAAGAGATGAAGATAGCTGAGGTACGGCATTGGCAGAGGTCTCTTTATTGAGATTGTGGCAACAACAGGCCTGGGCTATCCTACAGGCAGCTGGATGAAAAAAAAGGGGTGTGAGGAGCTACAACATCTTCTCCAGGAAGAAGTACGTCAAGGGATTCAACAAGTACGGATAGGCAAGATGGTGGGACTTAGCTTGGATGTGGTTGGAAAAATTTGCGGTACAAGGTCACGTCATCGGATTTTTAGCATGTCAACCAGAAATGTGTGGCACTATCCTCCCCATTTTAACTCTGTAGCCTCCTTAAAGCATTGATGACAGTTGTTTGAAAGGCGCTCACTTCGCAAGGCCTTGACTTGTCTTTGAATCCTCGACGCAGCAAAGAGTGACGCAGCATAGAAACCCATTGAAGTAGCTGAGAGAGAGCCATTGACTATGATCGAAAAGGTAAACTGGTCGTTAGCAATATGAAAAACAGATTTCTTTTACAACTGGAATGTAAGCCGAGACGTAATCAATTCTGGCAGGGTGATGTGGACAAGGTTGTTTGAAGTTGCATTAATGGAAACCCCTGATTACCCCAGGAACATCACTGACGATTCATACCCAAGCATCTCAATGTATTTTAAAAAATGAATAGATCACTTTGTTTTAGCTCGATGGTCCTTTGGCAATGATATCATATAATATTACAGACGTTAGATAAAAGTTTGATATGCTCACATAAGCAGTGATATATTATACCTTTATCAGTTGAAGATCAGATCTTATAACTGCTTGTATTTTCGTAGTAAACAAAATATTTAACAGGGAAGCCGAAGGCCTATCCAAGTTGTTCTTTCATGTTTATGGTGGACCCTTAAAAGACTAATCAAGTTCAGCGTGTTTTCTTCAATATTATTTAATAACCAAATGCACGTTCACTTTGATATGGTTGTTTTGCTTTCTTGGCAGCGTAAACAGGGCAGTGTCCCACAGAATCTAGGCTAATGAAGTTAAAAAAAATGTTCATGGCATCGGAATTGACTACGAATAACTAAACTTGATTTTCTGAAACACACACACATACATATGTATACATAGAAACAGAGACGGAGAAGGAAAGAGAGTATATATATATATATATATATATATATATATATATATATATATATATATATATATATATATATATATATATATATATATATATATATATATATGAGTATCTACGTTTATATGTAAGTCAAAGATATAGAATGGGAGAGAGAGAGAGAGACAGGGAGAGATAAAATGCTAAAGAGTAAAAGAAAGAAACATGTGTATCTATATGTCAGCCATTGGGCTTATGTGCTGACGTGCACACCGACCTAAACACATATTGATACAATTTTATGAGTGTGTACGTGTATAGATATCTTAGCCAACCATTTCGTGGCAACTCATATATATATATATATATATATATATGGATAAAATGTACGTATGTATGTCTGTGTGCATGTGTGTGGAAGTGCGTACATGGATATATTTCAACTATGTAGATAACATAGATGATACTACAATCAGATGAGTAGATATCACATAAGTTTCTCCTCAACCATATAATCTTGAGGTAACTTCAAAAAATATTTTTCTTAGTTTTCTTACATAAAATCTTCGGAACACACAGAGTATCATGAATTAGGTAATGTTTCATGGACATTGTTTAATCCACTTTGGCCTTGTTTAGATCTCTAATAACATTTATAACTTGAAAATACAAGCCATCATAAGTAATTCAATAGTCAATAAGGATAATTACCAAAGTCAGCATGATCTCATTGTATATTACTGGAGCATAGAATCTAACTAATCTAAGAGTCGTTCTCGAATTGAGAACAATGCATCATGCCCAAAAGTAGATCATCACTGGAATAGATTGTAAGACATCACAGTGTATGAATCAGAGATATCTTAAGATTCATTAGAAAAATCAAATGGCAATCAGTAGATCATATAACAATAATGTCTGGTAAGTCCTTGAGATCTCATAGATAATACGTGAAATTTTGGCTTGCTGATAAAAAGAGGGCATGATAACTTAGACAGGTTCATTAAATATTGGTGCCGCCAAGCTCACGACCGCGAGATTAAGCGAATCTTGGGGAAAGTCTATGTCCAAAGATGATGATAATAATGATAATAATAATAATAATAATAATAATAATAATAATAATAATAATAATAATAATCGGTTACCACCAGGCAACTGGTGTGAAATTCCAAATAATAATGATAAATACTCTGGGACTTTGACATCCAAACTGACCAACTCATCTAGGCAAGAAGACTTGACTTGGTAATATTAGACAATAAGAGGAAGACCTGCCAAATAGTAGACGTGGCTGTACCTGCAAACCATAGAGTTAAGAGGAAGGAGTGTAAAAAATTGGAAAAATACCAGGACCTAGCGAGAGAACTATGGAAGATGTGGAACGTAAAAGCCAGTGTAGTGCCAGCCATTGTGAATGCACTGGGAACTGTCCCAAAGACACCGAGGGCTAGACTGGAGGAGATCGGAATAAGGTGAAGGATTGAGACTGTACAGACCACAGCAATACTAGAAAGTGCACGGATAGTGGGGAAAGTGCTTGAAATATAAAGACTGCAACGTTAATTGTCAACAGTGACCGAACAGAGGAAGGGAAATGAAAGCGGAAGTGCAAACTGCAGCACTGACATAATAGGCGAAAGAGAGAGGAGAAGTTGGCCTAAGACCTGAGGACACTTATTGTCTCTAAGCCTTCAGCAGTGACCAATGGGCAACCGGTGAGAAACTGTAAACTACAGTATTACTCCGATCTATGAGTACTAGGAGAGAAGGGCTGGAGATTTGAGGAGACTTGCTGTCACTCAAACTCCAGCGGTTACCACCAGGTAACTGGTGTGAGATTGCAAATAATAATAATAATAATAATAATAATAATAATAATAATAATAATAATAATAATAATAATAATAATAATAATACTAATAATAATAATAATAATAATAATTGTTCACAAAAACAGGGGAGAGCTTTAGACACTGTTCAATGAAGTAAAGGAATATAGTGAGGACATCGGAATGGAGTTTGGAATAGGAAAATGCGCAATCATGGTGATGCACTAAGGAAGGCTTAAAATAACTGAAGGAATTGAACCCCTGGACAACAGCAAGATTAGGGCATTGACTGCACAAGACCGATACAAGTACTTAGGCGTCCTTAAATGTGACACGATAAAACGGGAAGAGATAAAGGGGGAAAATAAAGAGAGAATACCTTACAAGAATAAGGAAATATTAGAGACCTAATTAAACAGCAGAAATCTAGTAAAAGGAATGAACACCTGGGCTGTGTCAGTAGTCAGATACACAGG
Organism: Thysanoteuthis rhombus; assembly: GCA_963457665.1. Classification (NCBI taxonomy): domain Eukaryota; kingdom Metazoa; phylum Mollusca; class Cephalopoda; order Oegopsida; family Thysanoteuthidae; genus Thysanoteuthis; species Thysanoteuthis major. The sequence continues at coordinate 20,472,351 of OY735198.1, read as the reverse complement.
ACCATTCCTAGGATGGACAAAGGAAGAGCTCCAATCAATGGATAGGTGAACGAGGAAATTTATGACAATGCATAAAGCATTACACCTCCGAGATGATACAGATAAACTATACGTTAAGAGAAAAGAAGGTGGTAGGGGGCTCATCAGCATAGAAGATTGTGTCCAGAGAGCTAAAACTGACCTAGAAAGATATGTGCAAACAAATAGTGAAGAAATTATAAAGAGCGCGAGAGATAGTGCAACGAGCAATAAAGTAGAAAACAATGGAACGGCACAGCAAACAAGAAAAGAAAGATTGTGCAACCTGCCTCATGATACTTGGAATGCACCCCAGACCCCTCAACACGTCATTGGCCAGGGTGGCAGGGCATTGCCTAACATTACCCATGGTTAGAAACTCAAAAAATATACCAGGTGCTCCTGCTGATCGGCCCCTAAAGACACAGCCTCAGCAATCGCTTTGGACAAGGTGACAAAGGCTACCATTCAAAAACAACACAAAGAACGTCACCGTTCTTGCTGTTCCAACGGCCCAGGTACATCACTTGCTTTGGGTTGAGTTGATGTGCCCTAAGTGCGACTTCTCAAACACAACCCAAACACCATCTCCAAGGGAAGAGTACTTTACATTTTCACCTATTGCGTCCGAATGCTCCAATCAAACATGTAGCTAACTAATCTGGAAAATGAAATCCAGAACATCAAATTGGAGATTATCACTCTCAGTAGAATGAGAAAACCCAGAAAAAACCTGATTTAACTCAACAGCAAAGCTCATCTATACTACTACGGGAGGACAATAGAAAAAGACAAAGATATTTAGACAAATTCAGAAAGTACTAGTTCCGCTACACCCATGATAGAGATGTTTGGTGATTCTTGTCGGTCGGCAAATGCTCTCCAATGCAAATATTAATTTCAAGTTTCCACTGAAATTAACAGAAGTAAAATGATACATCTCCCTTTCCCAGGAACAACGAGAATTACACAGAAAAAAAAGAAGAAATATGAGAACATTTCATTGATGACAATAGTATTTCAATGGAAATAATGAATGCAGTTAAGTAGTCATTGTACCCTATTTAGATCCAAGAAAAACGTTTCCTTTTTTCAAATGTAGTAAACAGAGGAACAACAACTGAATGACACTAACTGTAATTTATTATATATCTACATATATTAGAAGATCACAACTTCTAGTGAAAACTTAACATATATACGTTTGATACATATTTTGATGCACATGAACATTAACTATGCAGCTTACCTGGTAAGGTATCAATGGCTACAGGCAGAGCCGGAGAAGTTTTCTTTTACAGACCATTGTTTAATGTATATATATTTATATATATATATATATATATATATATATATATATATATATATATATATATATATGTGTGTGTGTATGAAACAATGGGAATCACAGAGACATAGTTTCATTTATTGATAGTTCTATTTACTGTCTTGAATTCTGGAGATAAACATCTATAAAGGATAGAATCTGTCTTCATTTGTTTTTTGTTTGTATTTTCACAAATTCAGAATGTATTGTATGAACTATAATTACGATTATTATGCATACCAAAATGTAAATGTGTACACTCGTGCATGTATATTTTATGTTTGTTTTGGTGTGGATGTATGCATGAGTGTGTGAATGTTTGCGTGTGGATTTGTCTTTGTCTCACAGCCAGCTTCGAGGTGATCTTCCAGACCTGGACTGGGAAAATAGTGGAATCAAGATAGACGGTGAATATCTAAGCAACCTATGATTTGCAGACTACATTGTCTTTTACGCAGAGAACCTACATGACTTCAAACTAATGCTAGATGAACTAAACGAAGAAAGCAAAAGAGTTGGCCTGAAAATGAACTTCAGTAAAACAAAAGTCATGTGCAACAATTACATCGAGAAATAAAGCATAATAGTCAAAATCGAAGATGTGAAACTGGGGAGAGTAGACCTTTGGATCTACCGAAGACAACGAATAAGTATCAAATCCACAAAAAATGAGTAATCAAGCAGAAAATCACCCTAGGACGGCGACCCTTCGGCAGAGAAAGCTCAACTTAAAAAAACAAGTCCATATAAATGATCCTTAAAAGAAGAGTATACAACCAATGCATCCTCCCAACAGTCACTTATGGAGCTGAAACATGGAAACTCACCAAGAAAGAGACTCACAAACTGATAAAAATGCAACGTTCACATGGAACAATCATGTTAAACCTCACATGGAAACGGCACAGTATATCAGGAAAAAAGCGAGAATCGGAGACATCATATAATTTATTAAAAAAAACTTAAATCACGATGGGCAGGGAAATTTGCAAGAATGACAGACAACAGATGGATATCACAACTCACAACATGGATCCCGGGAGATCGCGTGCAAAACAGAGGCTATTAGAATACTAGATGGAAAGATCAGCTTGACAAATTCAGAAAATACTGGCCTCGTGAAGCCCACGATATTGAAGTAAGGAGAATCCTTGGGAACGTCTATGTCTAACGACAGACGTCAAAAGACTGATGATGATGATGTAAGGGTTTTGTGTTAGCATGAGTGTTTAAGCTGATAAAATATTTCGGTTTGGTCAAATGTAAATATCTATTGATTTATCCCTCTTATATATATATATATATATATATATATATATATATATATATATATATATATATGAACGTAAATGTGTGCAATCGTACGGATATATAATGTTTATATCAGTGTGTGTGTGTGTGAGAGAGAGAGAGTTTACTCTTATCAAACATTTAAGTGAAATGTAGTTGAATAGTCTATACCTACACCGAACGATTGTGATACAACATAACAGTTGTCTGTGGATGACACAATTATCAATAATTATAAAATTCAACAATTAGTTGAGCACTTTTAGGTGGGACACTCGTCAGCTAAAACCTGTGCAGGGGTAGAGCATCTACCTATGTGTCTGACACAAAGATTTCAACCAAATTGAACAATACTTGAAAGAATACTGGATAGTCTATAGCCACACTGAAGAGTTGGACTACAATGAAACAGCTATCTATAGATGACACAATCATCAATTACATATATATATATTTGCATATATATATATATATATATATATATATATATATATATTCACGTATATATATATATGTATGTATATATATATATATATATATATATATATACATATATATATATATATATTTACGTATATATATATATATATGTATGTATATATATGTATATGTAAGCACACAGATACGTGCATAGATATATACTCTTAACATGTAAAATTAAAAAAAAAATTATATATGTTCCATACGCTGTGTTTTACTTCGCAATATGAATATTGAAGATAAATCAGACGCATGCTATCAAAAGCTTTCACCATGTGCCTCACTCTATCAAAAATGAAAAAATCATTGATTGAATTGATGAATTCCTTGACATTAAAAAGTTAGATGGAGTCTTTTCCTACTTGTTGATTAATTGATTTGATGTTTGTTGAATTAAGAGTCTATTTTTTTTTCTGGAGTAGGTATGGCACTTGTTCTAGCTAAGGGCCATAACAAATTGACTACTCGTTGGTGTAAGTGTGTGTGTGTGTGAGTGTGCTTCCTCGTATGTTTGTGTATTTGTATCTATGTCAGTATGAGAAAGTTTATTCTTCTGCATTCATTTATATATGTGTGTATGGAATTTTCAATCAACCCCTCCGCACTTGGTCTTATACAAACACAAACAGACCAACATCCACATCTATGTGTATATAGGAATTCACTGGAAATACGTCCAGAGTCAATTCATGCAATTGAACCCACTTGATAGCTCTCAAAAATTCTTATAACATTGATATATGACTAGTTTGATAGATAACTAAAGGAGTCCATAGGTGATGTAATCTGACTGCGGTGGATATTAAGACATATATGATCAAAGTAGGGACAATGTGTGAAAAAGCATGATGGAGATGAAGTATTCGAAATCATTTTGGATCCTGGCTGTGGGCTTTTGGGTTGAGGCTATTGATAACCAAGGTGGTAGGATGAACGTTCGAGGGAGTACTTGTTATGTAATGTATGCATATTCTGTAACATTGATGGCCATTGTTCATGTTCTGAAAAGTCAGAGAGAGAGAGAGAGAGAGAAGGAGAGAGAGAGAGACATGTTCCTTGGTTTTGGAGTGGTGGATTATTTATAATATTATGTAATCTAATTACTGTTATATATATATATATATATATATATATATATATATATATATATATATATATATATATATATATATATATATATATATATATTCCAAATCCTCCAAAGAATTACATGGTGAACAGCTGATTCCAACAAGAGACAATTCATAGATTGTGCAAAATATTTGTGAAACAGGGAGGAAACACAGAAGAAAATTACATGAATTGCATTGACAGATATTGGGAAATAGGCGATCAAAGTAACACACAAAAAAGATTTTCTGATGTTTGTAGTTTAAAACTGTAAAACTTTTTACACGGAGCATGTGCTACTAAAAAATGGATATTCAACCCGGGATAAATAATCATAAACGTGTAATATTACTTTGAAGCTCTATTTTGATGTTTTTTTTCTCGTTATGATTTGGTTAATCATTTTGCATTGACAGAGTGAATCGAGAAAATAATTATAAAAAATGGGGTCGCTGCAGTATTCCAACCTGCAACATGAATGTGAAATTGATACCACCTTTGAGCAAATCAGCCCTGGAGTTGCAAAGACATGGAAAAGTACTGGACTCAAAAGTATATATTTCCTTTACACCCACCGTGTATTGACAGGAAATTATTCGAAAATGTAATATAACGCATTTGTAATTATTTTTGTCGGGTTTCTTGATAATATAACTGTCCGTGTAAAGAAACATTTAGTGCATATATACATATATTTATTTAATGAAGTACATACATACATATATATATATATATACATATATATATGCATATAAATATATACATGAACATATGTATATATATACAAATATAATTGTACAAAAGTATATACCTCTAATATATATGTACTTATGAATATATTGATGAATATATGTTTAAAATCAAAAAGAATGTAGAAATGTTTTACAGATATAGGCACATATCAATATACATACATATATATATATATATATATATATATATATATATATATATATATATGTATGTATGTATGTACATATACATATATAATACTTCTTTTGAATATAACTACATGTAAATTATAAATACATATGATATACCATATTCATATAATACATATATATATATATATATACATACATACATATATATATATATATATATATATATATATATACATACATTCACACACACACACATATATATATATATATATGTATATATGTATGTATGCATATATATACATATATATATATATATATATATATATATATATATATGTATATATATATATATATAAAAAGTTTATGCAACCGTTGCAGGTTTCTCTGAAAAGGTGGCTGGAAACTATTGAAATGTAATCAGGTGATGATAATAATTTCTGAAGTATAACATTTGTTTTTCTTTTGAATTTCATTCCAATCATCTTTTCACAACCATTCTATTGGATCCTGTCACATCTTCACACAAAAGGTTAATAGGCAGTTGAAGAGTAACTGTATACTGTTTAGATTGAATGAGCATGCAACTCTAGCAGGTTGTGCTCTTTTCCATCGTTTTGCATGAGTATACATGTATATATATATATATATATATATATATATATATATAAGGGATACGTGTATATGTATACATATATATATAGAGAGATTCATATATAGTTATGATTTGCGTTATATTATATAGAAACCTATATCATTTGACCAACCGCCATTACATCGTCAATATATCACGTGCAGAAGACAACGTAAAAAGAATGTAATAATTAAAGAAAATAGAGCTGCAGCAAGAACCGAACCTGTGATCAATACGGTTGCAGCTTCAACATTGCGTTGCTCTTACCATAAAGCTGAATAGATGCCAGCGATTCTAAGGCCAAAATAACTTGTTTTTGATCCAATCAATTCATTTATTTCAAGTATATTTGTTTCATTCGAAGCAACAGTTATGTATTAAGAAATGGATGTATATGATCAGACAAAATGATTGTAAATTTCCCAACATTACAAAAAAACCTGTTTGGAATTACCTCCTGTCATAGCACAGTTATGTTAATTAATGTTTATATTCATATGAGTATATATATATATATATATATATATATATATACATATATATATATATATATATACATATATATATATATATATATATATATATATATATATATATATATCTTATCAGAGTATGAAAATCATTACAGTAAAGAGACATTTTAGAAAGCCAAAGTTTATGTTACCCATGGGATTTTATTAATTATTTCAAGATGGTTCGCTTGATACAACATTATACACACACACACATTATGATGAAAATCTCAAATCAGATGAAGAAATTTCGTTTGCATCATCAACTCCAGCCAATATATATATATATATTGATCGATTGAATATCAGAATCTTGCCAATGACGATGATATTCTCTCTTCTTGCTATATTCAAATCGTCAGACATTGAGTCTGATCCTTACGGTTGTCTATATACTTGGAAGATAACTTCCACTAAGACTTGAAATCTCACTTAGTTGCTTTTGCTTTCAATTGTTCTGAGTTTATTTTTTAAAACTTTGTGTCTACTTAATTCTATATCTTCTTGAAATAAAATGTATTATTTCAACAAATGCTTAGCTTTAAATTAATTATCAAACTGATTGCCCATTGGATAATTTTTGTTTTTTCGGTGTGATAAAGATTTACTATCATTGTATTATTCTATTTAATTCAACCGTGTTTAAAATGTTTCTCTATCGTTCTTCTAGCAACTTTCTTTTTATTTGTTTAGGCTATACTGCGTTTAATTCATATCAGTTAATATTTCTCATGTCTTTGGTTGATATTCCTATATTGCTTTTTTTTTACGGTTTTTCTATTTTTTAAAAAGTTTTTAAACGGTGTTGATTACATTTCTTTCCAGCTTAAGAATTGTTTGCAAAGCATATTTTCCTGTGATTACATTTGACACCAGTCTGTGTCATAGAATCAATTGATTCATTTCATCCTTAAATTTCAGAATTCATGTTTCGTGACACACATTTTACGGGTTCTGAATTGAAATTTCCTATCTTGATCTCATTCTATTTATCATTATTTATTTTATCTAAAATTTTATCATTGGGGTTCCGGATAATTCTTTCCATATTATCATTCAGCTGTAAGATTATTTTGAATCTTTGAATGGAAAATGCCGTATAATTCGTCTTTTGGTGTCGATTACTTTTTCTCTTTTAGCTACAACCAAGAACATTTTACCGATGCTTGTTATTGAAATTATACTTCATTTTCTAAATCTTCACTTAGTTTTGGCATTTTTGTGTTCCTCTTGATTTTATTTCTATTTTTAAGTGCTTTTTGGTCAGCTCAACAGTTTTCTAAAAAACCATTTAATTTATCCAGCTCAACGTTGAAGAAGTTTTAATCGAATGAAGAACCTGTATCAGATTGACTGGTGAATGATTTAATTTTTCTATTTATATGAATTGGAAAGCTGTAAGGTTTATTGTATAATTTGATAGTTGCAGAATTGATTTTGAAGGTAATGTCCAAAGAAATGTCATTTTTGACGTTTATATATCCTTCTATTTCCTTGAATTCATTAGCCAAGTGTTTAATAATTTTTAGCTAATGCAATCTAAGACCTCTATCTATATATACGTATATAAATTCGATTTTTTTATGAACTATTGCAAACTTGGATTTGTTTTTCAAACCATTGTTTATCGTTATTAAATAAGATTCTATACATTGTCATAGACGCCACCTGTGTATTTTATCGATATCTCGTCTTTACTTTAAATAATAACCACTGTCCACGTACAGTTTTTTTTTCGTATCAATTTGTGGTATACATCTCACGTAAACACACACAAACACACACAAACACACACACACACACACACACACATATATATATATATATATATATATATATATATATATATATATATATATGCACTGACTCAACCCTTTATGATCTACTTCTTGTCCCGTTTAAATATCGCGCTATTAATATATTTCATGTTATATCGAACATCAAAGTCGAATGTTTATCCCAGTGTAAATGTAGTACAACGTGACACGTCTTCCAATCAAAAGATTATTTCTGCAGTGTCCTTCCCTTCATTAGTAAAGAGATGTGGACTGTACTAGAAATAAAACACACTAACTTTTCAGTCAACTCTAGTTTCATGTTATAAACGAAGCAACAGTTCGACAAAATAAACCCTCGGTTTGTTGAATGAGGTAAGCCAGACAAAATTGTATTTCAACCGCCAAAAACTATTATTGGGTTCCAGGCCTAGAATTAGCATCGACCGGGTGAGTTTGCGTCGTGGAGAAAGCTGCTTTGTAATTGGAAGCGAAATGAGCAGTTTTAATATTGCGATGTTGGCGGGAAACTTTCTATTTTGCAATGAGTGGGAACAAGGCCGGATTTGGCGCGTGTGATAAGCGTTAGTCCTCTCTGCCAATTGGCATTGATTTTAATCTCAGCTGCATTTATTTTTCCTTCACTCAACGTGTCTTTATTACTTCTCTGTATTTGGATTTCATTTTTTTTTTTAATTCTTACTTTTAGGTGTCTCCAAGACCATCCTTTCATCTTCTTCTTTTTTCTTGTTTCTTCGTTCACCGAATTTTTCTTTCTATGAGAAACTGTCTACCGAGATGGCTACGAAAACTGCCAACATAGATCTATACATTTCTTGAGTTGGTTTTGCTTTCTGACTGACTGGCTACGCATCTATATATCTATATAGGTAGGAAGCACACCAATGGAGATACCCCTTATTATGTGAGGAAACCTCTTTTTTTTATTTTAGCCCCGCTGATAGGGTTTTAGATTCAGTTTAATTTGCAACGTAGGATTCTTTTTGTATTTAGCAGTATTCATGTACGTTTTTTCGTTTTTTTTTAAATTCAAGACATTCGTTGTGATCACAGTTAGGTCTCAATTAATTCATTAATCATCCCTTTTTAATTTTTTTTTCCATTTGATCACCTTCAAGACGGCCAGCATGTTGTCAAAAGACTTGGGTCCCATGACGGTTTCTATTCTATTACGTTTCTCATCTTCTAACACCTCTTTCTTTTCACTCTTTCTCCTTTTCATTCCTTTCTTTCTGTTCCCTTTCCGTCTTCCTTATTCATCACTGAAGTGACCAGAATCTCACCGACAAAAATAATCATACGAGTATCCAGCTGCAGACCTACGATCATGGGTAATTTTACTGGAAACTCCAAGTATAGAGGCCAGATCCAATATGGACACATCATTTAGTGAATTTTAGGTAAGATCAGAGTAAGACAGGGATCGATCAGGATCAAATGTACTACGCTACTATAATGGCCAGCGATATTAGAATTTTCAAACACTGGCCAACGGTAGATGCTCATAGCTATAAATATTACCTGATCTTAACGTATCTGCCGCATTGGGGCGTCCAGAGAGAATATGATTCGCTATATGTGTGAACTGGTCCGAAAGATAAGTTTTACATGCATGGTGCTACAGTAGGTGGAACAAAATGAAAAAATGCATCACAAAACTTGTGGGGTCTCTCCTTCTGGACTATAACTACTTGATCCATTATTGGAGTGTTGTCTGCGTTCTTCAATATTTCTTTTCCCTACCAAAAGCTATTAATATGTGATGAAGTGCAGACTGCTCTATTTCCCTTACGTCCTACCTCCATTGAAACATATGATTTTTGAACAGCTTATATCACTTCCTTATACCATATTACGTACACGAAACCATTAGCCTAAGAGTCAACCTCGTGGACCAATGCTTGCACCAGTTTGTTCGAATGAATATGGAAAAAAAACTGACAAGATCAAGTTGATTGAAGCAAATTGTAGTATGTTACTCTCAAATAGATAAATTCATGTGACGTTATCAATATAGTCGTACACACAGTACTGCTTTTGACGATACGTTATTACATATCAGTTACTGTCCGATCGGATGATTAGCAAGTCTACTTCACACGCTGAATGTCCTGGGTTCGATGAACAAAATGTGTTGAAAACTGTTCATTAGGATAAATTTTCATTTGCAGTCGGAAACCAAAGCTGTGTGATTAGGGTGGAGATACTGCTTTTACTCGATTTGCATCCCACCAAAAGACTGGATTAAAAAAACATGTGGGAAGAAAGTCTTTCGCTCTACCGGACGTAAGACTTGAAATACTCACTGAACATGCACCAAAAATCGGGATTTTATCAGACACGACCATGCTCCACTTGGCTATTGAGGGATCTGCTACTTTTACTGCTAGATTATTGAAAGCTGCAAATTATATTATGATTAAATTATAATTCATTTTCATTGTAATCCCTTCAATTATTGGAAAGGAAGACAATTATGGCTATGAATTCAAGTCCATTCTTTTGATTGGAAAATAATGTCATGGGATCATCATCATCATTATTATCATCATCATCTGCCCTTTTGCGTCTGTTGGACGTAGACCTTTCAAAGGATTCGCCAAATTTCTCTGTCATTGCATTGCGGAATCAGTATTTTCTGAAGTTGTCTACTTCGTCTCGCTATCTTATATTTTGCTGGTCTCAACTTTGCATGTGAACCAGAGGGATCAGCGTTATGAACGGTGATGTCCAACAGTTACCCTTATTGCAACATGATCAGCCTATTGCAATTCGAGTTGTTTGAATGGTTTCTATGATACCCAAGATTCCCGGTTGTTTTCTCTTATATACTGTTCCATCTGTTAATTTTTTAAAACAACGTTGAGCAATTCTTTCTCTCGTAGTCGTTGCATCGCCCCCCAGTTTGAGCTTTAATCGTTACCATATTTCAAATCCATGGGAGACCATCGGGAGAGTGCATTGTTTTTTAACCCTTATTCCCAGGACTGATGGACTTGCCTTGTTCTTATAAGCTAAGCTGGCACTTCCAAAAACTTACCAATCCAAAATGATCCTTTGCTTTACACTGCCTTTCAAAAGCAGCTGACACCAACAAGTAGCTATTAATAGTTTTATAGAAGGAATCAAACATAGTCTAAAAGACCGTTTCCTCCTATCTATACAGGGTAAACATCCCCCATCCTGATCAATGTATGAACACTGAGAGTTATCATCAGCATCAATATGAACCATCATTCAACACTAAGGAAGAAAACTGAAGAGACCGAACTGAACAAAACATTCAAAAAGAAACGAAGAGACAGAATATACACCACAGCATTCATCAAATCAAATCTCGAAGGAAGGTTGGTCCTTCAAAACTATAAACAAAAGCTTGAGTCCATGATAGATGCAAATCATCAGCGAACTCGGAGAAAATGAAGATCCGACATCAGACACAGACAGGATTCTACCAAGAACTTTATTCCCCCAAATAAGGACTACAAGACAACGAACAAGATATGTAAAACAAAAGCAATCAGCTCGAGGGTTTTCCAGGAGTAACCCCGTGTTGGGTGGAACTAGCTGTGAAGCAAACAAAGAAAGGGAAAGTCCCAGGACCAGACGGCATCGCCATCGACCTACTCGAAAAAGCAGATAAGATCATCTCTAAGAAACTAGCCATTCCATTTAAAACAAAATAAAGTTCGGGAATATTGGAACACTGCAGTCAAAATGCTTTTTTATAAAGAAAGAAACCCCCAAAACCTCAGCAATTACAGACCTACAGGCCTACTCAGATGCATATACAAACTTTTCACAAAAACCATCACCAACTGAATCACAAAAACATTAGATGAAAACACAGAACGGGAAAAAGCTGGCTTCAGGAAAGCTACGTGACCATGGATCACCTGCATTTGATAGATCTGCTTCGATAAAAAGCAGCAGAGTACAACCTGCTGTTCATTGTAATCGACTTCACCGACTTTAAAAAGGCCTTCGACTCAATGGAAACTCTCATGGTCATGAAGGCCATCCCTCTACGGTGAATATTTAAATAACCTCAGATTTGCAGACGACATCTCCCTTTTTGCACAAAATCTACACAGCCTCCAACTAATGCTAGATAAAATAAATGAAGAAATTTCCACAAGACAAATATCATGTGCAACAATCATGTTGTACATGAGAATACGAAGATTGAAATTGAAGTCGTCATACTAGACAAAGCAGCCCCAATATCTAAATGGGATATTTCTCCCTGAGACTCTCGAAAGAAGAAGGAATCAAGCGAAGATTCTCTCTAAGGTGGCAAACCTTCGGCAGAGCAAGTTAAACTTTCAAAAACAAAAAAAATCCCATTAATCCTAAAGAGAAGAGCACACAATCAATGCATCTTTTCACTTATGGAGATGAAACATGGAACCTAAGCAAGAGACAAACCAGCAAATTGAGAACCATGTAACGTGTACATGGAAGAATCATGCTCAACCTCACATGGAGTGACCACACGACTGAATCTTGGAACGACAGGAGTCCGAGACTCGAATAAAAAACTCTAAGGGCTGGCCATGTTGCAAGAATGACTGACAAACAATGTACATCACGTCTCACTAGATAGATCCCTCGAAAAAACATGTGCAACAAAGGCCGGCAGAGTACTGAATGGAGAGACAAACTTGAGAAATTCAGAAAATACTGGCTCGATGAAAAAGTATAGCAAATCCTGGGGAACGTCTTTGTCTAACAACGGACTTAAAATGTGACGATGATGATGATGATGAAGATTAGAACAGAACCACCACAGCATTATAAAATATATTTTTAAGAGAGTTTAATGGTTATTGAATATGCGTCCGAGTATATAACAATTACAAAAAATGTCAAAATGTTGCAATAGGGGTAAACAGAAGAAAATAATCAAACCCTGTTCATGATCCGCAACGTTGTCTGCACGATACTTTTGATAGCATTATCAACATTTATTTCCATAATTCAATTAGTTGTTTCCAATCGAATAAATAAACACATAATGCACAACTGTCAAGAGAATGGAGAAGTTTCTCTGAAAGTGGTCACAGACTAATTTCCATGAGCCTCGGTTACTTTGCACTAAAGAAATTTTCATCGTCTTGTGCTCTCCATAGGTTATACGTGATAACTCTACCCTTATCTCAACCTTGTTCCAGAGGGGTAGGTGGTCTCCCTTTTCTTTCCATACATGGTCAGCTATACCTGATTTATTGGTTTCACCTTTACTCACCGCTTTTCGGTGTTCTTCCACCCGAACCTTCAAGGGGCGACATGTTTCACCTGTGTATTCGTGCCCACAGCTGCACGGTATTGAGTATACACAGTTTTTAGTGTTCGATAACTCAGTGGGTGGTTTGGTGCGGGAGAGGTAGCTGCGTAGCGTTGATCTGCTTCTGAATACGGCCCGGATATTATATGGGAACCTCTGATAATAAAAGACAGAAAACAATAACATCAAAAAAAAAAAAAAAGGGATCGTCCGATGCTTACAGCACCGAGCAAAGTTAATAAGTAGCGACTCTGACACATACCTCTGTGAGATGCGTAACATAAGCAAGAATCTCCAGAAAAATGGTTATCCCAAAGGCTTAACTGTCACCACTAGTGAAAGAAGAGTGACGGTGGAGGAGGAGGATGACAATCATAAACCAACAACAGTCTGTCTCCCCTACCTCAAGAATGTGTCTGAGAAGATCCAGAAGATCTGCGCCCCATATGGGAACCTCTGATAATAAAAGACAGAAAACAATAACATCAAAAAAAAAAAATCTGTCACCTGAGGTTTAAGACTCCTAAAAATTAACAAAAAAAAAAACCACATGGACACATAGCGCAGTGGTTACAGCATCAGACAAATTACTGTTAAGTAATATGATGGTACTAGGTTCGATCCTAGTGTGAGGCAGTATAACAATACTACTAACGCTGAAAGAGGGGAGTACGGTCGATATACCCCCGTCGGATAAATAAAGGGTTCGGTTCGTTACTTCCCAAAAATCTCCCTGATGATACCTGACGAAGGCCGTAGGGTGCAACGGCCGAAACGTTGTTTAAAAAACAACAAAGATGAGGATGGTCCGAATAATAATACCTCATCTCAAAAATTCCGAGATATACTAACTCTACGCTTGTAATATAGTGTGTTGAAAAATGCATTGGCTCCTTAGATTAGGAACCTGTTTTTTGCATTACATTTATATTCTAGAACTGATTAAAAAATGTAAGTGGTATTATGACGGAAAAAAAGGAAAAACTACTTTCTTTGCTTGTTCTCTTTATCTTTCTTTTTTTGTGAACGCTATGAATCTGCTCTATTTTGGTCGGAACAGAAACTTCTTGGCATTCAAAAAACATTCAATTTTTGTCACAGTGGATAATGATTAGAGTACAAAAAATCTGAAGCTATTCATATTGAAATTGCCCGTCAACGTTTTAAAAAATGACTGAATATCTATAGAGCGTGGATATACTATTTTGCCATATATTGATTATTATTGGCACAGAGCCCCAAATGTAATTCAGTCTATGAGAATCGAACTCAATACTCAGTAGCGATGCTGTGCAGGACAAGGTGATGTACATAAGTTCAGGTAAATTGAACAGAGTTCAGAAAATGTAAAGCTGACTTTCAAAAATTGGTTTGTACCCGTAAATTGCCAAAATGTTAGAGAACATGTTTATTTTTCAGACTCACTTTAATTTTTATAATACTTAAATCTTTTGATATTTTCACTAAACATACCTAATATACGATATAGTTTGAATAATAATAGTTTAAACCAGTGTTTATCTTAATTTTTAATTGCCTATTGCCATAACATTTAACTCGGACTATAATCTTATGGCAACAAATAGTCTTTAATTCAAAAGCATGACCCGGCTCTAAAGTTGTGATAAAAAGCATCGGAATGAGGATATGCTGCAGGATTCATCTCCAGTCGGAGTAGAAGTAGAAGTAGACTTTGACCCTGCAGTAGCCATGCTTGTTAAATAAATTGAAGGAAGAGCTGAGCTATTGTTTCTCAAAGATCAACTATTTCAACCTGATGACATAATACCCTGGATTCAATTGAGAATTACATTCACGATTGATATCATTAATAGAAAAGCTATGTTAAGACTTACGTCCCAGATCCTAAGTCCTTGTTACAATGTTTATTCACATGGTTATCTGTTCGCCAGACGAGTTGGATTTCAAGAGGAAGAATCAAACCGGAGAGATCAAAAATAGTATTTATTCATTCGATGGAATAATGTAAAATATTTGAAGGAAACCCTCTGTGTCTAATTTCACTGTTGAGCTAATGTTTTTTTTTAATAGTCTTTATCTTTCCTTTGTAAAGAAATGATTCCATGTTCGTCCTATTCAACTATGGCGGAAGTAGACAGTTCTGAAGAAGCCATAATGTTTCGGATCAGAAATATTTATTGCTCATAGCATTCAGAAGAATGGAAGGATAAAGAGACAAAAAAAAAAAACAAAAACATTTTTTACGTCTCAAGTCGTATAGTTATTCTTTAAATCAATTATTAAAAAAGTGAAAGTGAAAGTGCAGAAAAAGAAGCGAAGAGGGAGAGGGAGAGAAGAAAGAATGAAAGAAAGAGAGTGAGAGTACTCGATATAAAGTTTATAATCAATGTACACGATTCTTGTGTATATTTATAATCTTTGCCTTTTCCAATGGATTATGTTACATTATGGGCAATATTTTTCGTTTTATTTCTGTGCAAATTTCATATATTTTTGTTTTGGATGTCTTAACGGGGATTAACTTGAAAATGAATTGGAATTGGACACAAATAGTTTTATCACTGGAACTAACGTAGCAAAAAACTGTTTACACTGGTTTCGAACAGAGTCCATTTTTTCTTTTTTTTTAATTGATATATGCGACTATATTTCCCACTGTAATCGTGTTTTTTTTTGTTTGTTTTCTACGAAAGATTGGTGAAGTTGACATTTCAGATCATGGAGGAGATTTTTTCACTGCCAAAGCTTTGTTTAGTATGGCACTGAGCAACAAATTCAAGATGGTGGAAAGATTGTGTTGTGAAACATTGTTTTTATCAATCATGTTATTCTTCATAAGTTACCACCGCTATATTCAACGTTCGATTGGCGTAAAGTGAGGAAGTAGTAACAATTAAATTATATTGGATATATTTTTGAGCGTTCCCCAAACCCATAAATGGTTGCAATAGTATGTTAGGGTTGAGCTTTCCATAGTGCTTCGGTCCAGTAGACCCATGTAGCTAGTCATCATATAAAACGGGACTGTTTATGCATACTCTCTTGTAGGTTCACCAATGGTAGGATATCCCAATGGAGTGATATTGAGTAATTTTCATTGTTTCATCAGAATTACTAAAACATAAAAATTCTTCACGTCTAGTGCATTTTCGTTGGAGGGGGTTTCAGTCAGTCACAGCATTAACCGATAGTCCAGAATTAGCTCTCACCGATTTCAAGCTATTTGCAGATAGAAGAGAGGTTTCAAATCTTGAATGTGATCAAAGGGAGTGCACTGAGGCTGTTGATTAGTGCTGGCTGTTTTGTAAAGTGTTAGAAATGCTGAAATAAATTTTCGAGGCTTTTGAAGTGGACTCAGGTACTAAAGCAGACTTTTGTATCGAGTAGGCTCTACTTCCGTAAGAGTTGAATGGCACGATTATTTATCAGACATATCTTCTCTGTGCTCTTTATTACTACTTTTCTAGTCCTGAAAGTCTTCCATATTCCCAATGTTAGCCTCTTTAATTCTCTCTTCTTTATACTATTCACATTTTCCAAATACTTGACCTAACGCAGCTCTCTTTTGATTCACTTGAACGTTAGAAATGGTCCGCTCCGACTGACACCAAAACTGTCACCTTAGGTTTCTTCAGTTCTCAAGTTGGCTATATATGTAGCACATGAACAGCTAACAACGATGGAGCTAGACCGCTGAACGTTTGAACAGTTATTTAGTACTATGTCTGGTGCAGTTTTTCTTTTTAAATCCCAGGAACATACATTCAGTAATCTTTTAATTTGCAATGTAATCTTATTCTAAATTGATCCCTCATTCTGTGTCTGGTAGCATTTATCTATCTTTTCTAGAAATTCTGACGTTTTTTTTCAAAAGATCACTGCCCAACAAAAAATGAGAAAATTAACTTATCCATTAGTCATTCTCTTTTTCAATTTTTGATTGACCACTTCCCAAATTTAATGCTTAGAAGAAAATATAAGTCACGTGGTGGTTTCTGAATAGACTTGCCCTTCTCTCCATGTTTCTTTTTCTTCTGTTGTTTTAAATCTCTTTTTTACCCATACATTTTCCGATTAAATCATTTCATTTCTTTAATGCCTTTCCTTTTGTGTAACAGGTCTCTTTCCTTTGGATTTTTTTCCACTTGTGTTTTTTTAGTTTTGAGATCAATTATGCACAACGAGCACAAGAACAGATCATGCTTAATGTCACATGGAGAGTTCACAAGGCTAAACATTAGATTAAAGAGAAAAAAGCAAGGAGTCAAACTTCTCAAAGTGGATCCCAAAATCTTGTATGGAAAATCTGAGTCGGGTGAAAAAAAAAAGCGGAGACAATTTGGAAAAGTTCAGAAAAAACCCCTAGCGCCAAGACGCTTATGACCAAGATCTTCAGGCGGATATCTGAGTCCTACGACAAAAAATTGAAGGGCTGATGATGATGAAAAACTAAAATTCAACACTCCCTCTGCAAATCTTTTTTCTTTCCCTTAGTTTCTCGTCTCGTTTTGTAAAAAGATCTTTTCCTTCCTTTCCTTATCAGTAAAAATGTTTGACTTTTTTTGGTTCAATTTTCCCTCTTGGTACTTTTCCACCATTCTTATTATACCATTTCACCACAGCCATCTTCATCAACATTGACATGCAGACTTCAACTTTGTGATTGTATATCATATGTGTTTCTTCAGACGGCTCCATCGACTGAAATGCAAATGCTCAGCTCTACTTGGTAGATAAGAGCCGGTTCTTCTCTTTAAAAATAGGCATCAAATTACATTTCAGTCGTTTTAGTTTTGCATCACAGGAAATACATACTCAATCTTTACTTCTTTCATATATACGTTTTTACCTATCCTTAAGTGTCTTTCAATGAATGCATAATGTCAGATATGAAGGATGCAAAACATGAAAATTTATAAAACCAACGAAGAATAATTGAGAGAGCCAATGGAAGAGGATTGGGGATTATTCAAAGATTGTAAAAGTTCAAGATGAACCTGAAATCGACTGCAGTGAATAAGATTATACAAATGATGAAGTAACAAAAATGGATGTTGGCTTGATACTTGGCGAAGATAAATCACAGTAGATGGTGCAAAAGACTAGCCGATTTGTGTCCATGAAACGATAACGCAGTAAAAGAGAGCAGTCACAAGATGTATGAATTAGATAGGAGGCTTTGTTGGTAATACATGACAAATATTAATGAAGGTAACGTGAAAGTCCTTTGTTACATTGGTTGACGATGATGTTGGTGATGATTGTTCTTTCACCAACCCACTCTAACACTTAATTTCCCAATGCAAGCTGGACGTTGATGCACTTATTAGTGTTAGGGGGATTTCCAACGTCTTTCTGTGTGAGTGGTGTATGTTGCTTGGTTCTGGAATTACTGATTTATTCTTTTTGGCGTTTATCTGGTGTCTGCCAAAATACCACGGAGTAATGCTGCTGCGTTATTTGAAACACAGACACACAAGTAATATCCATGGTTCGAAGTTTGTGAAATGTGACTTGAAGACCAACAGCTAATTGATGGACAATCACTCGAAATGACAGAAGTATTGGGAATGTTTGCAACATCATGAATATATCAGGGATGATAGAAACCAAACGGAAGATATGAAGGTTTGCAGTTGAAGCAGTTGTTCGGGTATACGCATCTTTCCAATATTTAACAATGAAACATTGCTATTACCAGATTATTTACCCTTGAACCGAAAACCATGCGACGTGTAGATGGGAGAAATATGCAAAACTTTACATGGAGGGATTGCAAGACAGCACAGTATATTTCGACCAATCAGTTGCTGGTTTGCCTCTTTTTTCTTTAATAGTTTGTTTATTTACGATGTGTAGGCTGAATGAGCCATTCACTGTGTAATAAAGGGATATCATTTCAAATAGTGTTTAAGAATAATGTAACACAATTAACACATATATATATATATATAGAGAGAGAGAGAGAGAGAGAGACAGAGAGAGAGAGCGAGAGAGAGAGGGAGAGAGAGAAAGAAAGAGAGAGATAGTATTTTAGCGTGTGGTGGGGCAGAGAAAGAGAATCACGGATATATAATCTCATCCTCAGTAGTAACATGTCTTGTTCGGAATATTTTCATTTTGATATTTAACACTCCTACTCTAAACATAACAACCTGAGGACAGCCAATTTATTCAGCTTTGAAGACTAAGACAAAAACACACCTCATATCGTATCAATCTCCCAGAGAGATTATAACATTAGGAGAAGCCAAAGGCAAATATACGGTGAGAATTTCGTCAGCAACGTTTATATATTCTTCGACTTGCATCGTCTCGTCTACTCTGTAGGATCAATAAAAGCAATTCCCGATTACTTTCTGACGATCATTCCATGCCACGAACTCACTGTTGATTAAATACAAACAACCAGGGATGAGCGTCACATACGTTTGGCCGACCTTTTAGAGATTACAGGTGGACGTTTCTGTTACTATAAAGTGATGCGAATTCCGTGGAGATTGTGAAACCAATTATTGAAATTCGTCCAGATATAGAGAACTTCAAAGTGTACAATTAGCTACCAGCAAAAGGGAACGGAAAGATTGTCATGCCTTGTTTCCCCACGTGTGCCTCTAACTGCTTAAGTAACCTGGTCTGTACCAGATATGGAAAGACAGTCGCCGCCAACTCATGTATACTTAAACCAGTAACTATTCCACTTACTAGATATTTACGACGTCTGTCTAGAGAGTGCGCATCCAATTGATATTAACTGGAACAAGTACTGATTAGTCAGTCAATAGAAACTGTCGCTCAACCAACGTATTTAGGCAGCATGCCGTGTTGGGGATGATTAATTGAAAAACGTGGAAAAATGGTCCTCCATGGGTGAGTTACTTCGTGGGCTTTTTGTTGGGCATTGATCGCGAAAAAGTTTTTTTTATTTTTAGAAATTCAAGTGTGAATACTACTAGACAGAAAATAAGATTTACACCGCAAATTACCCTCCCCAAATAATTTAGTAGTCGTCTTTAAAAGTATTTTTTCTAAAGGTAATAAGGACTTGGTGTTTCAGTCCTCTGACTCCATTTTTTCTGTCCGTACGTGTAATGCTCACATTGATAGACTGCAAGCCACCAAGACAGCCGGACAAACTAAATATTGGAAAAAAATCTGGGCTGAGGGTTTTGATAATATTTTTTTGTTGACAGTTTCTTAAGGCCGACTTAGGGCAGAAGATTTTTGGTCAATTCGAAGTACACCCCTTAGGACATCACATATAGCCCAGTGTATTTTCGATCTTTCAAAGCTTTATGTAAGGCCTTCTTTCGGGTTTGCCATCAGTGACTTCATCACGACCGGAAATATTTTTTAAGAAAGTCGGCGGAAGCTGAACCCAGACTGTTAAGTGGCTGACAAACCTGAGAAATGTGGTGTTTTAACAAGAAAAAACCTCCCCGAGACGAGAAAAATGGCGTGGTCAAAGTGAATATGCACGTCACACAGTACATGAAGTCACTCAATGGTGTCTCACTACAGACATATTGACCTCATATGAGGAAGTAAGTTCATACACACAAAGTAAAGACGTCTCCAGTTAGTAGTGCATCCAATTCTCGAAATATTAAAAATGCATAATTATGAATTACGTCTTTTAAGTATCATTTAACTTTGTTCTGTCTATTCTTATTGAGGTGATTCCACTGGTGCCCAGACAATACAACGTGATAAAAATTGCAATGAGATATTCTATGCAATATAGAATCTAAATAAGTGTCAGGCTTGATTAAAAATTTGAACTTAACAAATCTGAAATATCTGCTGTCAAGCCCATTCATTTCTGACGAATACAAAAAATATACTCTTTAGAGTCGTATGGTTGGCACCAGGGGACTTGATTAGAAAATGAAGCCGGATAATTAATGATTGTAAAAAAAAGAGAAAGCGGAATGGGAAACGAGACAGACCCTCATTATAGCAACAGCTTATGTTTTAACAATTAAAAAATTACTTTATTTGACACTTCACTTTGACATTCACAGAACTCTACCACTCTCTGTTTATATGCACGGACAGACACAGACACACACATACCCCCCCACACACACACGTGAGTGTTCCCATGAGTTGAACTTTCTACAGTATAGGAAAAAGTAATTTGAAGATTACACAAAATATGTGGGAACCATTTTCTATATCGTGTCAACAATGAAGCTGTGTTTCATGAAGTTGAATAAATAGATAGGTGCCGACACACCAGGATATATATATATATATATATATATATATATATATATATATATATATATATATATATATATATATATATATATATATATATATATATAGAGAGAGAGAGAGAGAGAGAGAGAGAGAGAGAAGGGCAGAGAGTAAGAAGACTCCAATACATCCACAGAAGTGATAGGCATGGAAGATATTTATCTATATATATGGAATCACCAAAAATAAGGGGGCACCAGAAGGTACAAATCTGTGAAGAGAGACAGTGACGGTGGGAATACAATTAAAAAGCATCAAACAGAGCAGCTTCCCAATTTGTTGGCGTAGGTTTCCTCAGTTTTCAGGTCGGTCTGGCTGCCAATACATGCATGCATGTATCACGCGTACAAGCTGTATAAATTGAGCTAGAGAGCTGAAAGGAGGAGTAAGCACCATTAATCTAAATTTGATTCCAAGACTCAAAAATATCCCTCTCGTATGTCAGCCAATTCTATGCTAAGTATAACTATTTTAAGGGCTCTCTTATGATTTTCCAATATTTTACAACACACGCAAATAGATTGACGAAATAAATTGTGATAAAGCACATATACTGAGAGGCATACGTCAAAGCTCCGGCGGCAAAAATTGATCATTTGAAAATAACACTTTTTTCGACGAATATTTTTCAAAACACATTTGACCCATGTATTTTTACTGTTAAATCAATGAATGAATATGATAGTTTCTGAATCAGATTGTCAAAGTTGTTGTTTATGGGATGATAATATTATCTAGTACCGGGATCAAGTCTTGGCAAAATTACTCCTTTATTCTCAATTTATGCATTTTACATGAACAATCACCATTGAAAACTCGAAGCAAACGAAATCGAGAGCAACGATTTCCAGTGAACCCTTTGAAAATGAGTCTGAACACTGAACAGAGAATCATACCAGTTTGCACACCCTTCGACAAAGCAATCACGGGAAAAAAATCCAGTTAGTTCTAAGAAGAATGAGTTTACAACCTTTAGTATGGAACCTTATCATGAGACTGTCCTCAAACCATGCAACGTGTAAAAAGGGTGCTTAATATTGCATTGAGAGATCATGTAACAACAAAGTTTAATTAAGTCGGATATATAATCAAATCTATAAGAAAAAATGGCCAATGGACGGGCAGAGTATTAAGAATGTCAGACAGCAACTGGACATCAGGACTCGAGGGCTGGATCCGTAGAAATCATATGCAGCCTTGTGACTTGCTAAATATAAGATGACGTGATGGAAAGTACAGAAAATATTAGTTCCTTGACGCTCATATTCGGGACAAATTCTGGGTATAGCCTCGGTGTTTTAAATAATGGACATCAAATGACTGCTGCCGATGGTCAAGATGAAATAAACGGAAGAACACTACATCGGTTAAAACAGAGAAAACATCGGTATCACTGAACAGAATGAAGTTAGCAGCGAAAAAAAACTTTTATATAATGTTGAATAGACAGTATCTTTTCCTCAAATGTAAAACTCCAGAATCACGTTTCCCTTGTGCATTGGTGAAAGCATATATGGAAGTAAATCAATAGACTGACGTTATTATTAGCAGAAATCTGATAAGGAATATTAATTGTGAAATATACGATCTATATGATTATTATTCCCGACAGAATCGTGTGCCATGACAGGGTTGTAGATTATGCTTAATAATAAATATTAGTTGTATGAAATAAAACGTTTCTCCCACCATTGGACCAGTGAATAGAAAATGAGCGCTGGTTCGTTCGCTGATCAATATCCATCCAAAGTATCTTATATATCAGTACAGCTCAACATTTCTATTAACAATCGTGACTCAATCACCCACATGTAGGTATACTAAAATAACTAACATAGATTCCTTATTCATGTAGCCACCTAAAAAAACGACCCGATCTACATATCTATCTTAGATATGAGAAAGTAGACCAAACCCAATGTAAACAAACAACCTACTGAGGTCTTATAAAAAGGGATCATCGCATTGGGGGAAAAATTTAAGAAATTTGAGAAAGAATAGACACTCCCAGAGAATACGGACAGAAGCTACCACTAAATGATATGGTAAACACTCACACTATATCACCGGGCTTGTAATTTATAACAAGAAGCAAACATATACAACCCATAATCAAAATATAAGAAAGACAGTATCATTCAGAGTAGTAGACTCAACAATGTCCCGAGCTGGAATCCAAAGAAACCAAATCATTCGCCCATGGAAGTCTAAACAGGGCAGAAACTGCACTTTTTTGTGTAGCGCTCCCCCATTCCATTAAATATGTACACCCATACATATATATGTACATAAACACATACATCTATACTAATGAATACAAATACACACATTCATCTGCACACACATATATAGTGAAATCTCAATATACCATAACCCAGGCTTTAATTTAAACAAACTTGATACGTAATATTCAAAGTTGAATGCGTCGTCCACCCTATGAAATAAGCCCATCATACATTGGATATCTCATTACATTATATTATATTGCATCCTTGATTTGTACTGTATGTACACCCCCCATATACATATATATATATATATATATATATATATATATATATATATATATATATATAGAGAGAGAGAGAGAGAGAGAGAGAGATAGATAGAAAGAGAGAGAAAGAAAGATGAAAATGACAATTGGAAGGTGAAATCAAAAATTCAGGAGATAGGTGTTACATGTCAAATTTGTTGGTTATTTTTCTGTTGGAACAGTTCGATACATTTCGATGGAGGCCAGAGATCTTTTTCAGAGAAAAATGTTCGCAGTGGTTTTACAGAAAATAATATGTTTCTTAGATTTAAATGCCAAACAGGGGAGTATGAATTAATTTTTTCTAGCGTTTGGTTGTCTGGTTAGAGCAGGACGGGAAGTGCTTGTATCTGTGTATTTGAGCGTGACAAATGATTAGAAGTAAGATGGCTATATGACTGGCAGGGTCAGGGGATGTACGTATTTTGTCTCTTAGATGTTCGGCTTGTCATAGATAAGAGAGGCAGTGAAAATGTTTATTTTTCAGAAAAAGGTGGATTTCGTTAATTTTAGTTCATAATGGAGAGGGGGTATCGAGCAATCAATTGATTGATGTTGGCATATGTGGAGCAGGGTAGAAAAAAGTGTGTTTGTTTTAGTCTTTTTGTTGATTGTGGCCAAGATTACTTTTACTTTTATCATCAAGGTATCTGTACTCCCGAATACCTTGATAACAAAGAAGAATGCTTAAGAAAAAATTCATGCCCACGACATTTCATGTACCAAGCAAGGAGGAAAGCATACAAGATCCGCAAAACAAGACAAAAACACAACAAATAAAAAAAAAAAAACACCACCACTTGATGTATCATATTACCCACCAACACAACCACCCTAAACCCCAACTCCAACTTGACAGAGATGGGATCGCACATTGCAACCAACGCCTCAATGACTGTCGTAGACTTGAAATACAATCCAGTTAAAAAAAAAAAACCAAACCATTCGAAGTCGACATTTGCACAATTCCCTCTAATAACTGAGACAAATTTTACATCGGTGAGACATCGACACCTCTCAAAAAAGACTATACGAACACAAGAGAGCCCACAGACTATATGAAAGGACAAATGCCCCGATCAAACACAGGAACATACACGGAATGAATATAAAAAAGATAGATGTAACATCTATCTCTCCACTTTCCAATCGTCATTTTATCAATATTCTGTTTGATGTATTCACAACCACGATACAATTATATATATCCAGCAATTTTGAATATATCTTAAATTGTGTGTAATCAATATAACTTGAATATAAACCAATTGGAACAATACTATGCATGCATGTTAAGGAACACCTTTGACAGTACTCCAAAGTAACTGAGAGACCCTTGAATGAGCTTTTCTACGGTGTTGATAATGCATTTGAAATGTTGTAGCAATCATCTTTCACATCTCGTAGCAGGTTCCACTTTAAAAAAAAAATATTGGACCATTACAGTCTGTAACTGTCTAGTCTAAACTTTGCACTCTGGAACCATTGCTTTCCTAGAAAGATTCATGACATTCTGAGAGGTCAAAGAGATCGCAACGAGACAGCTGATATAGAAAACTTTGGAAACAGTTAGGTAAGTTGAAGGAACACTGGGATAAGTCTATGACGTACCAATTAGAATTCTTTGGGGGAACTAAAAGGACATAGCCCTAGAGAAGCTCATTTTTTTTTCATAATAAATTATTAGATACTTTTTGGACCGACTCCGTATACTCATTATACGTGTATAAATGTGTGGAGTGTATCCTGAGAAGAGTTTATCCAGTACAGTAGTTGAATGCATATTTTATAACAAAGACAAAAATTCATTTTGTGTGTACTTTGTTTGTCAAGTTTACAGTTACACTACCCCAAAAAGAAAAATATTCAAACATGGCATGATGATGACATAATGAGACTTTTCATTATTTGATTTCAATGTCATTCCTATCTACATCTATCTATCTATCTATCTATCTATTGATAATAATAATAAAATGATAATAACAATAATAACAACAATAATAATAATAATAATAATAATAATAATAATAAATGCATAAAGCATTACACCCTCGAGATGATACAGATAAACTATACGTTAAGAGAAAAGAAGGTGGCAGGGGGCTTATTAGTATAGAAGACTGTGTCCAGAGAGCTAAAGTAGTCCTAAAAAGGTACGTGCAAACGTATAGTGAAGAAATCATAAAGAGTGCGAGAGATAGTGCAACAAACAACAAAGTAAAAAACAATGGAACAGTACAGCAAACAAGAAAAGAAAGATGGGAAGAGAAGAATTGTACGGCGAGTTTAAAAGGCAAATATAAGATATAGCAGACGAGAAATCCTTGACGTGGTTATGAAAAGGGAACTTTAAGAGAGAAACGGAATCGCTCATCATGGCAGTCCAAAACAAAAGCATAAGGACAAACTACATAAAAGCAAAAATCGACAGAACACAGACAAACAGCAAATGCCGCATGTGCGGTGAAAGAGATGAGACAGCAAACCTCAATACTAGTGAATGTAGTCAACTCGCCCAGAAGGAGTATAAGCATAGACACGATAGAGTAGCAACGATGATACACTGGGAACTAAGCAAACAAATGGGATTCAACCATGTGGAAAAGTGGTATCAGCACAAGCCAGAGGCAGTTTTGGAGAATGTCAACCACAAATTACTCTGGGACTTTGACTTCCAAACTGACCAACTCATCCAGGCAAAAAGACCGGACTTAGTAATTGTAGACAAAAAAAAAAAGGCCTGCCAAATAGTAGACGTGGATGTACCTACTGACCATAGAGTAACAAACGGGAAAAATACCAGGACCTAGCAAGAGAATTAAGGAAGATGTGGAACATGAAAGTCAGGGTAGTACCGGTCATAGTGGGCGCACTAGGAACAGTCCCCAAAACGCTGAGGGTGAGACTGGAGGAGATCGGAATTAGGGGAAGAATTGAGACCGTACAGATCACAGTACTACTGGGAACTACACGGATACTGAGGAAGGTGCCAGAGATATTAGTACTGCAACGAATTTTAGCCCTGATATGATAGGTGAAGGAGAGAGGAGATGTTAGCTGAAAACCTGAGGAGACTTATTGTCACTCAGCCTTCAGCGATAACCACTGGGCAATTGGTGTGAAACTGTAAATCGCAGATTTACTGCGACCTATGAGTACTAGGAGAGGAGGGCTGGAGACTTGAGGAGACTTGCTGTCACTCAAACTCCAGCGGTTACCAACAGGCAACTGGTGTGAG
The DNA here is from genome assembly GCA_963457665.1 of Thysanoteuthis rhombus. NCBI lineage: Eukaryota > Metazoa > Mollusca > Cephalopoda > Oegopsida > Thysanoteuthidae > Thysanoteuthis > Thysanoteuthis major. The sequence continues at coordinate 20,444,998 of OY735198.1, read as the reverse complement.
ATTCCAAATAATAATAATAATAATAATAATAATAATAATAATAATAATAATAATAATAATAATAATAATAATAATGATAATAATAATAATAATAATAATAATAATAATAATAATGCTATCTATGGATAGCTGTTTTGTTATATTACATCTCTCCAGTGTGACGATAGACAATCCAATATCACTTATAATACCGCTAGGTACGGTCAAACCTTCGTGTCAGAGGCAGATACTCTACCCCTACCCCACGCAGAATTGACGGTTAGTAGGACCGAATTGAGCAATCTATTTCTTTATGCAAAATTCCTGATCTACTAAAGAGCTCCATTTCAGAATTTGAAGAGCATTTTTTTGTAGCTTATAGTATACGAGTGCCCTACCTAAGAGTGGTCAGCCCTATTTGCCTATCAATACCACCAAAATTGTTCTTTTTATCCTTCTGTCTTTCAGTGTCTATATCTTTGTTCTATCCCTCCCTACTCTCTCTCTAACCATCTATCTAAATTACACGGTCTTAATGGGTTTTTATGGCCTATACATATCAGCAAGTGTCTTGATCTCGCTCTAGGAAGAAAATGTCCAATTTATGGTCTAACCCTGCAAAAACTCCCTATTGTCAATAAGAATTCTTTAATTTGTTTTTCACAGTATATGTCTAATTACTATTTGATATAACATACATTCAATTCAGAGTCCATTTCCCCATAACATTTGTAATTATCAGATCGATTCGGTAGACTTAAAAAACCTCAAATATTCATATATTTGAAACAATAAAACTAAACTGTCACCCAGACTATAAACGTTATTCTGTTTTCTGCAACGTAATCATGCATGTATCACGTATAAAGTCACAACAAATCAAGCTTGTTGCCTGAATATGTATACATCATTGTGTCTAGAAAGAAGTTTTTTTTAACCCCAACCAAAGAAGTTTTAGCGGGGTCTCAATTTGCTGACATTTTATTAATGTTTGACGGAAGGCTAAAGAAGTAACTAATCGATACTTCGCTCCCTTTGTCGATTATACTTCCATAACATCCTATCTTCATAGAGGCTTGTTAGTGTTGATTACTTGCCAGTTTCTATTGAGTGGCTAACGAGTGTTTTCGCTTGCAGTTAATTCCTTCTTTCGAATATGTCTCAACTTCTATCCTTCATTAAAACCTTTTTTTTTTACTTTTAAATATAGACTTCAGTAATTTACCTTAGACTAATGATGTTGATTGACTAAAAGCAATTTTTTCATTGGCTGCGTTGTTGGCTTTACTTTTAATATGTGTCATTTTTATATTCATTGGTCTTCAGGAACTGTTGTCGATGAAGCTTAATTTGCAGCCAATGTCTCTCTATCATTCTCTTTTTCATCCACTCTGAATAAATTAATTGGGCGTCTGTCCAACTTCTGATAAAACTTCAAGTTTTATCCAATTTTTATATATTAATCTATTTATCTTTTATCAAATGACGTATTGTGAATCATTATTGAGATTAGTGTTCTTTGAATTTTTGTTCCATTGCAACTGAACTCAGACCAGTCTCCTTTAAACTCGTGCTGTTACAATCTACTCACTGTCAGAGAAAGAACGGTCTGAGTTTAGCTAAGACAAAGGGCAACAGAAATGAGATGAAATTGAATCATAGCATAAGATTTGACAGTGACGATTTTATCTATATATTTCAACGCAATGATAGGGACTGTCCGGATAGAAACATTGTATGTTATTCAAACATTAAATCATCTCAGTGATTAATTTTAATTGAAAGTATGATATCTATCATGAAACGAAATTAATAAATCCAGTCAGATTTAGAAGTCTTATGTATATTGTTAATTGTCTTAGACATCAAATGAAAATATTTTAAAGTCATCGTCTAAACTTTGAGAGGATCGATTGAAGCAAAATCTAATAATGAAGCTAATCATATTTTATAGCCAACAAACCCAGGTCTCTACAATATGAGGATGATACTGCACAGAAGTCTTAATAAAAAAGTATTCATCTTATTCAAAGAAAACTGATATCTATCCATCTATCTATCTATCTATCTTTCTTTTCCCTCTCTCTCTCTCTCTCTCTATATATATATATATATATATATATATATATATTTATATATTTTATGTGTGTGTGTGTGCCAGTGTATATGTATATGTATGAATATATGCAATCATGTATATGATTATAAATTATCTTGTGTTACATAGGAACTTATTTCAAATGATCTCCCGTGATCACACGGTTCATGTATCACTTGTAATAGACAACATAAATAGAATAAACAATTGGAAAAAAATTGGGCTGCCTCTGGAATCGAACCTGCTACCGATAGGGTAGCTGCTTCAACGTGCCGATGCTCTCACTATCAAGCAAAACAACCAACGGTGATATAATGGCCCGAATGACTGCTCTCAACCGAAATTCTCAGTTCAATTATCATTGTTCTATACACTTCTTTCAACGCAACTGTTATTTTCTAGGAATGGAAATACATGACCCGACTTTGTTATATCATACAGAAATTTATTTGAAATGATCTCCTGTTATTACACTGTTAATGTATCAGACAACCTAGACAACATGTATATGATCAACACATTTATGTTGTCTAGGGTGAGTAATATATTATATGTGATATGACAGATCATTTCAAATAAGTCTATAGCACACAGCAATTTATAATTCGCACACACATTTAAACAGACACACACAAACACCAACTTAAACACACACATACACACGTATATATGTATATATGATCTCCTGCCTTTATGAACATGTCTGTCGTTGGACTTTGACTCTCCCAAGGATTTGCCACACCTATCTCTCGTTGGTGTCATAAGGCAAATACTTTCTGAATTTGTCTAGTTTGTGATGTCAATTGGTTGTCCGTCATCCATGCCATTTGTCAGCCTATTGCCATTTCAGATGTCTTGGACTCCTTTTTTCTCTAAGATATTGTGCTGCCTCGTGATCTCCCCATCTGATGTCGAGCATGATCATTCATTTGCATCTTGCATGCTTCTAAGCCTGCAGGCTAGTCTCTTGGTTAGTTCAATGTTTCAGCTCCATTGGTGACTATAGGGAGGAAGAATTGGTTGTATTCTTTTCCTTTAAAGACAAATTGGCTCTTTTACCGAAGGCTTGTCAATCAAAGGTGATTCTATTTATTTATTTTTCTTTTGTGGATTTCATGGAGATCGCTCTACTTTTCCCAGTTTTGCCTCTTCGATTTTGGTCGTTCTTTTTTTTTATTTTTGATGTGATTATTGCACATAATTTTTGTTTTGGTGAGAGTTATAGGCATACCAATTTATAATCTTTGTACATTTAGCTCATCTATCAGGAGGTCGTATAGGCTCTGTGCAAAAACAGCAATGGCGTCCGCCAACTGATCTTTCTCAGATATTTGCCAGCTATTTTGATTCCTTCATTTTCTCAGTCAGGGCTTCTAGACACCAAGTCTCCATGTAGCCCGATAGAGGGGCTGCTGTGACAGTATATGTGCTGTAGTACTTCATATAGGATGTACATCTTGTAGATTGACAACTTTCATAATTATGGGCATTGAATCGGATGTCTTCTTGAAGTCTATAAATGCTACAGTAATTGGCATTTTGTATTCTGCTATTTATTGAATGGATTCCATGGTCAAGTAGTTTCTCATGGAGCCAGCTTGTGCCTTTGTGATTCGATTGGTGATGTTTTTTGTAAAATGTTCGTAGATGCTTATAAGACTTTTATTGTCGATGTTTTTCGGTTTTCCATTTTCTTATAAAAGCATTATGATCGTTGTGTTCCACACTTTTGGGACTTTGCTTCGTTTTAAGCATGAAATGAATAGAATAGGTAATTTTCTCCAAACCAGCATTTCCAAGTAGTCCAATTCGATGTTGTATAATCCAGGAGCTTTTTGTTTGTTTGTTTGTTCGAGGGCTTGCTTCACTTCCCACGGTGTAACCTCCGGGAAATCTTTACTATGATTGCTTGTGTCTGCGTATCTTGTTTGTTGGTTTGTAGTCATTGTCTGGGGAAGTAGAAGTCTTGGTAGAATTCTTTGGCGATGTATATATATATATAGTGATATAGGATATAATTGACCATAAGAGAGTATGAGAGAGAGAGAGTTGGGATGAAAGAAAGAAGGAAGGAAAGGGTGAGAGAGAATTTTGGGGTCGATACTGACAGAAGGGAATGAATGAATATAACAAAAATTGTTTCATGGTTGATAGCTGAGATATTTGAATATCATTTACCATCCCCAGCTGAAAATGCCCAAATGAATGTAAACATTTTGATATTGAACGCTCTGTTTCAAAGCTGGAAGGTTTTCGGACTTTTAAATCCAGCAAAAAAAAAAACGCTGAAGTAAGAAGAATACAATATGAACAATTATCGGGGTCAAGATTTTTTCGCTGCAACAGCCGATTTTCATGATCTTTGGTACCTGCTCAGTATCGGGAAGTCTAGTCCCACTTTTCTCTATCCGTCTCTCTCTCTCTCTCTCTACCTTTTTCCCCATTTGTTCGTGTGTGTGTGTGTCTGTGTGCGCATATCCAAGGATGTGTCGGTGTGTGCATGTTTATCCGTCTGTATGTGTTGAGGCACTGTAAAAACACCATAATTGATTAGCCCAGCTCGAAGACGGGGAAAGTGATTGGACTAACGTGTGACAAACTGGTATACTTCCTGCTTGATTGAGGACTTGGCTGGATAATCTGCTACAATACTTGGAATAGCTCTTAGTTTGTAAGCCCTAAGGTTTGTTAAGAGTGAGGTTAGTCTCCTATGATGGAAACATATCAACAATATCGCTATAAGAATAAATTAAGGGGAATGAAAAAAGGATTTCTGAAACAATACTCCAAATAGCTTCAAAACTAGTTTACAAACCGTTTCATTCAATGTACTGTGAACAAAACCATCTCAATCACAATATATTACATTGATAGAAAGGTTTATAGTTCGATTATAGTATTAGCGAAATACGGGAAGTGTCTTTGACGTTTACTCAGTTCTTTTTTTAGTGCTATCAGTTAGCTGTGGAAGATCTCTATGTAAGAGAAAAAGTAAAGCCCTGAAACGACGTACATGAACAGTAAGAAACGCCAAATAACATTTGAAAAATTGCCATTTTTTACAAGGATATTATTGGCAATTAAAATCCAATTATTCGATGATTCCGTAACGAACAAAAGTGTTACTTCCCCCAGGACGGCCTAGAGAATCTCAATTTTACTTCACCAACTTTTGAAGTCCATTGTTAGGCTTGAGTGTTTAATTTCATCATGCTCATTGACAATGATATTTTGGAAAAGGGAAAGTTGAATAAATGCCTAGAGTAAACTGTCATATATGGGTTTGAACTCGACTCACTGATCCCATTCAGCAACTCAACCACTTGCACTTTCCTCCGAACAAAATCTATACGATGAAATTGTTGAGACTTACACAAAAGTACAGAGAACAATGGAATAATTCCATCCATTTATTGAATGACAATTGATTTTCCTCCTGACAAATAAGGTTATCCGGTGATTTTTGGCATGACAAATACCACTTTTCTTCTTGTAAATGCAACGTAGCAAACGATCTCTGAGATGGGGTGGGAAGTTATTTCACAGACTCTTCATTTTTACTTCAATACATGTCTCGCTCGATGCAACAGCCATTGTTTGGTCAATGTAGACGTGTTGAAAGATTCCACAATTGATTCAACAAATCCAAATCTGGATAATTCTTTGAGGATGAAATATGCGATTTACCTGAAAGAATGTCTGGGAAAATATATTGATGATTGAATTGTGATACTATGGATCATGTATCAAGCTTTACTTCTTTTCAATTTAACTTTCCTCTTTCCACAACGCTTTTCTCCTTTTTTTTCTTCCCCTCTTTTCTTTCTTTCTTTCGTACTTTTCTCTCGCTCAATCGCCTTTGTTATTGTGTTTTCCATTCTTTTCTTCTCTATTTCTTCATTTCCCTTTCGTCTCTTACCGACCAAATCCTTTTTCATTCATCAACTATATTTCTTTGTTTTTTCTCTTTTTCTTCCTTTTCATTTTTTGAATTATTTTTTCTATCTTATTTTCTATCAATTATTCACTTTCTTCTAAATTTTTCTGTTGGTTTCAGTCTCATTTCTATGTTTTTTCCTAGTCTCAAACTTTAACATTTTTACTTTCTTCCATTTCACTTTACACCTGTATTCCTTCTTCACCTTTCTTTTTTTCGTACCCCTCTTTCATTCAACCCTTCTCTTTCCCTTCTACACATTATTTCTACCATTTCCTATTCCTTCCTCTTCCCTCTGATATCTTCATTTATTTAAAGTCATAAGAGCAAGAACAACAAGAATCCTCCCTACCAAAATAAGACGTGTAAACCTATAAGTAAATTTCACGTCTGCTAATGGTGAATTGAACTTGCAACCAACTGATAGCAAAGAATATTGAAAACTGAGCTAAATTTAGGAGTCACTTATTAACGAATATCTATCAAAAATATACACACGGGTTTATTTGAAGTGACTAAATAGGTTAATATACATACAACCTTAGGATAGCTTGTTTATTATATATACAGAACCTATGTTCCAGACACCATCATCAGTCAGGAAGTTATTTGAGGAGAATCTAACTGTGTAGCTTCCAGTCATTTTACTTTTTTTTTTCTCGATCTTTCCTCTCCTCTCTCTTCAGATTTCGTACAACTAGTTTTCTTCATTTTGCTCATTCCTTTCTTTTGTCCTATCCTCATTCTCTCTGTTCAATTTTGTACTTTGTATTTGTCTCATTGTATTTCGTTCCACGATTTCGAACATCACTGATATTGCCCTTTTGCAGTCGTACCAGTGCAAGTACTAATGACACTAATAATACTAATGTTACTAATAATGGTGATTCAATCATACTTGTTGTTCATCCAGGTGATTAAAATAAAGAGGATATTGGACGTGTTATCGAAGAACATCTGACGTCAAATTGCCTTGCCTTCACACCACACCCTATCCTACCTTTCTATTTTAGATTCCTTTTCTCTCGTAATTCTGCAATAAGAAACCGTCAATTAGAACTGTCACCAAATATGTCAACATAAGTGTCTTCGGTTATTGAGATGGTTTGTCTGACTGGCTATCCATCCGTTTGTTTTACTGTCTGGCTATGTATCACGTTTAAAGGTTGTGCCAATGACGGTCGAGTTCTGAAAAAAATATGTATTCTTTATCATGTCTAGAAAAGCCCACCATGAGGTTTCCAGTGGGAGCTGAACTAGCAATGTATATTCATGCTAAAATGATCTCTTGATTTTAGTCCAGCAAGCTCCAATATTGTTTATAATAATGTAAACTTTTTGGTGACGCCTGTCAAGTAAAATGCGAGAGAAGCACCTTGTTCGTTGATCATCCCCTTTCGCAAATTGTTCACCACAACACGGCATGCAGCCAAAATCTATTTGTCACATGACAGTTCCTATTGATTGACTTGTTTTTTCCCCCGTTTTTAAGACCAGTCTTTTTGATTGTCCACTACGAAACAGCAAAGACTGGATCAAGAAGGGGTCCAGTTTGGACTTTCAAAAGACGATAACAAGTTAATAACGGTACGTCTTCCGACTGGACACTTTCTCGGTAAACATTAATAGAGAAAAAATAATAAAAGATGTCCGGTATCAAAGAGGGTTTCGTTCTTGTGTCCAAAGCAGCTTAAAGATCTACGTATATGTACATCACGTTATCAGTACGTATTGTTGAAGAATTTCTTCACTTGGCATTGTATATGGCAACGAGGTAAGAAGAGAAAAGAAGATGAAATATTTGCTGAAACATACTGGTGATCCTGACGATGGAAAGTCCCGGAAACCAATATAAAACCTCTACATTCAGAAACAATTTCAATATACATATATATATATATATATATATATATATATATATAGATAGATAGATAGATAGATAGATAGATAGACTCACACACTCACTCAAACAAACATACACACACACACACACACATAAAAGCATATATATATATATATATATATATATATATATATATATATATATATATATATATATGGTGGTAATATCTCTACTGATAAGAATACCATTGCTTCTAAATATAGAAATCATTCAATCATTTCAACTCAACAATACCACAACTTTTCATATGGTCATGTGTATTCTTTATTTTGATCAAAACAATGTAATCTCAGTAATGCAATATATGATTAAATATTTCCAATCAATTTATCGCTCCAATTAGGCACATTCATTGTTTGCTAAATTCGATTGAGCAATTAGAATTATATGATTACGAAGCGGCAGTTTGAAATGTGCTGGAAAAATTATATAATCATTTTTACAGGTTTCATGAAGTTCCTTTCCGATCGAAAGAAATAATCTTTTCTCAATTATTTTAGCCGTTCAAATTTGCTTTGTTTGGAACCGTAAAAAAACAAGAATAATTTAGTTTGTTTTATTTTCCAGTTAGTCTGTCTGGCTGTGGTCATTTTTACAACGCACACAGACCAAATCAATGGATCTCGAGGCCTGAGAAATTTACTCCAATTTATACACGCTCCATTTCTTCCAAATCCACCCTGTTCATTCTGGAAAGGGATGCAATTTGCAATGTATGCTCATGCTAAAATCATCCCATAGTTTTTGCCCAGGAGCATTCACGCTTAATCTTTGAAAATTAAGACTTCTTAATGATTATTGACCCAAGAAAACGAGAGCATTGACTTATTCATTGATCCGTCTTTTTTCCATGTTTCTGACTGCCCATCCACAAAACGTTATGCTGCCAAAAAACATTGCTCACAAGACTATTCCTATCAGTGACTTTAAAAATAAATCCAGAGTGATCAATCAATGTTTTTTTTTCCCCTGTTTTTTCAATTTTTGGTCAATTTAGTTTGAGACTCATTCAATTACGGAAAAAAATGATTTATTAAGATTCACTCTCAGGGCATATTAGCTAATTTAATTCTCCAGAAAATTTAGAAGATCCGCTTCTGATGGTTATTTTTACCAACAAATGTTGATATCTCAAACAAATATTCTTCTTCGTTTAAACAAGACGTTTTCCGAGTGTGAGTTTCTTGATCTCCTGAGGTACAGTTTTTTTTTCAATCGAGGAAGTTTAGATGTAGAAATCAATATCCAAATTATTAAAGAAAAATGTAAGCATTTGCTAACATTCAATATGGCTGTCTTCAACTCCTGATAAATGTATAGCTCTGGGACCATCCAGAAGGAACTGAAAGAGATACGGTTTGATATTCTAATGATCGCCATTCACAGAATATCCGACTAGATTCAAGAACCTCTTGTGTCTTCCATCTCTAGGCTCCAAAAAAGTGGGGATAACCGTCCTATGAAGGTAAATAAATGTTGAAAGTATTTCAAATGCTTTTGGCCAATAATTTGTTTTGTTTACTTTCATAACAGCTTTAAATGAAACAATCTTCATGTAATACTATATGAATGATAAAAACAAGATTGAATCCCTATAGAATTGAATGCAGTTAATGTAAAAAATGAATCATAATATCTCCTTGCCCAAATTTATTTATGCAAAGAAAAATCCCGATACGATGGAGATAACTGTTATCAGCTTCCTTACTACCAAACCTCAGACGTCAAATTTGTTGAGTTCTTAAAATGTATTTTCGTACTTCCAAAATCACAGCCTTCTGTTGAAATTATTGCTGGTAGACTTATGGGGTGAAATATCTTATGTGAAAACACAGTTGTCTGAGAGAAAACTATTGACAAAGAGATTAAACAAAGTTTTATTACATATAGGATTACTGATATCATAAACAGACATTGAAACCTCTCCCAATGGCAATTATTTTCACATTATTCATGCATCATACTAAACTGCTGAAAATATCTTTTTTTACAAATCAAAAGCCCCCTATTCAAATGGAGATGTCTTGTTTTCTTATTCACACTAACTTTAACTATTTTCCGGTTATAGATTTAATGTTGATTTAGCAGAATGTAGCATTCCTATTCTGTCGTGCAATAATGTTCAGGGAAAGATAACATTCTTAGATTATGCTTCTCTTTCTTTTCGAATCTACATCCTTACTGTCTCAATGTACGCTTTAATTTATATATTTATCTAAGACCTTTTTGTATAATTTTTCTCATCTTTTTCACTTTTATATTGTATTAAAAATTACAAGTAGTCCACGAAATAACCGGCAGAATTTTTAAAATCCACATAGAATCTTAACAGAATCAACTTAACTGCCAATTTCCAAAGTGATAATTTAACCATAAAGAATCCTTATTGTCGAGAAATGTTTTCAGTTTTCATTTTTTTGGTTGAAAATATCAAATAACAAAGATTTAAGTGTTAATGCTTACAGTGTTTTCCGTTTTTTTCCTTCATGATTAACACCTCCAGTCCAATGCTGCATTTGTCTACTCAAATGGTAATGAAGCAAAAACGATAATGAATGTTCCTGACTATGGATGGGTTAAGAATCATAATCGAAAGCCAAAGGCTTATATCAATGAGATAAACCTATTATGAGATAAACCGAATATTAAATGTCGATGTAGGAAGGGCCTGACTGAATGACGTTGGCACTGATTTACTAGACCGATCGAATGAACCCATGATATTAATTGTCCTTTAAAAACGCAAGTCTTGTGAGATACTTTGTGAGAAAATTACATAACCTGAAAGAGAAAACTGAATCATCTATCCCTAAAACTGCAGCCAAAGACTCAACCACATGTAGATATACTCTTGGTATATAGATATTTACATGAAAATTTTTTGGTACATATTTATTATGAGTAGTTTGGTCTAACATTGGGTAAGAAATGAGATTGATTGTTTAGATCAGACCAATCTTTAATGAAGAAAGATATATCCTTTTTTTTTTAAATGAGCATGTAATTCTTTTAATGTACTTAGATTTAAACACTTCATAGAAGAGCCAAGTCAAATATTTAACACCGAGCAGCGAATCAAAGACTGTTCCCACAAAACTTAACGTAGTTTAGCACAATGTTCAAAGTTGAAAGTTGAGAAGTTGAAAGTTGAGAAGTTGAAATATTGCGCTGCTTCCAAGGGGGAAAGGCCTTTGAAAATCAGCATTCGATAACATGGCTTTTTTTTCTGGCTCACAAACTGACAATTTGTAACAATGTGAAATACACAAAAGGTATCAAACCATTTTGAATAACTCATGAAGTTGTTAAATGTCGATGAAGTAACCTTTCAGAATGAACCTTAATTCACTTCTGTGACCAAGCACTCCATGCTGGGTTGCTCATTCCCCAATGAAATGCCATTGAGTAGTTTTGTGTTATTTTCGACCGAATGTCTAACAAATACCGAGCGGGCTGGTCAGTGAATATGCATCGAGAGCTTTTGAAGAAATCATTGCATCATATCATTTAGTCATTCCCTTTAGAGTACAGATTTTACACTATGTACAAGACTAGAACATTACATTGATGTTGATTGTTATCCCGAGCGAACGATTTAAAAAATTAAAGGGGCGCTATTTTGGAAGGAACTATTTTCGTTATCACTAGATTGTTGGATACTTTTTTAACAAACGTTGTGAATAACTGACCGGTTAATTGTGGAGAGGGCCACGACAAATTGAACAAACTACTCATTAACGATATTGTTAATCTGCTATACAAGATTCTTATTCAGCAGCAAGGTTCTCTCTCTCCCTTTACCTTTGAAAATTTTATTTAATTGTAGATTATTGCTAATTTTAGGCACCTAGCCAATACTTTGTTATACAATAAAGATTGAACTCATAAAAGTAGTAATGTTCTAGGTGGTTGGCCAGCTAAGCATTCCCTCAGGGTTAGGGTTCAGTATAGTTATTCACTCAGCTTAGTTTATCCAAAAGCAACTTACATAAAGCACCCAGGGACGATCCGACCCATTAAAAAAAGTAGTATTGACCTACAACCCTGGTTTTCTGACAATAACACAATAGCAAACAGATAAAATCATGACAAAAAATATCTTGGTCCCTACTTGGAGTTCATAATATTTCCATGTTACTATTTGTAAACTACTTCAGTGTTTGGATTTAGGCTTTTCCCTACCTTGGCGTAAACTTTATAAAAGTCGTTAGTGTATTTTCAGCGCAAAAATTGATTTTATAACAAGGCTATGTTCACGGTGTATCCTGCAAAAGACAAAGGATATTCAGTGATCTCAGGACGATATCTATCAATTTAAGAAGGCCGTTCAAGGTTTGAAAAGAGAGGCAGGGTATATATGTGCAATAATCCAGGGAGTTGAACGTACCCATCTTGCAGATTTTCAGGTCATCACACAGACACAGCGTACAGCTCCAAAACTCATCTCTGACAATTTAACGGGTTCATGGCACAGGAGATTGGATAACATATAAAAAGTCGGAAAATTATGATATAATGCATTTGATTACATACTGATAATTTCCAATACTGGTTTTTAAGAGAGCAAGCCAATATCTGCTTGACAATATCAATTTATTTACTCATTTCCAACAAAGGATTCTTCATCATCATGATTGGTCTCTTATCGTCAATTGTAGAATATGAACCTTCCTTAGGGTTTACCAGAGCTCTCTATCATGGGTGCCGTGGAGCTTATACTCTCTAAACTTGTCTACTTTGCCTCACCATCTCATAATTTTCTGGCTACAATTTAGCATGTGATATCCAGGGACCCACGTTATGGGTCATAATGGCCAGCAGCCTAGTCTACCATCCATGCAGCGAGCCCATCCCATTGCCAATTGAGTTTTCTAATGGATTTTATGATGTCTCCTGTTTTTTCCTGATACATTGTGTTGTTAAGGAGGCTTCATTGTCCATTAATCAATATTTTTATAACAGATTGTAGCACTGTGGGTTTGGTCAACTCGTTAGCTGTGAAGAATAAACCTGGTTTTCAAATTTTCTCTGTTCATGCTCTCCATCATCTCTCTCTTTCTTTTCCCAAACATTGTTTTATTCTCTCTCAATTCAACCTTCTTTTTTCTTTCACATATTTCTTTCCACTATATCATATTCCTCTTTTTTTTTTGCTCCATCCTTTGACAAACATTGAAACTGAAAGTAACTCTATTTTTCTATCATAACAAGAACAATAAAAACAGTCCTCACCAAAATATGGGGCCAATGCGTAAAATCCACTTTCACCTATTTAACTTTTAACCAACGAAAAATTGACGAGTCTTATCCATCACACAAATACGCACTGCCTTACGTACTTCTGATGAATATATACATTATGAGAAAAATATACTATCACTAAGAAAAGTGGTTGCATCAACCAAACTATTACAATAAGAACAATAATATCAGGAGCGACTCGAATATTTGATATCTGATTGCCCCACCCTAAAACAGACCCTTCTTTTGATTTTGTTTCCTTTACTTCCCTCATTCAACAATTTAAAATTGTTAATCAAAATGTCAATCAACATAAGTTTCTTTCGTTTTCGAGTTGGTGTGTCTTGCCGATAGTCCAGATCAGGGTTGCCAATATAAACTTTCGATTTTCTTGATTCTGTAAGTTACTCTGAATTAAAAAAATTTTGAATGAATGTTCCAGTTGGAAATCTTTGAATTTGAGATATAAAATAAAATTTCAAAATGAAATCGAAATATTGTCAACACTGGACTCACGAATAGAAAGAATAAAGGTTAAAACACAACATAATTGGCCATCCTGGCCTGACTGGTCCGCTATGCTCGTATTTATCACGCATACATACACACCTATAGAGCTAAAGGGCTGATAATTCAAATATACATTCCTTATCATGCGTTCATAAAATATTTTCTGGTATCTTCGTATTCCTCCTAAATAAGTTTCTGGTAGGTTTCAATTCGCAATGTAAGATTACGCTAGAGTGATCCCTAATTTTTGTCATCAGCATTCACGGTTGTTTTTCGAAAAATCAGACATTTTAGTGATCACAGTCCGAAAAAAAAATGCGCTGAAAGTAACTTGAATATTCTGTCGCACAATTTTTTGATTGATCATCCACAAAACGACATGCTTTCAAAAGAAGTTTATCACATGACAGTCTCAAATGAGTGACTAACCAGACCCGTTCTTACCACTCTATACTCAGCTTTGTCGATTGTCCACCAGGAAGCAGCAAAGACTTGATCAAAAAGTGTTCAGGGTGCTAGGCTGGACTTTCAATAGACGATAACAAGTTAATATCTTCACGTCTTCCAACTGGACTCTTTCTTGGTAAACATTGATAGCAAAGGACCGAGGCAAGTTGTGACCAAGGCAGCTTAAAGATCTGCGCATGTGCACATCCAGTTCATCGTATGTATTGTAGACGCATTTTCCCACCTGGCGTTGTGTATGGCAACGAAGTGGAAATAAACAGAATGAAAACAAGAAAGAGAAAAAAAAAAGGATAAAATATTTGCAGAAACATACAGGTGGTCCTGACGGTAGATATTCTCGGAAATCAATACGTAATCTTTCCATCCAGTCCCAATTGCTATTTGCCAGTGGGAGAAAAAGTCTTTAGAAATTCATGGCTAAAGATTGAGACAATGTTTCATTTACCTACCATGCAGATACAAAAGAAAATGAGAAATAACAGGATATAATGGCGTTGATATCTCTGCTGATAACACTGTCCCAGCTTTTTCATGTGGAAATCATTTTATCATTTTGATTCTTCCAAAACATTCCATGTAAGCTTCATGCGATCTTTTATAATCTTTATTACGCAATATCAATGATTCAATACATTATTTGATATTTCCAGTCATCTTGTTGGTTTAATTAATCACCTTTTTTTGTCTAAATCTGTAAGTGACAATTTGAAATATGCAGGAAAATCTTATAATCGTTCTTCAAGGTAACATAAAATATATTCCTGTTCGAAAGAAAAATCACATTTTCTTTTTCATTATTATTCTAGTAATAACTCTATTGCTTTGACGGAAAGCGGAAACAATTGTAATCATAGCTGTTCTAATAAGTTTCCTCAGCTCAAATGTGTGCCTTGTCATCCGTGCAACCTGCCCCCATTGAGCGTGGTCGCTGAAGATATAAACATTATGTTTAGAAAAACTGTTCTGTTTTTGTAGTCAGCCTTTACATACTTATTCTTTAAAAATTCAATATACAGTGTAAGCTTAGGCTGAATGTATCCTTAAATCAATGGCTGAATAAGTCTACAGTTGTTATTCAGAAAATCCTGATTTTTCAGTGATTGCTGTTAAATAAAATGCGAAAGAAATTACACGTACTTTTTCCATTTCTCTACTGAAGACAAGGAAAAAATACTGCCAAAAGACACGTGACCTAATGATTTCTTCCGATTGACTAGTCGAAGCGTTCCGTTTGTTCCTTTCTGAAAAATAACTACAGATCAATGAATCTGTTCTTTCACTTCTATTCAAAATCGTTTGCCAGCTTTCAAATAAAAAAATCCTCTTATTTTCTTATTTATATTCTATTTAAACCTTTAATTTTGTTAAGAGTGGAAAAATCCGTTCAAACAGTTAGTTTCGCAAACGAAAATTTTTTATTTGCTTCAAAGTCGATATCTAAACAAGAAGTACAAAACTAAAAATTCCAACGTGTATTAAATACGAAATGTGAGTATGCTTCTTCATCTGTTTAGATGTATTCGGGGCAATATAAAATCAATTTAATCAAGGGGAAAAGTCTCGTACAAAAGGGTTAAGCAGTTGGAAATATTCTAGAAGGTCCTTACTCACCTTATGATACAGACATAACTTCACAACCATCAAAAATTAACTGACACAGATAAACCTTGATATCCTATTGACCACCACTGGAAGAATTTCTGATCGAAATCAATAATTTGGATCAGACCCAGAAAAATTAGATTTGGGTGCGTTTACCGTGGGTAGAGTGAAATATACTGAAATAATCCTTCAAAGATAAAATGTTACAGAGTAACACTTTTGAGACACATAGGTGTACGATAGAAACATCGTAAGTCGATTTATTGACAAGATAGAGCATGGTCATTTGCAACCCCTGCAGATGGACAGCCAGTCAGAACAACCCAATTGAAGAGATATTTGAAGAAGAAAGCAAAACAGGGTTGATAAAAAAAGGACGTTGGATTTAAGCAGCTACAGTGAAAGTGAGAAAGATAGGTAGTAAGTTTAGTGGCAAGAAAAACAGAAGAACGTAGGGGAGAATTGAGGAAAGAGTAGGTAATCATTTAGTTTCAGTATCAGATAAAAGAAGGAGGCGAGTTAATTTAGTAAAAGAGGCTACTACAGCAGGCAGAGCATCAGGCAGAGTGGAATATATCTGTGTGCAAGGTAGATGGGTGGTCCGTCTGACACCAGCCCCTGGCTGCTGGCGGTAGAATGACATCAAACTCTTACCCTCTCGCTCTCTTTCAATAATCTCTCCTTATCTGCGATTGAATATTTCGTTGAGTCTCCAAACAGAAACTATTGATTCATTTTTGGTCGGCTGAAGAAAAAAAATAAAGCTTCGATTTTGAATCCTGTCATGAGTTTTGGGTCTTTTGTTCTTTCTCTTATTGAAACTGCGTTTAGCAAATATAAAGAAAGGAATTATCCTTCAAAAACATATTTCCCCAATTATCACCCGTCAGATGATTTAGCATCTCTGGATAGATTTGTACAAGATAGTCTGAACAGTCGAACAAATTGATACCATAATATTCTCAACTAGAGTTAATGAAGCCGTCGGAAATCTTTCATTTCTTGAACAAATTTATCAATATCCCTAATATTAGACATGGTTATCGAATCCCTTCCCCTTATATCCACATACTTATGTTTGTCGTAAATTGTTATAAGACTCATGACAAAAAAAAAAAAAGTTCTTTTGTTACTGGAAGACATCAAATGAAGATATCTACTGGCTAAAGATCAAACGGTCAATCGGAAGATCAAGATGATTCTACCAACCTGGGCAACAGGGTCAGAAGAAATATGATATTCTCTGATCTCGTTCGGCTCCATTCGTCCAAATCTATATATTCATCAACTTTGTTAATACTTTTGCCCCTTCCTTTTCTTTTCTCTTATATGTTGAGTTTATCATTTGCTCTTACTCAGTAAAAATCGACATACATACTACAAAACTCAACTATGATTTTCAATTCCTAGATAAATACTGATGGCTCGATAACTTTTGTAACTATTTCCAAATTTTATCGGCTTTTTTTCATTCATCATTCAAAAACACTTTGTTCAAGCGTCAGCTACAATCTGGCTGACATGAAAAAAAATTGTTTGGCATGGTTGTAGGCTCATCTTTCTTGATAGGTGTGAATATATTGAGAAAAAGTTCTGGTACACGGACGTAAGAGGGCTTATATCAAGTTATACCATTTTCCCGACATTCTCCGATCAGGTTGCTCAGTTCGTAGTAAAAATCCATTAAATGAACTTGTGTACCATCTGGCCTTCTCATCTACAAAGACTGTGCTAGTAATTCAGTAAATAGCATCAACTGCCAGTGACCAATGAAAGATTCTTGAACACTACAAATCAGTGCAACCATGGGTAAAAAACGATCCATCAAAATAAAATGTTTTTGAGTCGACTATGTATAATATATATCGATAATTTAGGCAGATTGTGATAACTTTTTGAGCAGTCTGACACTGTGTCCCAACAAATCAGAATTGAAGAATTACTTCAATTTTACATAGATAAAATAAGAATATGTCATATGCAAGAAGGTTAACAATATCAACGCAGCTTGATGGGGAAATATATCTTATGCAGAATGTTACCTTTTAAATGTTGACATCAAAACATCATCGATTTCAGAAGTGCAAGATGTCCGAAATTCTGAGATGCACCTTTGTCAGTACTCCGTAAAATGTTCGGAACATTATGTTCATCTTTGTCGATACTCCGTGAAATGTTCGGACCATTATGTTTATCCTTGTTACTTCCAACCGGACTCAATTGACGGATCAATTTCCCAGGCTGATGGAAAAAAAAGGCTATCATTAAGGAAGTATTCATGAATTAAATTACACAATTAAAAATTTGAACCGGACCAAAAGATTGTTATTTGAAGTAAGAACCACGCAACGTACCCCCCAAAAGATAATGCTCGGTATCATTTTGGGACCTCACAACACGGCAGAGTGAAGGGAAGAAGCGAAGTCAGGAATATAATAAAGATAAAAACAAAAAACAAACAGTAAGGACAACTTATGTGGCAAGAATGATAGACAGTTACAAGACCACACGACACTCCACAGACATTCCCAAAGATGATTTCCAAAACTGTGGCAGGGAAAAAATGGCAAGACAATTTACACAGGTTAAAGAGATATCGACACTATAAAAACCACAAGAGAGTGTGTCGGCAAATTCTGCCGTCGGTCTTTGTCTAAACACAAAGGTTAAAAGGATGATGATGATGATGATGATGATGATGATGATGATGATATACAAAGTATATTTGATTCAAGACGAAGATAAGATGTGCCTGAAAAAAGACGAATTAGGAAAACAACAACAACAACAACAACAACAACAACAACATCAAAGATGTGGATTAAGTTCCAATCGAAAATACTGACCGAAAAATAATTCTGCCATGAAGACCTCATACTGACAAGACTTTTTAGCAGTAATGATTTTATCCAATAGAAAATATCAAATAGCAAATGTTTAAGCGTCGAGGCTCACTGTGTTTTCTGTTTACTGTGTTTGTGTTTTTTTCCGATATTGTGATTAACAACTTCAGTGCAAAAACGATAACAGATGTCTCATGGCTCTAAACTGCAATTGTTAGCCAAAGAATAATATCAATGAATTACATTCATGTATTTAACAGGATATTTAACGTCTATGAGGGGACAATAGGTTTCCAGACAAGAATGACGATTGCGCTGATTTTCTAACAATAACTTGATAAACTCATTGAAATAACCGTCCCCCAGAAATGACAAAGTCTTGTAAAAGGAAAGTGAGATTATTACATAGCCGAAAATGTGACCACATTATTAATCACTAAAGCTGTAGCCTCCACTGGATATGTGTGCATACTAAGTATCTATATTATTAGGTACGTTAATGTAAAGATAAGTGATGTAGCTCAGTCCAACATAAATATGTGGTAGAGGGGTCAAATCATTTCGGTTTATGATGGAAAAAAAATTGCTTATTATCAAAATAAGCATTTGACAGGCTTAGCTGTGCAAGAATTAAATTCCCTTTCATTATCAAAATATGAAAATTAAACAAAAAAAACCCCATTTTTCCATACAATATCATTTTAAAACTTCATGACCCATTTCAATCATTTATTAGTAGTTCCTGTAACCGGGATTTCACCCGATGGTTTTGCCATATCCATTTGAAATATGTCATAAACATATATATGCTCAATTTCAGGCAAAAATGATCATGCAGTTTTTTCGACGATTTGAGACGGTCAGTCTTGATGGTACTTGCCTTCTTTTTCATTCAATGCTGGCTGTCATTACATGGCCTCCAGCGATGAATTGGAAAATATATATTTACAAATAATTTTGAAATTAAAAATCTGGGATTGGGACTCTCAAGCAACCGGCAAGGCACAGTGGACCTTCGTGAATAAGTCAGTTAGATATTTAGGCAGTAATTCTGTGTCCTAGCATTACTCTTTCTTGTGCGATTGTAGATTTTTCAAAAGAGTTGTGCTCCTTGTTTGATTGACGTAGAATCTCTGATCATTTTCCATTCTCCGAACAATCAGGATAAAGCAGAAACTTTCGAGTATTACCAAAAGGAACAGACTTATACTTTTTGTCATCGGTAGTAAACTAAACAACTAGTGTAATTTGCCCCGTTTTAAAATAGTCGCTGTTCGAGCTGCAGAATAACAGACACTTATGACCTTAATGCTAACTTTGAAAATACTAATCCTAACTCTGATCCTGAATGAACTAATCCTGGGAAACTAACCCTAATGTATCCTTTTGAAAAAAGTTTAAAAGTTCAAGTTCCTTGAACCGCATTATGTTGCTGAATATCAGCAGATCAGTAAAGAAACAAAAACGCTGTTCTGAGAAAACTCGTCTGCTACTCTGATTTAAGATTTGTCATTGAACAGCAGTCATCTTGAGATAAATGCCGACTGAACAGGATCAGAAGTCGTCCTTGGAACTTTTTGACGTATTTCAGTAGATGAAAATGGCAAGCAACTGAATACAAAACAATGTTTGTGCTCCCCTCTGATATACTTTCTCCAACCACCGATTGATCGTTTTAAATTTGGAGAAAATAGGAAAGTAGAAAAAAAACAACGTAATATTTTGTTTTTGTTGTGCCAATTTATTCGTCCATTTTTAAAAGGAGGTTTTCAAATCAGATCTGATGAAACACACCTTACTGTTGTGCTACACCAAAATAATATTTCAGTAATTTTCAATGCAGACAGGATGATGCTATGTTCTCCCCTTGTTCTCCTTCCCTCGGGATGTTTGTATGGACAGGGCAAATTGCATTGGTTAAAATTAAATAAGAGTCAACAAATCAAGGCTTCAATTATTTTCTAATTTTACAACGATGATGTTTATATTGATGAGAAGAATTTTTGAATGTTTACTCATCTAGAAGTTAAATCTACTGTAATCATTATTGTAATTGGTTGTGTCAAAGTCACACGCACAATTTTTTGTGCGTATCTGCTGGAAGACCTCTTTGATGTAAATTGTATTTGTTCAGCGTATATGAATAAGAAATATAACCACGAATGTTATTCTGTGTCATCTGTACATGTTAATTACTTTCATCCGATGAACACCTTTTCTACCTCTTCGCAGCTTAAAAATCGTATAATTAAACTATGGGAGCACAATCCCTAATATCATAAAGTATTTGAGGGCATTTAAAAGTTTTTGATTCGATTTTCAAAATAAATTACGAGTAAATCATGCGTAAATGTTCATACTGTTCTGGTAATCAAATAAAAAAAAGTCAATTTTAGAGTTCGGATGGCATACATAGCTTAGACAAAAATAAACTTATGTTTGTTATCAGAATCTGTCAACCGGAAGCCTCACAAAATCTGTCAACAATACGTCTGTCCCGTTTTCAAATTGGTATGACTGTCAGCACATCAAACAAAGAGGCCATTAATTTTTGTGGGAATTGTTTGTGGGGTCGATCAGACAATCCCATGATAAGAGTTTTGACTCAAATAGCCATCCAGCATAGAGCTTAAAAGTAGCTCTTTTTTCTCATTGGTTGACTTTTCAAACAAAGACGCCCTGTTGACAAAGAGTAGGCAAACCAATGATGAAGTTGTAAAGGATCTTTCTATGAAGTTAGAGTCCATTGCATTGAATATTTCTATCCCTGTTGAAGAAATTTGCTGGTAACATCTGTACGTCTGATTCAGAGTCTCCGTTTCTCTTTCAAATCTTTGTTTGGATATGGTTCCCGTATGCTGTTTTCAATTTTGTTTTTGGAAGCTATTTGTCTGACTTCATCAGAATATTCAATTCATGGTTGTTCCTGCCCGAAAATTCGTATTACGTGCAAATACGTTTCCTACATGTTTATACTGTTGCTGGCCGGCTCATTGGCCATACACACACACACACACACACACACACACATATATATATATATATATATATATATATATATATATATATATATATATATATATGTATATCCGACAGAGTTCACGCTCCGACTTTTTTACTGATCACTACCCACCAAAAGTCGGGAGAAAGTGATGTATTGATTGATAAACCTTTTTCAGATGTTTCAATTGATCACCACAGCATGGTACAAAAAGTCATTATCATTGGTCATACGACGGCCTTTATTCAAATCTAAAGCACGAAATATGGAAAAATTATTCCCAACACACCCATGCCTTTTTTCGAAAATTCACTATGGAAATACATTTATTCCTCCTTATATGTACAACACCCCACTGTTTTTTCAGTGTTGGTTCAATATGCGATTTATGTCCATGCTAAATTAGTCCCTTCAGGTCTAGTTGCAAATTGAACCTTTTTCAAGGTCACTCCCCAACATAATGCGATCATTGATCGTCCCTCTCCAAATTTGTATTGATCTCCCCCAACAAAGCATGCTTCAAAAAGACGTTAGTCGCATGATTGTTGCTGTAATTTGTTGTTATTTGCTCCACTTTAGTTAGTTTTGGTAGAAGGCCCCAAGGATTAGGCACCAAGAGAAGGTTGAACTCTTTAGCATTACACCACGATGAAACCTCTAAACGATAATTGTTTGAAAAGAGAGAGAAGTCTATTAGTTTTGTATCAGAATCATTGAACTGCCGGAAGAAAAATTATTCTCCCAGACGTATTCTTTCGTGATGGAAATACAAAGGCTTTCAACGTTGATGATTTTCTTTTCTAAGTAAACAACAAGATGATTCACACATACTTCAACACGCAAACAGAACTTCGCGCACACGCACGTACACAATGACATACACATACATACCCATTTATACATGGGTAACACATACCATCCATTCGAAGATGGTACACAGTGGTTTTCAGCAGACTAGTCTTCCAAACCATTGCTAACGCAGTGAGTTCGATTCTCATTGGCTGCCCGACTACTGTGGTCTTGTGTTACATTTTGGTCTGGCTATTTGCTGAAAGGAGATTGAATCTTGCAGATTATTTTAACAAAGTTACTTTGATCTTACTCCTTCCATACCAAAGCCAATGCAAGGCTAATCTGAAGGTATCAAATATATGATCGTCTGTCGTGAAGCGATGCTTAACAAAGGAGTCTTGCAGACTTGTGTATGAGTTCGAATGAACTTGTTGTCCAATTACTATGGACTCTAAGCACGCCAAATATTAATCAAATATTTTCAGCACAGTATAGTAGAAAAGCCAATATATATTGATCTTGGATCTCTTAAAATGACCCGTGTATGAATATGGGCAAGGGAAAAGTAAAGGTAGACACGAAAAAATGAATAGATTGCAACGAATTAAAAAAAGCAGCCGACTTTATCAAACTGAACAATTTAATATAAAGTGGAGCAAAGGTTGTTACTGAAGATTTTGATCCTTGCACAGAGACAAAAAATAGACGTAGAGAGCTACAGACATATGGACAAATATAAAGATATGAAATAATAGCCAAATTTGAAAAATGTCTTAAGAAGAGTAATCACTGAGAAAGAGTACCGGGATAGAAAAATACTGAATATATTTTCAAGAGTGCTTCAATTTGCAATGCTAAATTGGTCCATTCATGATCATTTTCTTTGGAAACTCGGACTTTTATCGATGACCACTGCTCAACGAAAGCGGGAGAAGTAACTTTTTCAATGATGGAACGATTATGAAACTTTTTAATTGATCATCCCCACAGTAGATCATAAGGCATGAGGAATAACAGCTGCAACAGACAAACTAAACGAAAAAAGTTTCTTAAGGAAGGTGGGTTTAAGGAATGACAGATTTATACTCCATTTATGTACATGGTAGAGTAGTGGAACATTGATTTCAATAACCAAAAGTTACGACTAGAAAAGCTGATGGGAGCAAATAGTGAATAAAAAATTCTGAAAACAAGGGGACATACTTCACTTCTGTAGGGCCGAACTAACTTACTTTTATTTGGACTAAAATTGGTTATTGCAAGTTTTGTATAGTATACATGATTTTAAAATATATAAAAGAATATACTGTATACATGACTTTGAAGGTATTTTGAAAATATATCTTTTCATTATGAACGTATTTATCAATTAGGATGAAATAAGCTGTTGCGTATATCTGATATGAATTTTCGTAAGTATTTGAGGTTTGCACTTTGGCTCCGTTGGTTAGAGAGTCAGGTACCAATCACTCGGTCGTGATTTCAAGAGAAACATGAGCAGAATATTGAAAGGTCCGATTGATGTGCAGACTGGATTCAAACCTCGTCATAAAAAAACATATATTACGATTCTGCCAAATCGGCCATTCTCAAAACTCATCCTTGAGCTAAGTATACCTCTGAATTCTGTCAGATATCATTAAAGTGAATTTGCATCATGAATTTGACATATAAAATTGATTGGGCTAATTTTCATATCACTAAAGTGATGAGTCATTTTGCTTGTCTGAATACTTGAAAAACGTGGTTAAATATATATGTTGCTTCCTCATTATCGTTCCATTTTTTTTAATATTCGGTTTCGAATACTGGGAAAAGATGTAGAGGTTCTGAAACGAAATCTCGTTTTGGCTCTAAACTATCTTATCCTCATCAGGATTCATCATTACTAGAGGATTATTGTCATCAAATCATAGACGTATAATCAAATGAAAAAGACAACCTGAGTGGGATGCTTGTTAAGTTAGGCCGCTGTATAATTTTCTTACACTGCATGTGTTCGGTGTTCGATTCTATGTGTAAGCCAGTAATTTTGAAATATGCTTCTTATGGTAAACAGATTTTTACCACTTGAAAGATATACACGATAGAATTGTTGATATCCACCTTCCCAGTCACAAATTAAACTAAGCTAAGTGATCTCCTACCCCTTCAGCTAATGGGTTTGTCTCCAACATGCCTTGTACATATCTATATTAGGCAACATTCAGTTTTCCTCTTCCAAGTGCAACAATAAGCATCGACGGATAAATAAACCTAACTTCAGAAAACTTTACTCCCGTGTTTCGTGTATCAAAACTAGATCATCATGTATTGAAAACAGTACATTTAAAACTAACTATTCAGTAGCAATATATAGGCACGTTTATAGTTATCAGATTAGAACGTTATTTTCTAATTATCAAGTACAGGTTTACTGAAACAAAATATCAGCTTGTTTTATGTTGATTTCAATTATCAGCTGCCCACAAATGTATCATATATTTAGAGTATTGGATTAATTATGCGGTTTATCTGAATAAAGGACGGTCTTTGACGCCACCATAAAGTATGAGGTACATTATAGGTATTTTCCCTGGTAATACCCATAACTTGTGATATAGTAGGGGAAATGGAAGGAATGGTGGTGCACTTTATGGAAAAAACATGAATATTTCATCATGGATAGCACATATCATAACTTCAACTTCAAGATGTCAGTTTTGACCTCTACTGAACGAGAAAAATCAATTTCAAGATGGCCGCGAGTCGGTCAGGTCTCATATTTGAACGTATGAAATTTTTGAATCAAACAGCGTAAATAAAGATTTAAGGTGACATTTCCAACTAAATCGGGGATACCCATCCATTCGGTGATACCTCTACGATCTGTAACTGCCAAAAAATGCTTTTCCGTCAAGGTTAAAGTGAAAAAAAAACGTTTTTTCCCCTTATACAGTGAGAACTGGGCATCTCGTCGATCATACATGTACTTTGATATTTCAGCAAGATATTGTTCCTAACATGCTCGACATGCTGTCAAGCCCTAAATGTATAAGCTAAAGAATTTTTCTTACTTCGAGCTTAACTTAAATGCATTTCCATTGGCTTATAGTGAATACTCATCTCTCTTTCATTACCGGAGAAAAAATAAAAGAAGAATCATTTTATGTCTTTTATCACTTTCAGCTTATTTAAAGTCATTTCACGTCAGTATAAGTGTGCCCTACTACGAGCGTTTTCATTGATGCTGCTGCTATTTTCATTCATCACAATTTTTCATGTTATTAGCTCATATCAAATGCCATGCTTTTGGGTTTGAAATAATTAATTTTCTCTGTGATGTTCCTTTGATGTAATACTGTTTTAATAAAACTGCATATTCCCTTATCTTCCATCACGACTTTTATCCGTTTTTTTCTCAATCTGCAATAATTGTGTGTCACTGCCGTTATCCGTTTTAAATTAGTTGTTCACACACGAGAAATACAGAAATGGCACGTCAATTCCTAAACACTGCTGGGATCTCGAAGGAAAAAACTTCTAAAAACTGAATGGATTATAATTAAACAACGTAGCCCATGCGAGAATCATTATTTCAAATGGATTTGCACAATAAATTTTGAGCATTATAAGATTACAAAACCAACGAGAATTATCAAATATTAATCAGAAATCGTGCAGTTAATAGTTTACTCCAAAATTTCCACTAATTTAGATATTAATCTCATGATTAACTGATACGTATGCCTGATAAGAAAAATGGAAATTAAACAGAGAAGTTTAACAGCAAGTACATTGTATAAAGGAATAATATTAGGTAATTATTAAAAAAGCAATATTAAGACGGTATTGAATTGAAAAAAAACCGTTATGTTACGAGGCCGGAGATGTTAAACCTGTCTTGTTACATAAAGAAAAAAAATTACTGATTGGCACACATTTGAAAATCTCGACAGAGTGAAAGGGAATAATACACTGTAATGAGTCGATAAATAATCCAAATGATAATGTAATAGCTTTACATGGGTGTGTTGAGCACTCAAAGATATAGACTTTGGAAAATATATAAGACATATTTTCATAATATAGCACTAAATTATACGCATATATTCATGTAAAGATATCATTTCCCAAAGGCAGAAAGAAAAATAAATTAGTAACTTATTTCTTTTTTTTTTTTCATTTTTAATGGTTATGCATTTTAGATGTTTGAGGTTCATATATATATATATATATATATACGTACATATCATACACACACACGCAAACACAAACATACACACACACACACACACACACATATATATATATATATATATATATATATATATATATATGTATATATATATATATATATATATATATATGGATATGTGCACGCACTTGTGTGCGTGTGTTGTTTTGTAGTATCGAACGTTATCTATGAAGCCATATGTTTGTGCATGGATCGAATGTATTTTTGTATGAATAGAAATAACATTCTACGGAATTTGGACAAGGCAGGCAAATCGAATGTGGTGCGAACTGTTGTCCTTCCATTTTGTAAGCTGAAATCATCGTTGCTCAGTGTGCATACGAATGCCAAATGAGACTTTGGGGGACACTAATCATCAAAAAAATATGTCTTCATGACAACATTTCCCCAAGTTCTTGGTAATACCTCATATGTATATGAAGACACATGGCCATAAACTTACCTCACAGAGGAACTTATTTTTATGCGTAAAGAATTCAAATATTTTTTTTATAAGAATCATTTTTTGTACTTTTCAAGATCTTGACCCGAAATTCTGGGTAGCACCTCGAATGTTTATAAAGTAAAAAAAAACGAACAAAACAAACCCTGAGTTCACTTTAGAAAGACCTTATCTTTACGTGTCAATAATTATTAATGTTAAATTATTTACTCCTTTTCAAAACATCCCTTATCATTTTAGATTTTTTTTAATTGATAGTACTCCATTTATCAATGACTGCATTCCACTATCTTCTGGGAAGCACCTCACGTGTAAAGGAAGGAAAATGGCCATAGGTTTGAATACCTCATCTTTGTGTGTGAGTATTCCAAACATGATTCCTTTTACTCGTTTTCCCATTGAAAGTTCTTCATTATTTCAGATGATTTTTAGCGGTATGAAAAGATGCATTGAACAACAAGCAATATACCATTAAAAACAATAAGACGTAAAATGCTTTTTGAAATCACAGTGGAATACTTAACCTTGCAGTGGACATTATTCAGAAGTATGAAAATCCGAAAATAATCTGTATTGATCACTTGAATATCGATTACTCTTCAAAATTACCCAACACGTTCTACGCATATTAAAATTATTCTCAATGTTTTCGAGCTTTTTCTTCAAAATGAAGAAAGGAAGTATTTCATCCAATTTTGAATCCAGTTCCCAAAAGTCTTTACTCTCCGGCGTAATCATAGGTTTCAAGTATATAATTTATCTCCTGAATTGGCCAATTCGAGATGGTAAAAATTTGATTCTCGTGAAAATTGTTCCGACTGTTCATTAGGAGAAGATACAAGTCTTTTTCATATATTAGTTGAAAGAAGCGTGTATTATCATATACGGGGATCTAATAAGAGTATTCTCCTTTCGATGCTGAAAACCGTACAGCGTACATCTCGAAGAGGAGAGACGAATATTCCAGTTCCATACGGTGGTTTCTCTAGTACGTATATATATATTTATATATATATATATATATAAGCTTAGTCAAGTTAGAGGCTATGTTTGAGTGACTTTCAGTAGGTAAATTATGCATATATGTGTGTGTATGTGTGTGTGTGTGTGTGTATTCGTGTATGGGATTGTACAAGTACATCTCCCCCCTCTGTCTCTCTCTGTCTCTTTTTCTCTCTCTCTCTCTATATATATGTTGAGAGAGAGATACTGAGAGAGAGAGAGAGAGAGAGAGAGAGAGAGAGAGAGAGAGAGAGAGAGAGAGAGAGAGCAAGATTGATAAAAATTATGATTACTGACGATGAGTAATTATTATTATAGTTCATCCACTGCTCGATTTCTTGAGATAATACCCGGATTATGCATAAAAAAATCACTATTATCCTCTATATATTTTTGATATCCTTATGAGTAAACAAGATGCAAGTTTTGCAGAGAAGTGTTTCATTTCCAAATCTGTCACTTTTACTGGTCGGATCTTTAAGTAGAACCAGGCACTTCATGTACCTCATTACAGGTCTAACTATAGGCATTGATTGCTTCGAAAACTTTCTCAAGACATTTGACATTCTGACTCCTTGAAATTCGACCAGACCGTGGTTGGTTACAAGTGACTTTTCACGAGGTTTGACGCACGAATACCATTTTGGCGCTTTTCCTGAAGCTTCTATTTCAAAAGCTTTTGAAAGCTTTACAGTTTTGGCAGAAGTTTGCCCTGAAAGAAAATAAAACTTCATTAGCACACTCTTTTTTCTTGTTGATGTTGAAATCAACCATCGTTAAAATTATCAGAAAGTGTTTGGAAACGTCTAAAAAAGGAACTATCAGCATATCAGTCGGTCCATAACATTGTTACGTGTCAAATCGCCTCATAATATGTTAAGCTCATGATACCAAGAGGTGCAGTGCACAAGTACATCAAATCCGTTTGTCACTTTCAAATACCGGTTTTCGGATGTTTATACTACCATAGATATACAATAAATGGATATTACTCTATAGAAATATAAACATAAACTTACAGATGTGTATATTCATGTAGTTTGTGTCGTGGATGTGAAGTGATCCGAGGGGATGTAAATGATAGTAACAATTAGAAACCAAGAGGTAGGTGTTTCATCCCTTTTTTTTATTACTTCGTTGGTTTAATTCGAGGCATTTCGACGGGAGCCAGTTATCTTTATCAGAGAAAAAAAATTTGGGGTCGTTCATTGAAGAAAATCCTGTTTACATGTTCGATGCTGAAAAAGAGAAAGTGATCTTTTCTTTGCTTGCTTGTCTAGTATGATTTGGGGGAGGTGTGTGTATCTGTGTTAATGGGTCTATGGGAGGCAGGGTCAGGGGCATATCTTTTCATGTCTCTGTGGGTGTTTTGCCTATCTCAGATGGAGAAAATAAGATTGATAGGTTAAAATTGTCATTCCACGGGTAAAGGTGGGTTTGTTTATTTCAACTTACGATGGAACGTTGTCGTGCATTTATTAAATAGGTGTTGGTATACATTGGGTAGGATGGAAGTATATTTGTTGCTTCTATTCAATATCTTTGGTGGATGTTGGGTGAAACTTCTTTTCCTTTTCTTAAAGGCTGGTTTGTGTGTGTGCTTGTACCGTTTTCTGAATCGATTGATGGTTCTTAGCCAATAGTTTTGTGTTAATATGATTCTGTCTTACAATGAGAGTATTATATACTAAAATATAGCACAAGGGTTTTTAAATAAAGTGAGAAAAATAACAGTGTACAAACAACGTTCTTGATTTGGATATTTAAATCGAGGATGGAGAGTTCTCTCATGAATTGTTCTACATCGTACGTATGTTATTTTGGACAAGTGAAATCCCATCATATTTATTTTATAAACCTATGTGGTCACAATATGTAACGATAGCTCGGGCCACACTTATATTTATTGATTTTAGACCATTATTGTAAAAACGATCAATCAGACCGGTGAAATTAGTAAGATTTTCTGACTATTTGAAAAAACAATGAATAGACATCCTGATTCCTTCAAAACTTATGGGCATGACCATATCAAAATAAATCATAAAAAAAATTGTAATGATAATATAAGAACAGAATAAATGCAAAATATATATTGAAATTATTGAATTTAAAAAAAATTCTCTTTGGAATTAGGTAACCAAAAGAGATGTATCCAGTCTTTGTCAGTGTAAAAGTTCATGGAATGATTGGGGCCAAGGAAAGGGGAAAACATTTGGCCCAGGTTCATTTGTCAAAGTGATTGGTAGTTGGGCAGGACTGGAAATAAAACATAGAATGCATAGTAAGAAACTGTCACAGTATATCAAAGGAATAACCCTTTTGATAAGTTACTACCTGCAAAAAAGTGGTCTTGGTTCCGTTTACATCGTATATGAGGACAATTTATTTAATAATCAAACGATTAAGAAAATAAAATTGATCAGTATACAGAGGGAACTTCCAATGTTAGTGGAAAAATTTGTGAAATTCATTGTTTGAGAATATTGGTAGATAATCAACTTAAAGATGTTCTTCTGCAAATTAGTGCTCTTGAAGATAATTTCATAATTTGGTTTGCATGCAGTCTTAGATTAAAATCAACACAACCGATTTAATATTCACATGACTGAACACTCAATAGAAGCGAAGCAAAAACCGAGTCACGTCTGTCGTTATAATTATTATTCCTTCATTGTTAATAACCGGTTCTTTTAGAACCTATGTAAATAAGCACTGTTTCGAAAATAACAAATGATGTGTAGTTTAATTAACATGCATGTGCATTATATCAATATAATGCCCTACTTAAAACAACAACTTACATGTGTGGCATGACGTATGTATTAAAATCATAGCTAAATAGAAGATGGTAATTGATCAACTCTGGTATCATGTTATTATAACTGTTTTGTTTTCAAAAAGTTGCTTGCTAGACGACTGATGATTTCAAGAAGGAGAAAATATACAGGTAGTACCATAATAACAGAGCATAAGTAAAACATAACAACACTGAAGAAATTTATGTAAAACCATTTACAGGTATAAGGAAATAAGTGACTGAACTGTCTTATGTTTAAAGCTGTGAAGCATTCTAAGCAATACACACACACACACACACACACACACACACACGTATATATATATTCTTCTAGATGTATGAGTTTATTCATTAATATGCTCATAGAGTGTTTTTGCAAAAAAATGGTCCCAAATGGATTGATTTGTATTAAGACATTTTCATATATGCCTCTAAATTTTAGTTTTTTCCATTATTTATCGGAATCTTTAAATAATGCAGCTGTCAGACAGTCACCACAAGCTCCCGATGTCATGTTCAACCCGTAACACCAATGGCCCTGCTGCTGCTGCGAGGGTAAGAATTTATTTTAAGCATTCTTCTTCTCAATTGTTCATGAAAACTTTCCATTCATACAGAAAAATGTAAACGTTACATTTAATTTGATATCCTGTGCCCTGTTAAATATGTCTTTGTTTTGGAGGATGTCATTTAACAGTAGCAATAATCATGGAAATTATTTTACCTTACGTGACATTTTGCATTCCTCGGGTAATCTTTCTACAATTTTCAATTTGTCTTTTTAATTCCCCCCTTGTGTAGAAAAAGATATCGACATGTGGACTTAGTTCAAAACACTACCAGTGTATTGTGTGAACACTATCCAGTAATATCATTGGTAGGAAGCACGAATCTACACCCCATTTTCTAGCAGGGATAGGGTAAATGGAGCCCAGTTTAGCTGCCCATCTAAAATAGGTATATTGTACTCTCCCTGTATCCCCCCCCCAAACGAACAATATCTTAGTTGTCATTGAGAGGTACTACGGAAATCTCAAAGAGTAGATTCGGCGT
This sequence comes from Thysanoteuthis rhombus, assembly GCA_963457665.1. Classification (NCBI taxonomy): domain Eukaryota; kingdom Metazoa; phylum Mollusca; class Cephalopoda; order Oegopsida; family Thysanoteuthidae; genus Thysanoteuthis; species Thysanoteuthis major. The sequence goes on along the minus strand of OY735198.1, from coordinate 20,413,090 downwards.
ACGTGAGTTTATCTTGACTTCAAGAAACAGCAACAAATATAGGAATCTTTTGTCATAATAGTGCAGAAATTTCACACCACATGGCTTAGTCTTCAAAAGTTAAACCATTCATCTTTTTCTAATCCTTGCAACAAAGTTCAGCGTGACATCATGAATGTGTGTGGAAAGCAGAATTGGTAAATGGAGTTGCAATTTCGGGCCAAGCTAATTATAGTCCCTCATTTCGGGATGGCATGAATTCACTTCTGCGAGCACCCCGACTCATTGCAATATATTTGAATGGAATATCTTGTCACTGACATGCCACAATAGTTGAAGCTGAAGTAAACTGGCGATTGAGCAACTCACTTTTCCTTGACTCTTCAACCAACTCATCCTGTATCAGGTACCATTCGTGATTCAATCCTTACCATGTGATTTTTGTTCAGTTGAGATTATATCAGACTTTCTGTTGCCGTCTAATGAACATCAATTCTAATAACTCTGTCTACTGATATGGGATTATCTCGAATTCGTAAATTTCGTAATCGTGGAATTCTACGCGTGTTTCCTTTCCTAGTCTTCCTGTAAGCCATAACGTGGCTCATCCGTGTACATCAAAACCATTGTCAACCGTCTTGAACGTTAGTTCGAATCTACATCACTGATTATAACACATCCGATCTTTAATTCTCTTTGTGTCCTTAGTTTTTATATAATCAGGAGAATCGTGATGAATGTTCTTTGGCTTTGATCGAACCCCACTTATTTCCCGGGAACGGATTGTATCCAGCTGATATTGTAAGTTAGAAACTTCTGGTTAATTGAAACCATGACACCCGTCTCCTATGAGTCATTTACCACCACTTTAGAGAAAGGGTGTATATGTACAAAATCAGCTTCTTAAACCCTTGTCTTTTATTTTGGAAATGGCAGGAGATGCATACAACATTCAATCGCAAAAAGAAATAATGATAGGCTTTTATGACCAAATTTTTTCATTCTATATGATGTGGTTGGATTAATTTCTTCGTTTATCTGTTCAATTGTTTACAATGTTTCGGCTGTATACCTTCGTTTTTGAATAGCTGTTCCTGGATTTCGAATATGGAACCATATTTGACGAGCTTGATTGGATAGGGCACATCACTCCAGGTTTTTTATGTACGTTTTTGGATTTTGTCCTGGTGTAAAGTTGCTTCCCTGGTATTGGATGACCAGTTTGCATTTTCAAAAATGGCCTTTCAATGAGGATTTTCCAGCTTCTACTTATATCAAGTACTTTTTTTCCTCATACGCTATAGCAGTTTTCAGCGGTCAACTGATATTCACTTATACATAGAGTACAGCATTTTAGAAATAGTTGAGGCTTGATGCTGGACATGTTACAACTTTCAGAATGGTACATACGAAATATGTATGTTACATTCTTCAATTTTGCTTTCAGTAGGTATTCAACAGAGACACCTCGACACATCAAGGCCTTCATCATATTGCAAATAATGAAATAATAACGTCCTTCGGCTGTGTTCGTTTCAAAAGTGCATTTTTAGAAGGTGTCGTACTTTATACAGACCAAATAGTCATGTAAAATATTTTTTTGTCAATTGCAAGAAACAATGGTTTCAAAATATTGTGGTCCCTCTTTTTCACTGTTGCCAAATTAGATATTCTCTGTATAGATCAATATAATCCCGAAGAACGGAAATCAAAGCAGGTAACTTGAAGGATAAATAATGATCAATTGTAATATTTCGTATTTACTTTATTAACTATCTCTAGGACTACTGACCCCGAGAAATTCTCATTTGGTACTGAACTGTCCTGTGTTGCAACTAATATATCCAAGCAACGTAAACCCCATACAATGATCAGTTGTCGAGTAATTGCAATGCATGAACATAGGCTTAGACTTTGTTTAGTAACATTTTTTTAGTAATACTTTATTTTTGCGACCATTGAAATTTTTTTTTGTTTCTGATTTCAAAAACACAACAGATCAAGTGTTGGAACCTACTCAAACAAATTTCCTCTTGAAAAATTACGAATTCTTTTAGTTAAAATTATCTTCAGTATATAAGTCCAAACATTAAACGTACTAAGAGCATCAGCTCAACATTTATACTAGAAGCCATCAACTTGTCACTAAAACTGTCACTAAGATTGTCAACATAGTTTTTTTTTCAGTTTTCAAGTTGATTTGAGCAGATTGCGTGCTATGTACGTGTCTATTCCCGTCGATACTTCCTTGGTGGGAGGGTTCAGTTTGTGAAGTAAGATCCTACAAACTTGGTCCTGAGTTCTCATCGACTTGTTAATGATAATTCACGCTTCTTTGGTGATCATTTCTCAACAAAAAGCTTGAGAAATAACTTATCCATTGATCAACCTTTTTCCCAATTTGTTTAATTGATCGTTCCCAACATGGCTCTCTGCCAAAAGATGTTGGTCCTGTGACACTTTCTTCAAATGTCTGCATAGGTCTTTCCCCTGAATATCTATGTATGCAATTATCAGACAGGATATATTTTCCGGAGATTTTGTTCAATACTTCCTACCAGTGATTACATATGTCATATATGGTACTAACGATATCATGTGTTAGAGGAACAAAGTGAATAATATAATAACAACTTTTCTTTCAATGTGACTAATCAGTAAAGAGGTTCCTATTCCATTCAGTGAGATCCATGCCACGGAACAGATACAGAAATAAATCAGTCTGGTAGAAATTATACCGTAATCTAATCTTTGAATTCCCCTATGAAAACCTAATGGAAACTACTTGACGGACTAAGGAGGTTAAGCTCAAAGCGAAAACCAAATAAGAAAAAAAACATTGAAGAGTCAGGATAACTAAATTGTCAATTAAAAATGAATTTTTTTCTTCAAGAAATAAATATGAATATAAAATTTATGGAAAATTCATTGAACAAAATCAAGATTATTTAAAATCCTCTGGGCAGAATATTGTCTTTAACTGATTGTAGTTACACTGAAACGCTATTGAGTCAGGTATACTTTGTGATACACTGCTTTCATTTGACATTGTATATAAAAAAGATGTTAGGTCAGGCTGAAGTATTTTCGAACCATTAAAGTGAATACTAATATCCGTCAGAGACTTTCTGTCGCTGAGATGTCATCCGGCCGAGCAAAGTCCATTGATGGTGTGACATTAAACACAGCGCGTATTCACTAACACTGGCTGAGGCTGAATTTGCCTCCTCACATCTTCAAACAAATTTTGTAGGAAAATACCTCTTCAAAAAGTGTATGACTGTTCGTCCAATCTATTGTCTGCAAATCCTTCTTGAAGGTCCATCAATGTCAATTTAAGAAAAAAGCTCTTTATCAACGGGTATCTTCTATCATGTTTTATTAAAATAGATTTGACAGATTCTGGATATTGTTATTTTTACATCCACTCAAAAGCGTGTTCTTGGTGACATTTATAGTTTAGTGGTTATCTTTACGCGTCCTAATATTCTCCACGCGTTGTGAACCGAGAACGGTTGGACCGTCTTAAATATTTTTCAAGGGGTTCATCAGATTTTAGTTTATGAATTCCACTAATTAGTTTTTAATTTTTTTTTTCAGGAATGAAACTAAAAATATACAGGTCCGGTTACTCACTTGATATAATACGCCCCGTGATCAACCTCTCTTGGCAGCATGCCACCTTTGAAAACGGAATGATCAATGATTTAGTTACTGATCCGACCAGTTTTTCGGCTGTGATCATAAAATGTAGGTGAATCTTAAAAAAAAAAAGAATATGTTGATACAAACTAAAGAGGCCAATTTAACATGAACTTATATGTGAAATTGAAATCCCCAAGTAAATACAAGGGGAGGGGGTCACAATTTTTTTCTCCTAAACAAAAGAAGTAAATGCCATTTTTAACTTTCAAGCTTCATTACGTGTGGCTTGTACAAATCATACATATCGATCTAGCCGGAAAGCTGGAGAAGCTCACAAACTGATGAAAGGCACATTGACACCTTTGGTGACAGTTTTGGTTGACGGTCTCTAATAATAACATTATAAGTAAAATAAGACACATTTGTTTGTTTTTAATCTTTAATCTGTATTTTAAGTAAATATCTTCAACCCTATGCTCACAAAATGTCCCAAGAAATCGCATAGCCAAGGTATTGCAGCTTATATTTTTAAATCATAACATTTTGCTCTTCGAAAAAGAATAGGCGTACATTGTTCAATATTTTGCAAGCCGCAGCAAAATTCTTACAAGCCAATGCAAGTGATTGTTGCAAAGAGATATGGAGTTTGTATTTTCTTTTTAATGAAAAGATGTAGTTGATAATTGAATTATTCATAATTTTTCAAGATGTATCTCTTTTTGAATAATGTTTGAGGTAAAATGAAACCAAGATTCTTTGTATTCAAATTTCTCATTTCACAATATGTTTGCCAAATGGAGGGGTGACAGCATTGGTATTTCACATCAAAATTAGAATATTTACTTGCCAACGAGCGTTCCAGCTAAATAAAAGAATATTGTAATTTTCCTCATATGTTTCAGCCTTTTCTCACTACTTGCCCTAGCTGTTTGCATCTCTCATAATTTCTTTTGACTTTTTTTCTGGATTGTTCATCATTTTTCACATTCGTCAAGGTATCGATGTATTTATCAAATATTGTAATCATGATTGATTTCATTTTGAAATATGTTTATTGACAGCAATTCGTCGCATTATGTTACCTCAAGTTTATTTATGGTTGAGATTAATCAGATGAGAAAATAGGTGGTTAAATTTAGTATGAAATCCACAGATGTTTTACTTAGCCACTCAAACGACAAGATGACACTTGTTTTTTTTTTTATTTTAATATTTTCTGGAAAAGTACTATATTTTCAGGAATTTACTGGGGAGGATTTTTTTTTACCATCTGCCTTCAAATACGATGAGCCAAATCAGATCTTTCCCTTTTTTTGTGGGGGTAGGAAATAACCTTTGATCATCCTAATTTATATTTGAAAGATAATTTCTGACCAGACAAGCACAAACACAATCCTCTTGGCATCCTTTGAGAAAAGCGGGATCAGCGCCTTCCTTGGGACCAAGTTGGAATTTGTTACAACTACTTTCATTGTTGATCACAAAACTCATGTTGTAAGCATTTGCATGTTTACTTCCACACGTTAAACTGACCTTGTGCCACATCTTACTGTCATGGGGTTCGCCTAAATAGTGTCTTTTATACGTTTGTCAGATTTAATTTTTGATAACCCTCTGCCATACTTGGCTAAGACTAGTATTGAAAGTCTTCTGTAACGCCATTTTTCGTAAAATTATTATGCAAACAATTAATTTAGTATGATAAGCTTGATCACCACGGATTGACCACATGAGTTAGCTAAGCCAGACTAATCGAAATTTATTAAATTGCTAACCATTCTTGCACTTAACCCAGTTGTAGTTAAAAAAATCGATTCCCTGTAGACAAAATTTAATGACTATTCAGGCCAGAGAATGAGCATAAAAATTACCCATGCACAGCAAAAGTATATATATATATATATATATATATATATATATATATATATATATATATATATATATATATATATATATATATATATATATATATATATATATATATATATATATATATTTGGAATAAATATGTGTACAGACTGACACACGTATTAGTCAAATTAGCGGCAACTTTCAATATACAATGTTGATCTATGAGATCCGTGTTTCTATTCATTTTCGGATTACTTTTTTTACAAACATGGACATAGACATATATATATATATATATATATATATATATATATATATATATATATATATATATATATATATATATATATATATATGCATATTATTGAAAGTAGATTTGCTGCTCAAACATGTTTATGTTCCTGCCCTATTTGGACCTCGACTCTCGACTACATTCCCAGCCCTCTTTCAAACAAACTTAACTCTCAGAGTTTGAAGTTAAATGTATGAGAACTCTTCAAAATAAATCTATAACATATCGGATATTGCTCTATATTATGTTATATCATATTATGCTATATTGTAAACTTTATTTGTACTATATGTACGATATATATAAATATGTTATATATACAATATATAGATAATATACATGTATACATATATTCAAATATATTATGTCTATCTCCCCATCTGTTTCTTCATATATCCATCTATGTATGTATCTATCTACCAACCTATCTATCTACATATTTATGTATATATATATATATATATATATATATATATATATATATATATATATATATATATTTGGATCTATCTACACATATCTATCTATTCATCCATCTACCTATCCATCTATCTACCCGTCTGTATATTTCTCTCTCTCTCTCTCTCTCTCTCTCTATATATATATATATATATATATATATATATATGTCTATATATATATATATATATATATATACATACATATGTATATATATATATATATATATATATATATATATATATATATATATATATATATATATATATATATATATATATATATATATATATATATATGTGTATGGCATTTCTCAAAGAATCTCCAAGTAAGCAATCGTATTTCTCTGAATTTTGGAATCCATTGTTAATGAAAGTTTAATCCAGGGATGTAACACCGAAAACTGCAAAATTAGGAACGGAACATCTCTCAAGGAAATTCCTAGATTGTAACATACTTTCTCTTCATTATTTTTCCTGAAACTTCCTTTAGAAGAGGCATTGTACTATACATCGTTTGAAAGCGAGGAAATTCCTTTCTTCTTGCAATCCATATGTATACACCTCCACCAAGAATAATATCTACAATCCAATGAAGGAGAACTTTGCACCTCAATTTTCTTTCGACGAATGTAACATACCTAATTTTGCAACTCCGCTTGAAACTTCCAATAAACATAGTATACGATCCGATATACAGTTGAAAGCTGATACAATCTTTTGTATGTATATGTATATACTTCGAAGAAATAAGACTGCATACTAGAAATCTTCACCCAAAAAGATACGTACTTATCTTCACAATTTTGGTTACAGTTTTGACACATACACTGTTGGAAATTAGATAAAGTTATATTTCCAATGGTATCCATACGAAAATAACTCCATGGGGGATTCATTA
>OY735198.1:20395964-20400964 GCA_963457665.1 Thysanoteuthis rhombus | reverse complement strand
GGATGGAATCATATGGATATTGTGACGATTGTATGATGAACATCTTCGCAGAGGATTGCAACTTAGGCGAGATTGATGTCCTTGTGGTATGTGAGAAACCACTGGGATTTGTCCTATCGGAATCAACGCCGTAAAAGCGTTGGGTGATCTCAACAACTGTGTTGACTGCTTCTAGAGCAACATCTCGCACTGAACTGTGTTTGAGTTTTCCCCAACCCCTTTCAGTTGCAACATAGTCAGCATTCCAAGGAGATTAGCGAATAAGACGGAAACTTGCGAAGGATTGGAGATTAGAATAGAAATAATATGAAAACAACTACATAGACGAGGTAACTGATCTAAATAAATCACTCTTTAATGAAAAAAAATCCCAGTTATGATGTTTATTAGCTGAGCAAGATATCACCTCCATAAAACAATTATCTCCTGCTGATACACAGAACTAATTTATTGATCCCTTTTTGACAGATATCACTCTTTTAAATGCCCCAACCATTTCTTCTAATATGCATAGTGTTAACATAAAAAGTATCACCGTCCCAGTAACACAAGGGATACAAACATGCACTGCCAGCTTAGGCAATGAGAAATCTATGAATCAAGCAGCAGTAAAACATTCAAAGAACGTATAAGTCATAAGAATACAGCCAGTCGTAGGCAAAGCATTATAACCATAGCGACCATTTTGCCCAACAATAACCTTAAAGTTTTTCTCTAATAGATTTTTCCCCCGGAAAGATTGAAGGATAGAAAGAGGAACGGTACAGAATTCAACAAAAGAATTGCGATAAAATCCTCCGGTCAGCATTCAATATTTAAACGCACGAGCGCCTTCACGATAACAATGACCTAACACTAATACTATTTGCAAAATGCTATCATCGAGGGGGCAAAACATGGTTCATTTTCCACGCAGTGTCTTACGTCACAAACACAGGTTGAAACTCTCCTGCTGGACAAAGGCCTTTTCATTCTCATTACATCACAGCCGCGATTGAACTGGCCACTGCCCTGTCTTATCGGCTAACCTTTCTTTCTCATACCTGCATCAGGCATCTGGTATTCTTCTACTGCGTTTACTGTCCAATTGGCACCTATGGTTAATCTTTTTGCTCCTCTTTTGTGTCTTTTTCTTGTTAATTGTTCTAGTTCATCTCTATTTTTGTTGCTGAATTATTCGTGTAATATCCTTCCGTAGTTGATCGTTTTCTATCTCTTGGTGTTTTCCCCAGTGATGCTCTTTGAAAATTACAAGAAAAATGAACTAAGAACTAATCTGACGTCTTAGATACTGGCCACAAATTCCTATACAGTGTCAGGGTCGACGCCGTCTCATCAGTGTTATTTTTCAGGGTGCAATGCCTATTGAGAGCTTCATGCACTGAGTGTTATACATGATACATTGGAGCGGTTGGTTCTGTGATAGTGAACAGCATGAAGTTACAAATGGTAATAGCTTTACCTACAAAGGGATGTCAAAATATTGGACATAATCTGCATGTAAGAATATGGTAAAGTTAGCAAAAAATCACGCAGCCAGATGTGAGATCCGTTGCATGGGAGAGTTATTTTATGGAGATAAAGAAAAAACTAAGATAAATCCTAGACTCATAGTTATATAAGTTCATATTGAGGAATTTGATTTTCCCTAAAGCAGTGAAGTTCGTGCGCCAAAGGATTCCAAAGCCGCCAAAACGAAAGACCACCGGTCCCTTCTGGTGACATTTGGAGTAGTCTTTTAAAATATGTCAAAACTCTCTTGGAGACACATTATTAAACTAATTATTAAAACAAAATCATTAAATCACATTCATTTGACCCAATGTAGTCCCTATCCACCGCATGATTGAGAAAATTGTCGGGCTCAGGATTGTTTTGTGGAGTATCGCTTGAAGCTAAATCAGGATGACAAAAAAAAATGAAGAAGAATGGTTGGGTGATTTTATCAGATTTAATGAAAAAAAAAGAAGTTTTTTTTTCCAAGGATGAAATAAATAAATGAACAAGTAGAATTCAATTAACCTATGTATAGAAAAATTGTTTCTTTGAAATGCCCGACATTTTCAGCTTCAATTTTTTTTTCCCTCAATAAGATTCTGCACAACATTTCGGAAGATATATAAGGTCATTGGCTTCTTTTTTCTTATGAGATATCGATTGTAAGCTCTTGGAGAGTCTTTGGCTTGTTAACGTGGACCTTTTCTCCAAATTAGCCGAGAAAGAAAAATCTGAAGCTGTAAGATCCGGCAAATCGTCGACTTAGCTTGAGATTTCTGCAAATTCAAATACCGGGAATATGGGTTAACGTTATTGATTCGTGATATTAGAATTAAAATCGTATTATTTCAGTCCATTTCATATTTTCTTTTTCTTCACAATGAATTCCCAAAGGTTCCTCTATATATGAAAGAAGAGGCAAAACAAACAGGACTGAAATAGATAAATGTATGATTGTTTTTAAAACCTGAATTTTGCATCATCCTGTGTAAAATGTCTTCCTCTTCTGCTCTTAGTTTATATATCGAAGTTCATTTCTGTTACCAGAGATCAGTGGGAAGATAAATCTAGCATGAAAATGTTTTCGGGGGCAAAATTACTAATCATACTTGCAGCAAAAGATAAGCCATATATTTAAGACGACACTCAAAACGTCTACCAAGAAACAAAAATTTAAATTAAGTACTAGACGTGAGACGGAAGAAGTTTTATCATAATAACAGGGGATATGCATAACTGAACCTGACAGCAAAATGCAAAATTTCCCCAACGTAGGTTACAATGTTAAAAGCGTACCAATTACAATGTTAAACGTGTGAGCTTAGTTACTACAGGGTGATTTTTAAAAAATACACGATTTCAAAAATTAGATGAAGCAAAACTATTCAAGATATTAAGAATCACAATATACTATTAAATCTCACAGGAAATATTTAGCCAATCAATATTTACAAAAAAAACATTAACCTCCTAGGGCAATTTATTTCAAGTGCCTTTTTGGACCTCTCAAACTTATAAAACTACCTCATCCATATACACACACACACACTCACGCGCGCGCGCGCACGCGCATACACACATACATATGTATTGTAGTCGAAATAGTTGCCAATTTCACCGGATGAATGTTTATTTTAGCCTTTTAGCTAGCTATCTCCAGTCATATGGTTGGTGCAACCTTTCAATCCTCATTATATGTAGCCACGCATTGTACTTAGCTAAGCTTTGTAAAGCTGAATAATTACTTCAACTTACTTGCCACAATGTATGCTAAGTAGGGTGAGTTGAGGATCCCTATACGTCGGTCTCAACTGAACGTTTTAATTTTAGCTCTAAATGATTTTTAAAGTATTGAGATAACGTGATGCATCAGGATACGTGAATAATCACAAAAATAAACTTTAGGTATACATAGAGGGAAGAAGGCAAAATTGTCGTATTCTCGTGGTTATTCATGAAAATAGGATGTAAGTCTTATGTGTCGTCCTTATACATGCACAGTAATTAAAGCCTTTTGGGCTCAAAAAATTTCAAGCCTGATTGGAATAATTGAAGAATATGTTATGTAAATGTAAATAGGCGTTTAAATCCATAATCCACAGAAAACAAATGCACTGCCGGTTTATGACGAAAGCTATAGGCACGAATTGTTGACATCCATTGAGTATATGTCTTCATGATTCTTCTTTTTATATATCAATAACTGTATTTACTGTATTAAATAGTGATTTATCATGTAAAACGGGTGAAATCAGCGTCCATTCGCTTTCCGTTTGTATATTCACAAATTTAAAATATTTGTTATGAACTATATATATATATACATATATGTATATATATATATATATATATATATATATATATATATATATATATATATATATATATATATATCTTGAACGACTTGAAATGATCGTCCCCAGGAATTTTTGCCTTTAATTCTTCACAAATTCATGGAAATATGAAAATTTATTGGCGTTTATCGTTAATAGTATTTCATATTTCCTCGGAACTTATATATTTATGTCCTTTCTTATATCATTACTTATCCAATTATAGTAATTTTCATACATTTATTTCTAGAAAAATTTGAATTTCGCTCTGTAGACTCGTAGTGTTGTCAGAGTATTAGTTCGAAAATAATCATCCATAATACGTTTGTAGGTACGTAAATATACTTACGTGTGTGAATAGTGAATGAATGATTTATTTCTGATAATGTTGCCAGTATATTTCCCATTGGACATCTCCTCATTCTGCTCAAGTCGACTTATACACTGTCCATCTGCTTTCCTCTAATTCTGCTAAATATTTTCTATCCAAAAGCAAAATATGTTCCGACAATTTAAGTTGCTCATTCAAGAAGACTCATTCTCGTAGATTTTTTCTAAATACAGGTAGACAGTAGCATAATTAGACAGCCCAATAATGAGCCCAGTCCTACAGGGCATCTTTATCTTGTGTCCGGGCTGGGCTTGGAATAAAAATATCAGTGATATCATTCAGTAATTATAAAAACAGTCAATAGAATCTGTCAATATATGTTCATCCAGTTTTTAAACTTTTATGACAAACTGGTTCTGTATTCATGGGTCGCACTCACATGCTGCACCAATGGAGCTAGAGGGCTAAAAAAAATAATATTATTCTTTATTATGATCAAATGATCCTTTATTTCGTTCCATTCATGCTTGTTTTTCTTTTATTTCAATTTTTACGTTGGTCATCACCTAATAAATAGTAAGTTACTCTTAGATCACACGTTTTTCTATTGTTTGGATTTCTAAACCTCAACATGGCATGTTCAAAGGAGATGTCCAGCACGAAACGGTTTTTATTGAGTGATTAACCAAAACTGAACTCATCTTGATTTAATTTTATTGAATGAAGCATTGTCAACTAAAATGAATCTTGACTCCTTCATGTTGTGCTGAAAAGCAACTAGAATTAGGATGAAAGTGTCAAAAATGAAAAAAAAATGGTTGTCGTTGCCACATGTCATC
>OY735198.1:20385964-20390964 GCA_963457665.1 Thysanoteuthis rhombus | reverse complement strand
GCTTATGAGTAAAAAAACGTGGATGTACAACCAATTCTAGAGATTGGCGTTCGAGCCCAGTTACAAAGACGATATTTTGAATGCTCATTTTACAAGCCAGCTAGCTTTAAAAAAGATAAATGTAACAGACACTTCATCGCCTCATAACCCTTTCCCTGTCTGATGTTCTAAGTTATAATTCATGATTATCAGGAATTTCCTTGATCCAATATCCTAGATTCCATTAGTTTTGAAAAGGGCATCTATAATCAATGTTTCTTCCCGATAGTCGCCTATAGAAATGAAATATGGGATTCAGCCAAAGATTGATACAGACTAAAAAACTATGGAACGTGCACGAGACAAGGACAGGTTCAGCATCCTCATATGGGAAGACAACAATAGAGTATAGTATATGGAATATATCAACTGTTTTCAGTGACATCATAGAATCACAAATGGCAATGAACAGGCCATGTTGCAAGAATAGCAGAAACATGCTTGATATTGGGACATGAAACGTAAATCTCAAGAGATCATATTCGAAATTGTTACCGGCATGGAGTGAGATATAGCCAGTTTGAGAAAATATCAATGCTGCAACGCATGTGATAGAAACATGGTAAATTTGTGAAAATCGAAGATGCAAAAATGTGGAAAATAGACCACTAAATCTACTCTATCTAATCGATGGACATCATGACTCAAGTTACAGATCCTGAGAGATCACATGGGAAACCGGGGCCAACAGAAAACAAGATGAAGAGATGAACTCGACAAATTCAGAAGATATTCGCTCAGCAACGCCGGTGATACAGGGATATGGTAGATTTTGTGGAAGGTCTATCTCCAACGACCGATAATGAAACACTGATGATGATGATGATGATGATGATGATGATGATGATACTTGAAGGATGATAATGAAAATACACCGGCTTTCAGATTAGCACTAGTGTTTCTCGAGGAGCTTGGTAAGGCAATCGTATAACTATTACATAAGAGGTAGTGTGCTTTTTCTGCTTTTGAAAAGGTGAACCCTACATAGGAACTACTTCAGCTAGTCTACGTATATATACACACACACACACACACACACACACACAAACACATACATATATAGACACACATACAAACATATACACATAGATATAGATGTACCTGTGTTTGTATGCATTTTTGTGTGAATTCAGACAATCAATTATCATCAAACCATTGTGTATTTTCTATATATTCAGCATATTTACTTTTTACCAGGAGAGCATTTTTCTGAGTGATTATGTTTTGTCTTGAGAAATTAGCTATAACAGCTGTCACTTACACGAAGTCATGAATGGAATCAATCCAGTCCAGAGTGTTCATATTCTTAATTCATATGCGATGAATACACCTTTTTTTCTGGAGATTAGTTTTAAAATTTCCATAGTACAAGGATCCTGTATATATTTTAGCAACAATAATCTACTCTAATTCTGAGGATATCCACTGTGATGCATCACATCTTTACAAAATAAGCATAAAATGAACCAAATATCCCATTAAAAACATATACTGAAAAAACGGAAAAACAATCTAGTATATATATATATATATATATATATATATATATATATATATATATATATATATATATATATATATGCATATAAAATTGAGTGAGTAAGAAATTTTCTCATCAATTCACGACAAGTTTTGATCTTTGGTCATCATCAGAGACAGAAAGATGAGCAAATATAGAACAAACAGGAATATATCAAATATAGATCATTGCCTTAAGCTGACATTATTAGGATTCCTCCTTTGTCTGAACAACAGATCATCTATTCAAGTGCAAGTTTTTGAAGATTGTCCGTATTTTTTCAAGATATTTAATGAATTGATGGCAAGAAAGATACATTGTCCAAGAATAGATGCATAGATTAAATGTGTATAAGTTAAGCTTGGAAGTTGAATGTGCGTGTTGGTTTAAGTTATCTGACATGTATTAATGGACTTCTAAAAAAAATGGAAAAAATTATAAGATACAACTATTAAGAAACATATAATTTACATGCGGAATATTATCTAAAGATTTGATGAACTGCCTAAAGAAACATTTATTTATAGTAAGTTAATTCAATATACAGATCTAACTTACGTGAGCTCTGAAATTGTGGCATAATCACCTTGGAATTTAAACACAATTTCGGATTTTTCCTCCATATAATTTCCTAGGTCAAAACTAATAATTATATTAAATATGAACATGTTTTTCTTTAGCAGAACACTCAAGGTATCAGATTAAATCAAATGTGATGTATGATAGCAATTTTCACTATGCTGAAAGAAAAGTGAATTTTAAAAAAAGTGTTTTTTCCTCAGTCAAACTTAACAAGTGAGTTGATGTATCTGTAAAAAACTAAAAGCCAGGACCTAGGAGATTAATTTGTGGACCCGCCCCATGTAACCAAAATGCATACTTATTCTGCTGTATTGACTATTCATAAGTATGTTTTAAAAGAACATTCAGTAGATGTTTGGTGGTAACGTAATAGCGAGATAATTGCTAATGTTTTTATCGTCACTTTTTTTCTATATTAAGGTGAAAACCACGAGAATGAATTGAAACGCTTCTGGATGATTGGTTGGAGATCATTCAGTATGAATACAGACATAGTGAAAAGCAAATTGTCAATATGTTTAACACGAAAGGTATACAATCCATGCACAATACAAGCTATGACATTCGGATGCAAAGCCTGCGAACTCACACATTCACTCGAAAAACTAACTCAGAATAGCACAGTTGGCAATGAAAAAGGCATTGAGAGGAATAACTCTCAGCAATAGAAAAAAAAATCAACAATGATCTAAGAGAACACCTGGTTGATGGATATCGTTAAAGCAATTAGACAACGAAATCGACATTGGTTATACATATAGCAAGAAGAAATGACAGGAGCAAAAAGCTGGGTGGTTTGTGCCCGTGGGACACTCAGTGCACTGAAAAAAATCAGTCCTGGAGAGACGAAATTAAAAGTTTGCCGGTAAGGCGTGACAGAAAATAATGCAATCACACGCGTCATGAACGGAGATGATAGAGGATTTAAAACGGTTCATAATAGCGATAAATTCATTGAATATGCTCATGATAGCCTGCCATCGATCTAAATTTGGGATTAAAAGAGGGAAAAATTATTGTATATGACTATCAGCATTCGAAATTTGACCCACAACTAAGCCTGGAGTGTGATTGTTTCTGTTGACTTGATATTTTCATTCTTAGCTCAGTACAGCACCAGGCCAGATCAACCAATGAGCTAGGATAACAATGATATATCAATTTTGAAGCAGTGAGATCCTACCTGCCGCGAAAATCAGTATTTTCCCCAGGCTTGGACATTGGTCACAGTTACCAGTGCGAAATACGCACTTACAATGACCATCAAGCAGGCCCACCAAGGTTTGGGCATACACACTGTAGCTTAGCATTTATATCTAAATCCGATTTGGAAGTGGCTACAAACTGCTATTGTTTTATATTTGATATATTTCCTATGTATGTTCATGTATACAGATGAAAAGCCAACTTATGAAATTAATTCACTCTAACACAAATTATCAATAAGGAATAGATATTTACTTTCAATAAACTCACTAGTTTTAATCAGCTATCGTAGATTTTTATAAGATTAAAAAAATCAGCCATATCTAGCGAGAAAATTGCTACAAGTATGTTTTGCTCTCTTAGATTGGCGTGCCTTGTATCTGTTGAATTCACGTATCCGTGCTAACATATCTAACTGTATGCTTGAACAGGACTGTGTATTTTGTGGCTGCGTTGTATTTATATGCGTTTTCAAGATAGAGAAAGATATAGGACATAAAATTGAGAGGAAGAGAGGGATCGTGAGTGTGTTTGTGCATGTGTATGATAGAGAAACAAAGAGAGATAGAGAGGGGGTGTTATGAGTATGTTTTGTAGTTGTTTATGCGTTGGTGTGATTATGAGCTTTCGTGAGCGTGTGTTGTTGATTTAATATGCGTGCATACAGAGGTACACACGTTTGTGGCCATAATCAGGTGAAAGATGTACCCCACTGTGGAGCAAGGGTAGTTAGCTAATCTTGCAGATTATTTCTACTGACAAGAGTCTTATCTTCAGTGGGAGCTCGACATTCATGGTCTTCTGCAAGAATAAGCTAAGGTTAATACATTACTATAATCAGATGGAAAATCAAAGGAACAATAAACTATAAGATTAAAATGTACAAAGGAAATCACTGATCATAATCACAGATTACAGTTGCGACCGCACGAATCTTTTTTTAGATTTCATTTTTTAAAGATATTATAAAATTTGAAAAAAGTTTTTTTAGATTATTTTTTAAGATTTTTGAGGATTTTTCTTTAGATTTTTCAGAGCTCCTCAGATATATTGCGCCCTCAGAGCTCTGCCCCCACCAGCAATTGCAGAGTGTACAGGTCTAACGTAACACCTTGAGGATAAAGTTGTAAAACGATTAATGTTATCAAAATCAGTCAGTGTCAGAATTGATAATCTAAATTGACTATAATAAGTGGTTTTCTCTATATATCTTTCGCCTGATGTTATAGACCGTTCATCAGCTGTCCCAAGGTGGTCACTGCAAGCAGCTTTTTATGTATATGAATCTTTGATATCATATGTTCATGATGAATTACAGCTTCACTTTTGTTCAATAAAAAACATGTTTTTTTTTCCAGCCGACGTCAGCTCACAGATACATTCACACCTGTGGACAAACGTACTACGCTTCCGACTGTTTTGATTCACAAATCGTAACTCATCAAGAATGTGTGTAAGCAGTTTCGGAGGGAACAGTACTTAAAAAAATGTTATACGTCGTCCTGTACTGGTGTCTCTTTTTAAAATTGTTCCTTAGCAAATGTCAGCTAAGAAACACATGCACGCCTAAGCTTGAGACGAAGGAACTACGTTGCCACCCGATTTTCAAATTGTAACTCATCAACTATGCGAGTTAGTATTTTAACAATTTCGG
>OY735198.1:20273464-20380964 GCA_963457665.1 Thysanoteuthis rhombus | reverse complement strand
AGAACGTAATCAAGGAAACGATTCAAGTGAAGAAAGGATGGCCAGGTTGATATCCTAATCTTCAAGGATTTAAAAAAAAAAATCAACTGATCCAGAACGTTGTATTCCTGACAAATACTTTTTGTGTCAATCTTGGCCCCTCTCAATATTTTTTGAACCGAATATCCTCATAAATTTTTTTTCGTCAATGTTAAAAACATTTCAATTATTCGGACAGTTTTTTGAAGTATTCAACTCACTCTGGTGGATTGTGTTGTCAACGTGTTGTTCCGACCGATAGATTCTACGTCCTTCTTCAGGCGTACTAACCGAATCTGATGGTTCCTAACAGACATCTATCTTTCATTATCTTTTATACACTTGAATATAGTCAATACAAATATTTTAGTACACATTCTTTTCTTTATTATATGAAAAGTAGTATTTCATATTTCTTATTTTTCTTTTGCCTAAAGGCACGGTTTAACGATTGGATTGAAATTAGATCATACGCCTACTGTTTTAATGCATGGCCTGTCGCGTGGTTGAAATAATTATGTAAATCCCACTGCTGTCATAAGTTAAGGTCGATTCTAAATCATCATCAATGTCATCATTAACATGAGCTGTTATAAGACCATTGGACAAGGGGATTTCTCATCTTCTTTCATGACAACTGCGATTGCTTTGACCTTTGCTATGTCATAGTATCTCATTCCTTTAATTTTTCTAGTGCCTTCACTGTCCCAACAGTTGTCATTCCTTCTTGCTCCCAGTAGTATTGATCTGGTGGGAAATCATTTCTCGTTCTGCTTGGTGAAGCCCATCTCCTTTTCCGTCACCTAATTAATTGTATGATATCTCTCACACTAGTTCGCCCACGGTGAACGTTTCCTATTTCTTAGATTTATCTCTATCATTTATCTTTCCATGGCTCTCTAAGCGATTTCAAGTTGATTCTCAGTTCGTTTTGGAGACCCTTAATCTGAGATAAAAGCCAGGATTCCAGCAGTATATTTCCAGGAAAGGCAGATACTTTATATTTAAAGGATTAATTTAGCGAAATCCCTCTTGATCCATCATTCTATTTCCACTTTCAGATGTTCTATGCTAAACTAAGCAAATCAATAACTGCCACGTGGATAAAGAACTCCTGTATTACTGGGTGGTGTCAATGAATAATGTTCATGAGGGGGAAAAAAAACTTGGAATTCCTACGCTGATTTTATAAGCAGGCAGACTGAACCCCTCTGAAAGATTAGCGAAACGCAATCTTCCTATTCAATTTAGTCCCAGTGACTAAGCTGAGTTTAGTGATGATCAAGTTCTGTTAGGATGACAAGTGTTTAACTCTCTTAAATCTGAAATTAATCAAAAGCCTGCTTATGTACTCGAGTAATGACCAGTTCTTGATATCTGGAGCAGGCTCCGTGCCAGACCAACTATTCACTATGCAGAATAAGAAGTGATTTTCCCTCAGGTCGATACTACCTTGCAAACAGCCGTGAAGCGATCTTTTTTGACATACCGTACGTGGTACAATTAATGAATTGTTGTGATATTTTTATCTTGAAATCTGGACTACTACATAAATCTTTCTCACGCATAGTTATTGTTCCAAGATTTTGTTATTTCTTCCAAGATTGGCTCGAGTTCTTTTCTGGCAATGCAATAAAATAAATACATCTTTATCATAATTCTCAGATCGATGAATAATGTATGGATATCTGTGTTCTCTTATCAAGAAAACAATTGAAATAGGTCAGTGTCTACTCCCTGATTATAAGATCGTCGGCTTCCATTACTAACTCAACAATTATTAACAAATCAATTCTAATGAAACAAAAAACTTTGACGTCTTTGACAGAATTCTAAGTAATTTTCTTTTCACGTTCAGTGAAATG
This sequence comes from Thysanoteuthis rhombus, assembly GCA_963457665.1. NCBI lineage: Eukaryota > Metazoa > Mollusca > Cephalopoda > Oegopsida > Thysanoteuthidae > Thysanoteuthis > Thysanoteuthis major. The sequence goes on along the minus strand of OY735198.1, from coordinate 20,379,081 downwards.
CCTTTAGATTTTATCATTGCAATGCTGTTCCAACAGGGAACTCAATCTGATACTTTCTGTCACCGTCACAATCAGTCCGTTCCTTCATCAGCGTTGGGTGTATCCGTTTCAAGCCCTTTGATGATTGCAGAGTTAGTTAAGGTAAATTCAATTTTACGCGTTTTTAGGTGTTTGTTAAATCGTTTGCTTTAAGCAACGATCTTCATCCTCCGGTGACTGTTTTGTTATGAATGTAACTGATTATGAAATTAAACAATTTACTAGTTGATAAAAAAATTCGTTCTTCCAGTTCCTTAAGATACTTCCACCGATAAATTATGGACGACGGCAAATGTATGTTTCAAACCACTGGATTTTTGTTGGTGGCTGTGAATCTGGACAGTCATCAAATCTGTCAATATATGTTCCCTCAATATTCAAGATGGTCTGGTAGGTTAGTTATGTACATGTATATTTTCAAGTACGATGGACGTAAGCCACTTTAATTGAATCGGATGACTGATTATTATGCGTAGAAACAAGTTTTCAGTTTTTTACAGCATTTCTACGTGCATTTTCAGCGGGATACTGAATTTTCAATGCAAGCCTAGGCTAAACTGGACCCTTAGTTTGTACTCGGCAGTTTTAACGCTAATTCTTTTTCGGAAGTTCAGACTTTTAATGATCACTACCCAACAACATTTGGCCATTGATAATATTTTTCCCATTTGTCCATTCCGAACGCAGTATGCTGCCAAAAGCTATTAGTCACGAGAAGGTTCCTAGTGAATGACTAAACAGACCTGTTTATTACTTGTCCTCACTTTAAGCCACGCTCTCTTTTTGTTGGAGACTGTTCCGAAATGAATCTCTCCGATTATGAAATTCTACGTTTTATCACTTGATATTGACACTCACGGTTTGCAATATTCATTGAAATTTGAGCTCTGAGGATTTCACCACTGAACGTCTTAACGGCTTATCGGAGATGAGAGCAGCTCCTTCCAAATGTCAAGTATCATAGCATTCCAAAGGGAAGAGGTAGCATGAAAAGTCCCGAACTGAACATCAACAGGATTTTCGGCATTTCGTTGTGGAAAGAGATTTATTTCATCACACTCTGATGCAACTAATACAAAGGGAATATGTAAGCATTGTTTTCCTTTTAAATTTATATATGTTTTATGGGATACCAGCATAACAGTTGTTGTTACAATGGTGGTTAAATGCTTAGGAAGGAGCTTACGCCGACTGTATTTCACAGATTTTACACGGAAACAGTTTTTTTATTGATGCAATATTGGTCAAATATCCCTGGGACAGAAGAAATAGACAACAAATACATACACCCCTCTCTCTCCTTGTCTCTGTCTTTCTATCTGTCCGTTTGTCTGTCTGTCGGTCTGTCTGTCAGTCTCTCTCTCTCTATATATATGTGTATATACACACTCACACACACACATATACTCACATGCAAACACGTATAGTTACCGAAAGATAGATTCTCATAGATTACCAAACGACTACACTCTGGGGGACTGCAAATTTGACTAAAGCATAACGATACCAAAATTACTATGATAGGTTGTACTGACATTCGAGGTCCTCACAAGTCAAATTTTTGTCATAACCACTTTTTATGCCTTGTTAAGACAACGTTTTCAATGATTTAAATGAGCGTTCAAACTCGATTATAAAACCTAGACAGTATTCAAATCTGAGGGGTCTGCTCTGTTCTGCGAAATACTAACGCCAAAAATTAGCATATATATGTTTTGATAAAATGTTTTCTAGGATTTAGATTTGATTTTACAGGATTACAATGAAATATCATTTGCATTCCTGTGTTGTGTTTTGCGCCAGATTTGGGAGTTACTCTTACCGGCTGAACTTCAATAAATGAATATTTCAGCATTCATTTAGAAAATAAAATTGTAATGGCCGAATCGCTGTACGTACTAAAAATGGGCGTATTGAGTTAAAACCCCTTCGGAAAATAATCCAGATTTTTACTCCCAATTCTATGCGCGTTCAATGTACTAAATCTTCAAACCATTTCAGAATTTGTCAATTGTGAATAAAAAAAAAAGGCTCTTCAGGGTGAGCACTCTTTCACAAACTAACATAACACTAAATGTAAATCTTGTCGACGTTATTGTGAAAGGAAGACTTGAATTTCTTTTTCAATTCTTGATTATGTCGTTTTGGCAGTATATTTGTAAGGAATCTGAACCTATCACCATTATCATCTATTCTATAGCCTCTGTCGTTGAAGATAAACCTTCCCAAGGATTCGCCAGACCTCTCTATCATGGGTGTCACAGAGTCAATAATTCCTGACTTTTGTCAAAGTTTGTCCCTATATTTTGTATTCTGCCGGCATCCGTTTCGCATGTGATCTCAAGGGAACTATGTTGTGAGTTATGACCCCCATCAGTCGTCTGCCATTCATGCAACATAGCCAGTCCATTGCTATTCCTCTGAACCTGATCAGATAATAAAACAATAAAACCCCTCATCCTACCCTCAATATTGACGCTTTCCCAAGTGCGAATATGAACATTGGGATTTTTTGAATGTGATTATCTGCTTAAAAATGTGAACTACTCATACCAAAAGAGACAATTTGGATCCTCAGTTTAGAAAAAAAAAAATTGAAGGATATGAGAGGGGCTACAGAATCCTGCCAAAGGTTGTGTACGGTCTTATCTAGGAATGTTGGTGAGTCTAACTGGAGGTGGAGATGTCATAGCAAAACATTCTTGTTCAATTTTTTGAAATATCACTTTATATCTGTATTAATTAAAAGCATTTTGAAAGGTACACGGCTGAAAATAACATCTTACATGCAACAGAAACTAAGAATCAAAAATACATTCATATATATATAGTAAATAGTGATAGTAAAATGCGTAATGGAGCAGTGGTTTGCAATATAGTCTCGCGGACCATCACTAATTAGATTGTTTTGAAAATGCTCGTGTGCCACAGAGATATGATTTTTAGTCGGAAAAACTGAAATTAGAGAACGCCTTCGTGGCTTGAAACGATGAAAAATAAGTGCAGCATTTTGCACAAGTGCGTTCGTCATGGAACGAGAAGGGATCGATATATATATGTATGTATATATATATATATATATATATATATATATATATCATTTACAGACAGCACTTTCGATGTATTACATCTCAGTGTGACTATAGACTTTCCATTGTCCCATCCAGTACTGCGAGGCAGAATTGAAACCTTCACTTCAGACCCATAGGCTGATATCCTACTTCTGGACTACAGCACAGGACAGGCACTAAGACTGAATTCAAGCTTTATATTCAAATTACGCAGAAATCCCTCATCCACCAGAGTGCTCAATCCCTATAGAAGAGCATATCGCATAAGCTTATTGTGGATGAGTTACCTCAATTAAAGAGTGCTCAACCCTGAATAGAGGAGCATTAATTATTGTGTCATACACAGGCCGCTGTTTATATATATATATATATATATATATATATATATATATATATATATATATATATATATATATATATATATATATATAGCCGAATATGTCAGACTTATTTCATCAGCCCAGTCTAACGGTGTCAGGTAACCCAAATCTTCAGCAATCTACAAGAGAAGCAACTTTGAAGACTGATGAAGTTCAAGCTGTGTCCTCCACATACATGCTGACTTAAGCGGACTGTGACACTGACATCGACAAAGAACTTTGATTCTTTCGGAAAAAAAAAAACTTTGGATGTAGCAGTTTTGGTAATTTTTTTCTTAAACTAATTTTTTCGCACACATCACTGTCAACGAAAGGATGGGCCATTGATATTCTAGTTTTTGATTCAGAAAATTAATTATCAACTACGTATCGCCAAAGAAGTATGTTTAGATAAAACTACATATCTATGGAAGATAATTACTGAAGATATATATAACCAGGGATTATTTAAAAAAAGAATGAAACCCATGGACTGGTAATTGACTTCTTTTGTAATCATACTTCAAGTCAGAGTAGTATAATCTTAGTCATTTAAGCAGCTTCTATTATAATGATTAAGACTCGATTCCATACGTTAAGAATAAGAATATCTATTATTTTCTTGTTTAGAACCCCATGCTGTATACAAACATGTATACTCAAAATCAATGGAAAAAATCAACCATATTCGACAACATATTTGAGAGTTGTATTTTATAAAACATGACATAAAAAAAAAGTTCAAACATTTTGATACAACCAAATAAATGTAAATATGAATCTCTAATAGTATTTGTCTATTATTTGTGAATTACTGTCACGGGGACAAAATGTGTGATAGTTCAAATGAAAGAGTAGAATCCCAATCTAAGACTTTTTAGGATAAGACAGAAAGTAATTGGAAGTGATTGGTAGCTTTAAAATGTTAGAGTATTACATACCGTAAAAGAAATCCCTCACTTGTAACAGTTATAGAAATAAACTAAGCAGAGAAACGAGGTTCTTTAGTTCTGAAGACTTCAAAAAGATTTATTGCATACTTTAGAATCATGACTCTCCAATTTGAATAAACCTTTAAAGTCACACAATTCAACAAAACAGTTCGTAACATGGCCATATACAATATGTGATATTATTCTAATATAAACCGTAGAATATAGTCAATTTACAAGTACGAACATTTTTTAAAACTTTCTAATTGAAAGGAAATCTTTTCCTCAGAAATGTGAATGGATATGAGATTTGTAAAAAGAATCGAATGTGTCTTTTCATACTACTTTTCATCGAATAAGTAACCACAGGTCAATCGTGAAACTATTTGATCAATACAGCTTTATGCACGGGGGTACTATTCAAACTTAATGCCTCTCCAGGGGTACCCACATGAATGTTTTATATCCAGTATATTTCTTTTTATTGTTCAATTTCAGAAAAGTTCCATCATTAAAGATTCATAATAATATATAATAAGAAAAATTAAAACAAAATAATAAATGAATAAGAAGACGGGAATAATACTAATTATAAATCTTTCCGCTTACAAATCTTTTTGTCTAAAATTTGTTTAATTTTGTATTTACAATTCGATCAGAATATAATTTGGAACCGTATTCTACACAAGGGATTAATGGTTCCAAAGTTCAATAATTTACTTGCAATGGTCTATGTTTATAAATCTGAGGATTCCTCTGAGCTAATTTCTACCAAACATTATAAATTCTCTTGTTGGAAATATTCTATTAAAGTATTAAGAGATAGAATAAAACTTGAAATAGGGTGAAAAAATAATTATACAAGTACGTGAAAAGAGAGGGGGAATTATAATGATTGCATGTGTATTTCATAAATAAGTTTTATGGACCGTTCTCATATACACATAAAGTATTCATTGGTTAAAATGGTCAAGTTTCAAAAACAATGAACTTTATTGGATTGTAGAAAAATACATCATTCAAATGTACATGGTCTTTTTGCTTTCATAATAAAAAAAAACGTATTGTTGGTTTCTGATGAATGCATTAGGCACAAAATGATGAAATTTTCTGGCATCTTGCTCTTGGGATCCTTGCTGCTATTTTGGTGACCTCGGGGGACCACTACCCATTCTTTAAAGGGTAGTGTTGGCTTAGAGAGCGTAACACTTTTTGTATGTGTGCGTGTGGTGTATGTTTGTGTGTGTGCACACACGTTTAAATCGGCGTTTATATACGTACATGTATGTGTGTGTGCAGTGGAATGAACAAACAATCAAATGGAAGACATTGTGAATTATACAAACAGAGATAAACACATACACAGACACCTGATCTTTTGCAGATTTCGTAAGTCTCAATATTTTAACAGCTTCTATATTGTTTAGAAACTCTCTTATTTCTAAACTTACTCTCCACCAGTACTCGACGCTTTCTCTCACCTCCCGTTTTCTATTGCTTTTTCTACGTAGTATTTATATATCCTCTTCACAACCTCTTTCTCTCAAATACATACACGCAAACACACGCACGTATATATATATATATATATATATATATATATATATATATATATATGTATATATATATATATATATATATATATATATATGTGTGTATACATATATATATATATATATATATATATATATATATATATATTCATTTAAAAGCTTGTATTTGTGAGTATGTCTGTGTTCAAATATGCAAACATTCGAATTTCAAATTGAAGTGGTTTGTTTTTAACTTTGGTGAACCAAACTCATTGTTCAATTCATTCCCTAGATATTCCTCTCTTGACTGTTTTTTTTTTCTTACCTCGTATCTCCTGGAAGCTGCAGCTTTTTTTCTTTAGCATATGGATAGCAGACGATGTCAAACTCCAAAACAAACATTTCCAAAAAGCGATTGAATAACCTTAATATGTCATAAAATATCGGATTTCGTAGAAGTGCAGCTGCTCCGCACCAAAATCAACACTTTCAACTGATTCTTCTTCACACTTGCTTTAATATTGCCTCTCAGTTTACCTGAAAAGCCTAAAAAAACACACAGACCCATACATTTGCAAACAAGCGCTCTTCATGGGTGTGTGGCATGATGCTATGGTTTATTAGTTCTTTTATTAAACTGTTCCTCTCATGTTAGATACTCACTTGTTTCCGCTGCTCCGTTGTCTCTTTCGAAACTCCTACGATGCCATACATAGACATTGAAAATGTGTTCTATGATCCCAAATATTGGATTTTGTCAATTAACATCGGTATTTACTGAACCAGATCCTAGAAAATTTCAGTTCGCAAGTTCAGAATCCACAGGAAGACAAAAAATTCATTGTAGTTTTAAATATCTGCAAGAATAGCTGGTTTACCATCGATTTACGGTGCGATATAATTCCCACATCAGTGAAATAATGTAGTTATGTTTGCAACAATCCATTTGATTTATTTGTTTATTCCACATTAAATACCAGAGTCCACAACTTTTGAGTACGGAATTATAAAAGAGATTACTCTCTTCTTGCATTCTTTTTATCAGGCGAAATCAAACAGTTGTTTCTTCCTTTTTTCTTCGTACAACGAACACAGAACCCCTGACCCTAACCCTGACGCTTAATACCAACTCTAACACTGATTTCACATCTATCCTTAACTATAAGCCTAACCTCAAACGCGAATAGAAACTGACAAATGAATCGAATATATCATTCCATATTGTAATAAAAGATTTGTTTTGGTTGGGACACACGAAAAGCCCTAGAATGCTGTGCTCTAACTGTTAACAATAAGTAACCAAACTGAAAAAATATGCAAGATTGACTGTTTTGAAGAAAGGTTGAGATATTTTGAATCCCAAAGATCAAATCGTAATCAAAATCTGACATCGAGCCGACAAATCAAATTGAGCTTCTAGTATGTAAAACGTCAGCTTCTGATTGGGAGTAGTAAAGAAACTCCATTATATTTCCAAAATTACATTTGCCATGGGAAAAGATACACTTTCGTGTATAACTCGAGTAGTTTACTGCCCCACATACACTAGTATTATAGCATCTGCTTACAGAATTCAAAGCAAGTGGATCATGTTGAGTTTTAAACCACGAAATCGAGGTTGCCTGTCGATGTAAATAACATAGTTTCTATTCACTTCTTTGGTATTCTTTCTCAACATGATTGAGTTCATCTGAAGTTACATTTCTTTTAGTGCTCTATGGCTCTCTGACATCGATTGTTGCACCTGCATATTTTATGGTCATGGTGCGTCTTGACTTGTTGTCCTTCGGCTAACCAGGCCAAACCTATTTAGTTGACTTCATTGTAGACACATAAAAACAACCACGACGTTTTATTGAGGCCTACAAATTCAGTTTCCCCTCAATATCTAAAAGACATCAGTTACACATGGCAACCCAAGGAGATAAATTCGTTAAAGCAGTCAGTCGACGGTCAATACCGTTCCAGTGAATTTGTATTCGGTTGTTGTAAAAGTTGATGCATAGATGTAAAATCCGAACACTTATCAGATGAAATGCCTGTGGAGTACCACCATCCGATCGACTTTGAAATGGATGGTTTTCTTATATGACTGAAGTTGATATTTACCAAATTTGGTTTTGCCTGGCGCAAGGTGACAAGTGCAGACCACCGAGTGAGAGTCGTATTCACTACTGTAGTATTGGTATGCAGAACAAAATCCCTAGCAACACGATTCAGACTAAGTACCGAAGCATACGCGTCAGGCACTTTGCGCAGATTGCACTCACTACTGTAGGTGTTCTTGCTAACTTGTACACGACAAATATGAACTCAGATAAAAACTAAGAAGTATGTTTCAATCTATAAAAAAAACAAACAATGTTTACCAAGTCAATAGATTATAGTATTTTCAGCATCATAATAATCATTATTATCAGCCATTAAATGCCCAGATCTAGAAAAGCTATTTCGATATCATTCTATTACTACAGCAATTGTAATGTTAATCTCTTTGATCTGGTCTTTCTATCGTGTCTGGTCTTTTCCCTAGGTTTCCTCAATTATTGTTGCTCAATTACATGTACAATATTCCCCAACCCGGTCCTCTCTTCAATCCATGTCGATCTTCATTACCGTATAATCCCATCATCATCATCATCATCATCATCATTATCATCATCATCATCATCGTCGTTTTAACGTCCGTTGTTGACATTGACCTTCCCCCTAATTCGCCACACCTCACTTTCGTGGGTGTCACGGGGCCAGTACCTTTGGAAGTTATCTCGTTGATCACACAATCCCATATTTTGCTGGACCTGTTTTTAATGTGATCTGTGGGGATCTCCGTTGTGGGTCATGATACCCGGAGTTTTTCTGCCATTCTTGCGACATGACCAGCCAGCTGCAATTCAACCCTCCTTACTGATTCTATATCTCGGACAACTGTTTTTTCTCAGACGTATTTTACTGTCTTGTGGTCTTTCGATGTTATGTTGAGCATAATTCTCTCCTTTGGACGTTACATGGTTTTCAGTACAAGGGAAGTCACTTAGATGGTTTCCATATTTCAGATCCACATGTGATCACCGGGAAAATGCTTTGGTTATGTACCCCTTTTTCAGCACTATTGGGATTTTTTTGTTCTTGAGGGTTGACTTTGCCCTGCCGAAACTTGCAAACCTGAAGTAATTTTTTGCTCGGTTTCCTATTTTCCACTGAAAATTCTTTGTCTTCGGTAGAGGTAATGATCCACTTTCTCCAGTTCTGCGCCTTCGATTTTGATTGGTGTGGCTTTGTCATCAACATATTTGTCCTTTTTTTGCTCAGTCTGTGCTGCATCATCTTTGAGTCATGAAAGCATTCATCGAAAAGGATGATTTCATCTGCAAATCTTAGGTTGTTCAAGTATTCATCGACTGATTTTTGTTATTTTCCCAGGGTTGGTTCCGAAATATCACTTCAAAGTAGGCTGTAAACATTTTGAGTGAGTTAGTATCTTCTTGTCTTACCCCTTGTTTCGAGCTGTAGGTATTCATAGTTTATGTTTCCTGATGAAGAAACTGATGTGTCGGCACCATATCTCAAACAAGCATGAAAATCACAGGGTAGAGAATAAGCATAGAATACCTGCTACATTAGTAGAAATGCTTATACTCTATAAACTTACTTCCCTTACGCCTGACCATTTCTATTGTGCACTCTTTTCACATCTATTTATAAAATGATCTCAATTGTTCTCAAAACATCTTTTTCTGCATGAAGATTCTATTTGATTTCGACCACTGGAGGAATGTCTTCTTCTTCTTCCCTGAAGCATCGCATCGCTCAGATCTGTATATCTGTTCTTATGAAACTGTGAATCCCAATTACACCTAATTTTCTTTCTGCCTTTCGATATAAAAAATATTATGTACATTACACGGTTGTATTTGTCAAAGTCCGAATATAAGCTATGTTAGAGCAGATAAAAACGTGAATCATACCTACACAAAACATAGAATATGGTATACACAGACACAGACATATATATATATATATATATATATATATATATATATATATATATACAAAAATTGATATAGAGAGAAAGAGGAAGAGACCTATAATGAGAGCGAAACAAAGAAAAAGAGAGAGAGAGATAGAGAGAGATAAAGAAGGAGATAAAGAATTACATTAAGAGTGGCTGAAGGAGAAAGAAGTTAAGATAACTTTGAAATCATATAATAAATTTAGATGCCGTCAGGATTCTAATTTCCTTTCTTGATCTATTCTGTTACTACTACTACTACTACTACTACTACTACTACCGTCGTCGTAAGCTGGGATAATAATAATAATAATAATAATAATAATAGTAATAATAATAATAATAATAATAATAGTAATAATAATAATACAGTTATCGTCATTATTACAATTACCATCCATCCATGATAAGTAGTAATCTTATGATTTTCATCGAGATAATCATCATTATTTACTCCACGTGCTATTATCATCAGTGTATTCATTTCCTCTTCTATCAACATCATCAGTATAATCATTAGCATTGATCGGGTCGAAACTATCATTAAGTGCAGAGAGTGATGTTCAGTTTTTAGTTAACCTTGGCGCCTCCATGTGAGAACGTGCTGATAGGGGCTGGCGTGAAAGTTATCGGTACAAAAAAAATCTGAAACAACTTGTAATTATATAGAAAAAAGCCCTGTGCCCATGGATGGTTGTCTACGTAATTATCTAATATTTCACCGATCATTCCAACTTCAGTCTTGACGGTAGTCATTAGGAATGTCTACTGAATATTATCATCATGGACACCAGATCAGAGCTCGTTTCATGTTTTTATGATAGCTCTCTAATGATACATATATACATATATGATAAACAAGACTGACGTAAGAATTGATGAAACCTATGTGGAATGTCCTGACGGCAGTTATGGTTGACGGTCTCTCAAGAATATTGCATTTGATATTATGATATCGTTCCACCGGGAGGTCAGATAGAAATAAAAAAATCATTATCTGATAAAGACAGTCGATTGTATTCACCGGAAGTTAGATAAGGCTGCAAAAAACGCTGTGCAAGTGGGAATAGTGTTGTCTAGACAAGCTGAAGGCATGCGAACACAGATGATTTTTTTTTGTGAAATAGAGCAATAATAGATGCATCCGAACTGGTCTCACCCATTCATTATCAACTAATTTCGTAACCAACTTGAAATGCTAAGAAGAGTTACTCCAACAAAAAACCCACGACCTACTGACTTTGCACGTATTTGCATCCACTTGGTCGATCATAAGATGTAAACATTGGTTTGAAGATTGGGTTCGGCTTTGAGCAAATTGCACTTCACCATAAAATTCCGCTATATAGAATAGCAGGTCATTTTGAACCCTAGCCGTGTACGGTTAAAATGCTGTAGAGAACTTTTCATCCACACACTCATGTATACGTGTGTGCGTATTTGTGTGAGTGCGTATGTATGTATTCTTTCATGCATGCATATTTGCATGTGTGTCTGTGTTAATATTTGACACTGTTTCACAAGGATTCAGTATTTTTGCCCTCCCACCCATAATTGTCAGACGATCCACCCAGGAGGTCGTCTAGTGATCGAATGAAGGAAACTGAGGCATGCATAGAGGCACCTGTAATGTTACGAGATGCACATACATTGTGAACGACGTGAACTGCCTTGTGAATGCAAGAATCGTCAATTTCCCATGGGTTACCGGTGTTGAAGCATGGGCGGAGATTTTGGACCTTGAAGTCACCTTACCATTTTTCCCTCTACTATTGCACCGTACCCATCATCAACAACATTGTAATGTTTGTTGCTTGGTCTAGTCTTTACAAGGATTAGCTAGACGTTTCGATCGTGGGCGTTGCAACACAAATATCTATGCCATCAGCCATTTTATTTTCTGTTGGCTATAATTCTTCATAGGTTCTCTTGAAATCTACGTTGTGAAACAGTGGTTCGACATTCTTGCAAAATAACTAGTGCATTGCCATTTGAATTTATCCATTTATTCTATCATATCTTTGGTTCCTGTTCCCTCTCTTTAATATACTCTGATGTCTTTTGATTACTCCTTGTGACATTTAAGATTATTTTCTCCTCTGCGCGTTACGTGGTTCAGTTCAAGGGTCGATCTTTGGGTTATTTTTCATGTTTCATCTCAGTAAGTGTCTAATAAACTATTTCAGTTCGCTTGTTGAGTGAAATAGTTGTACTGGAAACATTGGTCGGTGTTCAAGCCCAGGTGAACGTCTAATGAATACATGTTTGATTTCCAGTGTAAGTAGACCCTACCTGGTTAGAAAATTGATTCAGAACTATTTTGTGACCAGGCTTTACCAGCCAAAAGATATCTATGCGAACTGTACTTACCATAGAGCAATGGTTAGCAAGCATGCCCTGAGAACCATTCCGCTCCTATGATGAGTTCAATTCCCACAGCGTGTTCAAGTACTTGTGTCAGACTAAACTAAGTTCATCAAAGTGTTTTCATTTGAAGATCTTGGTTCATTCATATGTTTATATTGATACATAAAGACGCATATATGATACAAAGATCTAATTCGAATGAAAAACTGTTCTTTCACAACGGTTACAATTACCGTTCAATGGATTCTGCTTGATGGGGGCCAACATTTTTTCTGAGGATCCGCCAAAGAATAGGACCAATCTGGTAAAAACAGATGCAGACGTATGTAATCATTGCTAATTTGCTCCTGTTGTTATCCATAGTGCACACTTTATAATTGGCAGAACGCTGTTCATCTGGTCCAAAAAACAGTACTATCAAATTACCATTCGTTGAAATGAAAAAAAAATCTAATTTTCTCTCAAAAGAACTATCTTTGAGATGTTTCCATTTCGTGACTAAAAAAAAAAATATATATATACAGAAAAGAAAAGGAACATACGTCGCTGCAGTTTCTGAACAAAGTATCCCGCTTTAACTAGAGAAATTCACCCGTGAGTAAACTTGTTCGATAAATCTTACCGGTTGTTTATTAAATAAAAGAAATTCGGTCCCAAAGCGGTTCCGTCAACCAGGATCCACGGTATTTCCTAGTAAAAACAGCAGTTGTTGTGTCAGACTCGTTGTAACCAAGAATCTTTTTTGCTGAGTTTCAAAGCTAGCATTAGGGATTGTGAACCTCCGGCAGAGCAAGCTCAACTTTCAAGAACCAGACGATCCCAATAATCCTAAAAAGAAAAGTGTGCAACCAATGCATTCTCCTGATGGTCACTCATGGAAACGAAACACACGACCTAACCAAGAGACAGACTTACAATCTGAGAAACATGCAACTCACGCATGAGAAAATTATGCTCAACCTTACATGGAGAGATCACAAGATAGCACAGTATATCGGAAAGAAAAAAAGGATCAAAGACATCATAGGAACTATTAAAAAACAAGGATGAAAGACAACCGATGGACATCACGACTCACAACACTGATCCCCAGTGATCACAAGAGAAGTTGAGGCCGACAGAACACAATATGGAGAGTTGAGCTAGACAAATTCAGGAAATACTGGCTTCTCAACGCCCATGATAGAAGATTGTGGCGAATCCTGGGGAAGGTCGATGTTCAACAACGGACGTTAGAAGACTTATGATGATGATATCCTCTTAATTTTCATGATCATCACTAAATAATCTTCAAATCGAGATAATTTAGTTTTGTTCCGAACATTAGTAGGGTAAATGAATCTCCGCTGCTTTAGAAAAGCAAAAAGAATTAGCAAGAAAAGTAAGAATAAAGCTAAGATTTAGGGGAAGGCAAACGTGTAGGTAGATAGAGAGACAGCAAAAAGAGGTGTATTGAAAAACTGCATTAAATATTATGAATGTAAATATGTCTATCCAGGTGTTTGCTTTCCAAACACAACTCGGGTAAAATACTTCGGTAATAGAATATCAGATGACTAATAGATGAGATGAACGAAATGCGACCAGCAAATTATATTTTATTTCCTAGATTTTATCTATTCAAGCTTAATTATAACTGCGCTCATAAGTAAGACTATACTTTTAGAGATTGAAGTGATAAATAATCATGTGGGAACTTATATATATATATATATATATATATATATATATATATATATATATATATATAGTCTAGAAAACTTTACACCTTCAAACAGTAAACACATTTAGAAACATTTTCCGAATTTTTTTTTTTTGTGTGTCATTTCAGTCTCTTGTTTCCGGGAAATTTGTTAATGTAATTTATGTAAATTTCTTGAGTGTTTTACGTATACTTTGTTATTATGGTTGGGTAGATCATTCTCTCCTTTGGAAAATCAATTATTTACTATATAACTGTTTCGGAGATTGAAAAAAAAACAGTTATATAAGCACGGTACCCTTGCAATATTGATAAAAAAACACCTCCTTATATATATTTATATACTTACATTTATATATATACTTATTTATATATATATATATATATATATATATATATATATATATATATATGTGTGTGTGTGTGTGTGTATATATATATATATATATGTATATATATATAAATAGGCAATTAGGAAATTACGAACCAAAGTACACATTGACACATGTATACATGTAGGCACACGTAGGCACATACACACGTACATAAACACAATAAAATAAATTCACATGCACACACATACATACACATGCACACTGATACATACACATGCACACAGAGTGAGATTTATATATACATATATACGCTCACACATCCTCCAATTATCGAAACAGAAGATGACTTGAAATGCAATAAAACGAAGAATTCCCTCCCAAAATGTATACATTTTTCGGGGATAGTGTCCATAATTTTTCACAAACCAGATTCAGGGATTGCATCTGGACTGTGATATTAGCTCTGTGTAATCGATGGGCATGAAATTACGAGAGTAGCACGGATAATAGTATCTCTCCGACTGAGAGAAGATGGCCATCAAAGCATTATCTATTCGACATAAAACTGGTACAGGTATGACACTGATGTTATAAGTAAATTAATGCAATGACCCAAGTGGATACGAGCTGCCAGTTGCCACTGGAGGTAGAAATCAGTATAAACAAGCAAAGAGTATTGAGCCATGAGCTCACACATGAAGTCTATATTATATTGTGTGAACGTAGCAGATGATCGATGCGTACACATTACTGAAAATACATTCGGAAACATATAAGAAAAAAGGAAGTTCAATATATATATATATATATATATATATATATATATATATATATATATAAGGAAAGAAAGTGAGAGGAAGTGAGAAATAGAAAGATATATATATAGAGAGAGATAGATAGTTAGATAGATAGAGATACGAGTATATATATATATATATATATATATATATATAAAGAGAGAGAGAGAAAAGAGAGAGACAGAGAGTTTTCTGTGTTTCCATATGTATGTCTTTGTGTACACGTTAATGTATGTATTTCCAGTTCAATTTGTATAAATCAAGCCAGTTCGATATGCGCCTCTCTATATCCGTTGGCAGTCGTCGTAGACCAAGAGTCGGCAAACAACGACCCATGTCATGAATTCAGCTTGCAGCCACCTTCCATCCACCCCAACGTCCCATTTGAACTATTGACGTTGTGACTAATGTAATAACCTTTCTCTTGTCCATCCTTGGTCAGTGAACAGTGAAATTCAGTGTCAAAAAAAAAATCAAGTTTCATATCTGCAATAGCCCCTGACAAATCAATGTTTTACCGATGAAAATATTTTGATACTTCGTCCCCTCTCTGGTTTATTGATATATACGCACATTGTACCACATTTTCACGACATTTTGTCCCCAGGGATGATTTCAAACTTCTTATACATCTACGGTACATTGAATAAGATAATAAGTATCAAAGACATCGGAAAAAAAAACAGAAAAAAAGGTAACCTGTTACTGTATTCTTGTATGATCATTTTTTCCCTAGCTTGGTCTGGACCGCCTTCAAAAGTGATTGCCAACCCTTGCCGTTGGAAAAAAAAAAAGCTAATAAACATGTCTTCAAGGACATTCTCTAATGAAACGAGTCCATTGACATATCTATTCATCTATATAAAAAATAATGACGTGAGTATTCGCTACACAGAAATAAGAAATGTTTTTGACCTGTTTGTGCTTCTTTGTACGAATAATTCAGTTTATTCTATATCCTCATTCAAGACGTTTTTTTGGAAATATCTTTTCGAAGACGTACAATCGTCTACTTACACTATTTTTTTTGTTGCGAGTTATAGTGTAGGCATTTTCTTTATCAGTATGTTTTTGAAACATCAGCTCACCATAAGTATCTGAGACACATAGAGAAAGGCAAAACCTATAATAGTTAAAATAAAAACTAAGGTCATGTAAAAGTGAACCCTAACACTGGGGAACAGATTTTAGCAATGAGGAAATTTTGATAGTTTGAAAACACACTGATAAAGGAAAGGCCTACACTATATCCAGCTAATTCAAAATTTATAACTACCAACGAGAAGAATAACTCCATTGAATTGAGCAGAAAAAACGTAACTAGCGATGATCAATTACTAAAAATATACTATATGTGACGTGTAGGAACATACCAAACAAAAACAATAAAACTGACTACTAAGGTCATGTAGAAGTAAATCCTTACACTGTAAAAGATTTGAGTCAGAAGAAAATAGCGATGGTCCAACGACACATTGATAATGGAAAAGCTTACACTATATCCTGGTAATCTATTATTTATATCTACCAACAAGCACAGGATCTTCATTGAATAAAGCCAAAAACGTAACAAGCGAAGATCAACTACTGAACGAAGTAAATTATACATGACATGTAGAACCACACCAAACCAAGAATAACTAAACTGACATCTAGGGTCATGTGAGATAGGACCTTGATACTTGGTAACAGATTTGAGTGAGAACAAAATACTGATGGTTTAACAATACACTGATAAAGAAAACGCTTACACTATATCCTGCTAATTTATAATTTATAACTATCAGCGTGCACAGTATATTCATCGAATAAAGCAGAAAAAACATTCCTAGAGATGATCAATCACTAAACAAAGAAGACAACAGGGGGAAATATATAGAACAATAGGAAGATCTCACACCCTAGGTTAATCGACCCTCCCTCCAAATAATATAGGGTCCTAGAATAAATGGAATTATTCTCCCGAAGAAGCCAAAAACAGGGCAGAAACAAAAGGGTGTGAGTAGCAAAGCCTTTCATCATGATATTTCACCGACTACTTTAAATCAAAGTTGATGTTTTATGCTGAATGTACGGAACACTTTATGAAAAGAACCCATTAATCATCAGAAATTGTACTATATCGTATTGTGTCCCTAATTTGTATTATACACACACACACACACACATACACACACATATGTATATATATATATATATATTGAGAGAGGGAGGTAGAGAGAGAGATTGATAGAGAGAGTAATAGAGTGAAATATATACGGAGGGTTTAGAGAGAGAGAGAGAGAGAGAGAGAGAGAGAGAGAGAGAGAGAGAGAGAGAGAAGACAGTAAAGAGAGTGAAAGAAAGATAGAAAGAGAGGAAGTGAATAGTGGTGAAGATAAAATTACGTAACAATTTTATGCTGTCAGGATTTTAATTCGTTTTTTTTCTTTTTTTTCTACTATCACTGCTACTACTACCACTGCAGTAACTACTACAACAACTACTACTACTACTAGTACTAATACCATCATAAGTAGCAATAATGATATCATTCTCACCATAGTAAAAATCGTCATTGTCAATATACTCACTGTCCTTTGATCATGTTTTTTATTCCAATCATTATTTTTCAACTGTGATAATCATCATTATCATCGTGTACCTCATGTTTGTACCATCATCAGTGTATTTACACTTCGTCTCCATCATCACCATCACCATCAGTATCACCATTACCGTAAACAGCGTCGAAATTATCATCAGGTGTAGAGAGTGATGTTTACTTTATAGTTAATCTTGGCGCCTTTACGCGCACGTCTGGTGACGGGGGTTGGCGCAAAGGTTATTAGCATACAAAAAAGGTGAAGCGTCTTGTAATTATATAGAAATAATTCCGCCCTCATGGATGGAAGTCTGGGTAATTATTTAATATTTTACCCATCATTTCCTTTTCACATTCTCGACGGTAGTCATTAGAAATGTCTATAGAACATTCTCATCAATGGACCCCAAATCAAGCCTCATTTTGTGTATTTTATGATTGCTTTTTTCAGTTTGTCTTGATCTTTGGTAGATCATGTAGGCGTACTTCATATCAAATTGTCTCCGGAGAGGTGTAGTCCTAGTCATGGGGTACATATTATTTTCAGTCGGTCTTAACAATGTTAATATATGCGTCACACTACATACACATTAAAAGGGACATTTGCACCCTTCTTTTCTATTGGGAGACAAATAAAAGATATATATGTATCTGTATGTTTCACCTGACATTGATTCTTTCTTGTACAGATTTCAAAGTTTTCATTCGAGGTTCAATTTCCGGTCCCATGTTTCAGCTCCATGGGTGACTATTTTGAAAGTTAGCCTGCCAACTTGGACTGATTCATTGCTCGGTTTCATCTTCTTAAAAGGATACCATGTATATTTGTTGTCTTAAATGTCGTGGTCTACTTTTATTGGAGTTCTGTGTTTTAGATTCCGACTCTTGTGTCTTTGTCTTCAACATGTTTGTTGTACATGACATTTGTTTTTTTCCTGCAGGGCAATGAAGTCGGCAGGGAGACACTTTTATTTGGAATATACTACTCACAGATTTTTGGTAAAAAAAAGCGTAATTACAATTCATTATGATCTTACCAATGGGTCCGTTATAACAAGAGTGAGTAGTGGCTTTTATCATATCAAAATTAGTCCCATAGTACCACCTAAGTGGCTTTCCTGAGATTAATAAAGTCAAGTAAAACTATTCACTGTGTGGATAATCAGTAAAAAATTGAAAAATATATTTCGATCCGTTAGCGTACGAATCAGGGAAAATCTAAGACTATTGCCATGTAAAGGTGGGCCTTAGAGCCAGATTATTGAATTCTACTTGCCTAAAACTTCGAACATAAATAGATATATACATGCATTCATTTTTATACTGGTATATTTTGCTGAACTAATACGGCTATCTACATATAATATATAAGTAGATACACTCTCTTGCTCTCTCTCTCTCTCTCTCACACACAAACACATACACACACACACACACACACATATATATATATATATATATATATATATATATATATATATATATGTGTGTGTGAAAATGAGGATTGAAGGGTGAACATACAAATATTCAAGTGCACCTCTACACAAATATCCAAACACAGATGCACACACGCACTCATATATATATATATATATATATATATATATATATATATATATATATATATATATATATATATATATATATATGTCAGGGCATATGTATATATATATGTATATATATATATATGTATATATATATATGTATATACATATATATATATTTATATATATATATATATACATATACATATATATATATATATATATATATATACATATGTATGTATATATATATATATATATATATATATATATATATATATATATATATATATATATATATATATGCCCTGACTATGTAAAAAGTAGTTTCTATTTCCTTAGCCCGAGTGGAAATGAAAAACAAAAACTAAATCGATACTACCTAAGTTTGATTTATGGGTACCATTGTTAATATACAAATCTTATGTTTTTTTATATTTTTTATATTTCAATCCTCACCTAATTCTCCATTTGTTCACTCTAGTTCCCTCTGTCCTTTTCTACGAAAAAAATAACTATTGAAGAGACAGAGATATTTCACGACTGTTGCCCTCCCTGAAACAAAATGCTTCATTCAGTAAAGTGGCACCTATTCAATGAAGAAGGCGAAATGGCCAGAACTATCTGAAGAATTTTACTTTCGTATACTTAGAATAATTCGCAAAAGCATTGTTTGGAACCTGATTCAATTTTTTCAATCCTATGTCTGCGACCCGTTATGTAAACTTATCCCCTTCTTCTCAAGACGCTTTCAATTTTCCTTCTTTATATCTCACATTTCTGAATATAAATAAATGAAGAGAGCAATTCCAAAGAGTGACAAAAAATATTTTAAAACGAATTCTGGATTTGAATTTCCTCCATTCTATTACAACCTTTTTATATATATATGAAGTCTATAAAAATCTATAGATGTCTATTTTCGTGCATGGACGCGTGTTTATCACACACAGACACAGGCTTCCTCTCTCTCTCTCACTCCTCTCTCTCTCTTACTCCTCTCTCTATCTCTAACATCCCTCCATATATATATATATATATATATATATATATATATATATATATATATATATATATATACATATATATATATATATATATATTTATATATATATATATATATATGATATTCAAATTTCTTTTCGGGAGTTAATAAATGCATGCCATTTGAAAAAAATTGGGAATTATAAATACCCGTGATGGGGCTAAATTCTATCTCAACCTACAATTTTAATATTCTTTACACAAACATTCCTCATTCCGATGTTATTTAAAAAATTAAATAAAATAAGAGACTCGACATTTGCAGGAAGAAATAATAAATGTATTGGGTTTAGAGTTTGTAGTATTGAACCTTTTACAGAAACTGTTTTTGGAACTTCTTATTTGATATAGAATCAAATACAAAAATTCATAACCAAGATTAAATTGTATGAAGATCTTATTTATACATAAATAGGATCATATACTTTTCATTTGCGGGGAGAAATTTAAATATATAGGGTTTACAATCCGTACATCATCATCATCAGTTTTTTTAACGTCCATTGTTTGACATAGACTATCCCATGGATTCACCTCAATTCTCTACCATGGACATCGCGGAGCCAGTATTTTCTGAATTTGGCTTGTTCATCTCTCCATATTGTATTCTGTCGGCCTCGATTTCACATATGATCTTTGGGGATCCATGTTATGTTTCTATGATGTCTCGTACTCACAATTTCTTCTTGACATACTGTGCTGTCTTGTGAACTCTCCATGTAAGGTTAAGGAGGTTTCTGTCATGCGCACACTGCATGCTCCTCAGTTTGCACGTCTGTCACTTGGTTAGGTTCCATGTTTCAGCTCCATAAGTGACTATCGAGAGAATGTATTGGTTGTATCCTCTTCTTTTAAAGATTATTGGGATCATTTGGTTTTTGAAAGTTGAACCTGCTCTGCCGAAGGCCTGCCATCTTAGAGTGATTCTTTGCTTGATTTCCTCCTCTTTTGAGGATTTCATGAAGATTTGTTGTCCTACGTAGATGTAGTGGTCTACCTTACCGAGTTTTGCATCTTATATCTTGACAGTTTTGTTCTTATTCTCAATATGATTGTCGTACATGATATTTCTTTTACTGAAATTCATGCAAAGGCCGACTTTTTTTGCATCCTTCGTTTAGTTCATCTAGCAGTATTTGGATGTCGTATAGGTTCTCTGCAGAAAAGATGATGTCGTTTGCAAATCTAAGGTTGTTTGGATATTCGCTGTCAATTTTGAATCCTCTATTTTTCCAGTTACGACTTTGGAAGATCACCTCGAGACAGGCTGTAAAGAGTTTCGGTGAGCTGGTATCACCTTGCCTAAATTCTTTTTGGAGCTAGAACGGTTCAGGGTCCTTGTATAGCCTGATGAAGGAGTTGCTGTTCGTGTATATCTGTTGCAGTACCTTGACGTATACAGGGTGAACACCTTGTAGGCTGATGGCCTTCATGACCATGGGAAATTTTACAGAGTCGACTTCCTTCTTGAGATCTATGAATGCTACAGCGAGTGGCATTTTGTATTCTGCTGCTTTCTCTTTCAGCTGATTCATTGAATGAAGATGGTCCATGGTCAAGTAACTTCTAAATCCAGCCTGTTCTCGTGATTAGTTTTCTTCCAGTGTTTTAATAAACTGGTTGGTGATGATTTTTACGAAAACAAAGAACTAAAGACTACTTCGTGTACTCTACCCATTAGGCAATTGTTAGGTATTTTATCAGGGAATGTTGCTTTGTAATAAGTAATAAAAGATTTCATCTGATAATTGGTTTCCCTATGGGAATTGACCCTACGTCCTTTTTTGTCAAATTTATATCCACACATACACGGATATATATTCATGTCATCTTTAATCAAAACTAATATGAAACAAGCTCAGTTGATCTCATTTTGTAGACGACTTATGTTTTCTTAATGTTGTAGGAGAATTCAGAAAATCGAATATACACTCACGATTTTGAAAAAAAGTTTGAACACACCAAAATGCCAGAAACGTTGATAAATTTGGGGTTTGAAATTGAGGATTAACTGTTTATCTCGATATCGTTAGATAAACGAGATTTACTTCTGTCCCATATCGTACGTATGTCATTAACAACAAGAACTATTCCATTTTATATATTCTATGCAACTATTTTATCAGAATATTTAAAGATTGCACTAGCTACACTTACATTTATTGATTTCATACTAAAAAAATACGTGCGATAATGGGCAATCAATACAGCAAAATTAGTAGGATTTTTAGACAATTTGATAAAGTCATGACTAGACATCATAACTTTTAAAAAAAACTAGTATAAGGAAAATTTAAGAATATATCAACGAGAGGATGGAAATGAAATTAATGAATAATGAATTTAAAAATGAATTACTTTGTCTTATTGTTTTGGGGATTACGTAACCAAAAGAGATGAATCCAGTTTTTGTCAGCGTGATAGATCATTGTATTGACAGGAACCAGGAGAACAGAGGAAAAATTTGGCTTTGATGTATATGCCTGACTGATGGGTAGTTGGGCGGGGTTAGATATCGAATATGGAATACCAAGTAATAAATTGTCCAAGTATATAGACCATTCAGGTGTTACTACTTGCTAGAAAGTGGTTTCGTTTCCATTCAATCATCATTTTTGATAGTTTTGAGGAGAAAAGCGAATTGATGGAAGCGAGATGATATGTGATATGGAAATAACTAACTTTGAAATTAGAAATAGAAAAATGAGCTTCTTCAGTTAAATATGTTGGTAAAGTTGGGTTGCATGCAGTTAGAGATTAAAACCAACACAACAATTTTATATACACATGGTCGAGCACTTAATAGAAGTATCAGCGAGTCACACCTCTTTTTATACCCACTGATACTCATCGTTGAATACAGTTTCGGGTATCCTATGCCCTGTTCCAAAATATTAAATTATGTGTAATATAAAATGACTTTTATATACAATACATAATGATTATGCTAAAATATCAGATAAACTAGATGTATGGCACAAGTTTCCTATAGTTTTTGATCAACTCTGCTTGTGTGTCATATCAGAAAAACTGTTTTTATAAACCCTCGAATTCAACTGATATTCTCAGCAAAAAAAAAAAAAAAAATGAAAATAAAAATGATTCACGCATAAGAGCATTATAACAAAGTATATGCAAAACAGGGGGAAAAACACTCAGGGTAATTACATGCATAATATTAACAGACATTGAGAAATAAGTGACTAAAACGAAACACAATTTTTTAATAAGTGTTTTGATGTTTAGTATTCAAAGCTGTAAAGTATAAGTATATATATATGTATGTATATATGTATATGTATATATATATATATATATATATATATATATATATATATATATATATATATATATATATATATATATATATATATATATATTACAAGTTCTGTTTCCCTCTCTCTCTATGTATATATAAGCT
The DNA here is from genome assembly GCA_963457665.1 of Thysanoteuthis rhombus. Lineage (NCBI taxonomy): Eukaryota > Metazoa > Mollusca > Cephalopoda > Oegopsida > Thysanoteuthidae > Thysanoteuthis > Thysanoteuthis major. The sequence goes on along the minus strand of OY735198.1, from coordinate 20,355,342 downwards.
TGATATTTGATCATCGATCATGCTATATTAAGAGTCTATACTTTCAGATAAGGGTAGATGCGACAACCACTTAAACTCAACAATACTTTTTAGCAGAGAGGCATTGACTCTTATATTCTAAGTTGCAAATCGTTTGATGAGGCTCACTGTATCTGGTATCTTCCGTTCACTCATTTTGGTAATGATCAGACTCGACGTTGTCAAATTCCTGTGATATTGAGAGGAAGTCTAAGACTATTTGACCGTTCACGATGATCATATAAAAGCCTTACATTAGTTTTATCTATCTATCTATCTATCCATCTATCTATCTATATATCTATCTATCTATGTTTGTATTCGGATGACCATTAATACATTTTAGAAAAAGAAGAACAATGTGTTGACAATTACAATCGGAGAGAATATAAAAAATCAAATTTTAAACACTAAGCAACTTGTTTGAGATATAGACATTGAATTTCGACGAGTACGTTTTCGCGGGTCTTTCCATTCATGTTGTTTTAAAATTGAATAATGCAAGAGGTTAAATATGGCACCACTGTCCCTTAATTTAACCATAAAACGTCGCTTGCTCCGAGACAACCACAGGGATTGGACGGGGGGGGGGGGGGCAGAGACCAAGGATAAAAATCGATGCAAAAGTTTCAAAAAATCTCACATTCATAGATAAAAGACTCATTTGATGATTTACAAAAAAAAAAAAAAAAGAATAAACTAAGTTAAGGATATATTTTTTTAATCTTTGAAATTAGATGCGTTGCTAAAAAAGCATTGCTTCTCACTTAAGGAACACTCTTCTGCCAATATTTTAATTCGCCCAGGTTGACCAAAAAGTTTTTAAAATCTTAAATTCTAGAATCTTACCTATCACAAAATGACGTTTAGACAAATGCATTTCGCGATTGGCAATATCTAGATGCATTGATTTCTATTTCATGAAATGATATGACTAGATGATCTGAGTAAAAAGTTTATATTTCACATCATTATGAACGTTTTTCTCTTCTTATTCTCTTCCAAAATTCATTAGATTTTGGGGAGCCTTAAAAAGGTGATTTCACGAGAATTATTTTCTTGAGAGGGTAATACAAAGTGTGACTCTCTGAATCTATCTGAAAAGAAAGTTTTTACAGCTGGACATCTTTTTCACTGACCATATTGCCTTAACCAGTGGTCATATACAGAAAGCCTGAAATATACTTTTATGAGTGAATAATAATGTTATGAATTTACTTTGTCATTGATATAAAGTGAACCTTACTAACTTTTCATTCAAAGAAAGTTATCTTTATTCTAAACCAAACATTTCTTGTAGAACATCATGCATCCTTTTTTATCAGGTATTATTCATTACCAAACTCTACAGGCTTGAGGCCAGGTTGATAAAAAATTTGAATATATTGCCGTTAAAAAAAGACTCCATCCCCTTCGAAAAATATTTTGTCCTTTTAATTGAGTGAAGAAATGGCTTTGTGATGCATGCTATTCCAGAGATTTTGGAAAAAAAAAAAACGTGAAATTGCTCATTTTCTTTTCTTTTTACTGATTAGTGTTTTATTTATTGTAAAAATTAGAACGGAGATGAACATATTTGAAAAAAAAATCACCGACTGTTGCAATCACTCTATTCAAAATCTACACATTTTGTCCTCATTACCATCCTTTTAGGGTGTCTCGATGTACACAGATTTTCCTCAAGATTTGCCTGACCTCATTATCTTGAGTGTCGCAGAGCCATTACATTCTGAACTTGTCTACTTCGTCACGCTATATTATTTCTTTCCGACCACAGTTTTGCATATAAATCTGGGGATCCACACGAAAAGTCTCAATACTCAGCTCTTGTTTGACATTCTTACAACACGATCAGTCTATTGCCATTTTGGTTTTCTAGTGGATTCAATGATATATCTGATTGAACTTGGCTGTTTTGTGATCTCCCCATCTAAGAAGAAACAAAAAAAAAAATCAAATTACTCACAGTTTTTTTCTGCTGCAAATTCTGTTCTATAAAATTCTAGAAAAATCGCAATTGACGGATTTAGATTTTTTTTTCACAGGGCTAAAGAACGACTGCTTTTTCTTAGTAACATGAAGTTGCTAACTCCAAAGATATTGATAAACGTCAGATAAACTAATTTTCCTTCTTTTTGATCAATCAAATATACTGATTTCCTTTGACAACGAAGTAATAAGTAATTGTTTTTCAATCTTAACGTCTGTATTTATTTCTAATCTGAACACATTTTACCCGTTTTAAGTCCATAAGGGTCTAGACTTCTTAGATTGATGGATTACTTTTAGAACATTATCGATTGAAAGTTCTTTAAATTTTTCGATGGCTTGAACGACAAATCGGCACCAACTGTCTACATCATTATATAATGGATGTCATTACTCAATTGAACACGTACTCACCGTGTGTTTTACTATTTCAACTCCGGACTTTCAGAAGAGAGTTTCATTGATTTATTTGAGATATTCCCTCTTGGTGACACGACGGCAATCGTTATAAATAATCCTGCAGTCGAGAGAATTGAAATTACTATAACATTAAATGAATCGATTCCTTTGACTTTCTTTGGGTTGCGAATCTACATTATTCATATTCACAGTCAGCGGGTAATTTTACGAGCATTGATTCTTTACAATACGAAGGGTTTGTTTTTAGCCATCAAACAAATACCCAGATATAGAAAGGGGCTTTGACAACTTGAAATGGGAGTTGAATATATTGTTAGCCAATCGCATGCACTCTCATAAACTTTATGAAATCCTCTATCGTAGATGGGGTAAGCCTTTCAAACAAAGAAGTTTGAATTTGGACGCTTAAAATGTTGGAAGGTAAACGTGATAGAAACTGAAAGCAGTCTGGGGACATATTTCGGCTGAAGCGGTATTTTTTTTTCAGGAGCTTTGCTGGTGGACTTGGTAATAGGGTACATACCCTGTTAGAGATGTGGTGGGGCGTTAAATTGGAGAGTGCAAGCAGATAGCCAATGACTCCGGGCGGTAGTTTTTTCAAGCTGCATTTACAGTTTGAAGAGTGATTGTTTTCGTCGACGTATTTGGGATGAGGGCCGTCGTTGCATCCAAAATGCGATTATTGGATTTGAATTACTCAATAGCAGATGAACTCTGTTGCTTTATTTTCCCTGCAGACCGAGAACGTCTGTACAAATTGTATTTTCCTCCTCAGGTCTCAGCCCGACAGTAAAAATACATTTATTTTATACATTCCTTCTTTCTCCCCCAGTGTTCCTTATGGCATTTGTTACGATGGTGCTGTCTCGTTATCGGCTTTGTCGTCACCATCGGTCCTGAATCGATTGGCAACGACCGCTGGAACCGACAACGAGAGTTGTAGGATGAGTACAAGTGCAGCAGAATATACTGCTACACAACCCCATGATAATAATAATAATAATAATAATAATAATAATAATAATAATAATAATAATAATGATAATAATAATAATAACAATAATGATGATAATAATGATAATAATAATAATAATAATGATAATAATAATGATGATGATAATAATAATAATAATAATAATAATAATAATAATAATAAACAAAGCGCTGGCGTGATTAGCAGGAGGAGAAAAGAGATGTTGGCTGTAGACCTGATGAGGTATTGATACTCAGCCATCATCAATAACCACTGGGCAACTGGTGTGAAACTGTAAAACACAGTATTACTGTGGTCTGTGAGAATGAGGAGAGGAGGATTGGAAACTTGAGGAGAGTTGCTGTCACTCAACCTCCAGCGGTAACCACCAGGTAACTACTGTAAGATTCCAAATAATGATAATAATAATATGATGTGAATATATCATTTTAATGGTTTCATAGTGTGTTACTAGTTAACATCTTATATACTCTCGTGCGGGAAAAATGCAACTATCCTACCCACCAAGCAGGTCGGTTCAATGTGTTTTACAATCATTGTCAATCCTTACGTTATGATATTTGAATGGGACAATATGAACAGTACCCTGCTTTTTAATGATATATCAACTCAAAATTTTGACTTCTGACTTTCCCAAATAAAACAAGCAAAACAAGAAAAACGTGAGTATAGATCATAGTTTAATGCATGCATAAACCACGGAATCTGAGAAATCAAAACTTTGCAGGCCTATATGATATGATCGTGAAAATGTTTTTGGCTATATACATTTTCGGTTTCGTCCATGCACAGTTATTTACAGCAATAGGTAGATACTGGCCTTAAAAATCCATTTCAGGAACTATCTGAACCAAGTCTGTCTCCTTTACGTTTGAACTGCTGTCCCATTATTTGATTACTCTGGAACTATACGGTTGATCTAAACCAAACTCGACATGGATGTACAGTAACTTGCATATTAATTTTTTGCGCCATGCTAAATAACTTCTATTTCAAATCTATGATTGTCAAAATATATGAAGTGTATGATGATGATGCACTTGCCTCCAAGATATTTGTCCCCAAAATGATGGTCAGATATTACTCAGCTGATCTGAATGAATTATTATGCAGTGATCTTTAATATACATATTTTTGGGTCATGCATTGCTACCCTTTCTGCATCGCATCTAACTGTACCATTGATTTATGATCCCAAAACTTTTCGGCTGATTAGGACAAATATCAGCATGGGTATAAAATATCATCCTGGAATTTGGAATTCAATTCGAACAAAACTCAGTTGAATGATGGGTACTAAAATATGGTTTGGGAAATCAAATTTTGAGATGAATTGATGGAATTTTGATAGTAAAAATGCACTGTAAGCATATGTCGACACTCTAACTCCGAAATTTGACAGGAGTTGTAGATTCAGCTCCACTCCAATGTGGTTATATATCAACAACACACCACCTGAAACACACAAAATTTGAGAAGTTTTATTGAAGGATGGGAAAATTGACAAAGAGAACAGTGATAAATCTTAGTGGAGATTCAGGAATCGTTTTCCGATTAAAATACTATCCCCAAATAGATAAACTACTGAGTAGTTTCGAAATTTCCTTGTTACTATGCAAAAATGATGGTAGTAGCTTCAGCGTCAGACAAATTTCATCCGTCAACTCGCCGGACAAATGATATAAAAATGAATTTTCATATTAACGTTTGGATGAGATGATCTAGAGAAAGTTTCATATCGAAATCCAGCTAAAAACTGTGTGTCAGGCTTCAGATCCATTGATTTTGCCTTCTAAGTGTCCTATCCAAATCTTCAGAAACACACATCCTCCTCCAAATAAAAAGTTATTTTTGTTAGAGACCGCCGACAAAAACTGTCACCAATATTGTCAACCGATTTTTCAAGTTCTGGCTGGGTGGCTGGCTATATATTTATGTATGTATCATGCGCAGAGGAGATAGAGACCTGACCATTCAAATATTCACTCCTTATTATGTTCAAAAAATGTTCATTCTTTCTCAAAACTCTCGGTGTGTTTTTTTTTTAAGTCAGGGTCTTTTTCCAATGTTGGTTATACTAAAATGATAACAATCACTGTACGGCTGGCAACTTCCTGGCAGAAAACCACACAATTTTTGCGTACGGAGGGGATCAGATTTTATTCTTTCGCAATTGAATCTCAAATTATTTTGCTAATCATGGTATACGGTTAGAGCAATTATGAATGTCACGTGGCCAATACTCCCTGAATATGTTTAGTTTGCAACACCATTGAATTTTTGCCAGCCCCAGTATCGCAAGTTTTCTTTTGAAGCCCTCGTGACAGCGTTCAAAATAATGAACACTTTATTCCAGAATAACAACTTGAAATAGACCTTGAGGAGCCCCAATCACGAAGCCAAGAACAAGATCAACTAGTTCCTTGCAGGCAAAAATAACACCGTCAAAGATATTCAGATCTTAAATCAAGTCAAAGTGGAAAGCAATCAACAAGGATGAGATAGAAAATTCAAATCACTATTAAGAAAGAACGAAGGAAAATGTTTTGCACAAACCAGCAACAACAGCATAGCGTACAAAAAGAGGTTCATTAAATCCTTCCAAAGGTATTCATTAGGATTTAATTATACAAGATCTTGAGGAAATTGAATAGAACACCTAAGGAGGATTGAACACACTGGCAAAGGGTTTGCAATGCCCGCAGCCTCCAGTTGGTATCAAATAAAAGCCAGGCCTATTTATCATAACATGTCACTTGAGGAGCTAAAACTATTCTAATTCTGCTTCCTGGTGCCCTTGTCAGCATTTCATGATTGTCCATAAATCGGGAATATTTTGCCAAGTGCTGTTATTATCGTCTTATGACTTTCAGATAAAGTTCAGGCCAGTTGGAGAAAATTATCCTGGTGCAGACAAACATAAACTGGTGATTATAACCGATATTACAGCAATAAGTAGAATATATTAATGAAATGGGCTATACATAGACCCACTTATACCAGCCTGACTGATATAAGTATGCTTCGGGCGACAAAAGATAGGTCATAAATCAATTGTAACATTATTACAATTAGAATGTCCAGTTTCATTGTATAAAACATATCATTATACGTATTTGTCAAGTTATCTTTATTCATTCGCTGAATAGATAATGTCAGAAGAACATAGTGAGGTACGTAAACTGACTGCAAGATTCATAAATAGATCTGTTGAAAGAGATGAATACATATCACACTGGCGTCTATACAAATAATCATGAATCATAACGTCGTCAAGTTTGCTCGATACACAAATATCTGGACAAGTTCGTACGTGAAAAAAATAATTTTCTCAGTATGTATGAAGATATCGATGAAACGTTAGGAGCGATGGATTATCAAAGGGCAGAAGGAAAAGAGGGAAAAAGAAAATGTAGGCACATATTCCGATCAATTGGGTACTTCTGTTTGATATTATGAATATATCTGTTCATGCCTGTTGATGACTTTAATTTCATAGACATCTTGCTAGCCAACCAATCATCTCGATGGCATCCTGTGTTTTCACATCAACACCTTTCATGTATAGAACATGATAGCTCTAGTTGAATAAATACGTATAATTGCCCATTAGGAGGAGTCGATGCCATATTAACTTTTGCTCGGACAATCTAATCTGTTTTTCCCATGTTTGTTGCTGACGTAATTGTTTGGCTGTTTCATCCTACGGCTTTCTTCAGGAGTAAGATATAATATCCGTGAAAGAAGTGGGTCTCTATTATCGGTAACTTTCTCTCTCCCTAATTATGTCGTTCTCTTGGTTCTCACCATTCGACAGATTGAGACTGATGAGGAAGACTCTGTTTCTTCACGTATATTGCGCGAAAAAACTAAAACATCAATCATTTGGTTTCGTTCATTAAACCAATAAGGGAAACCAATAAAATACTGAGATTATGGTTGAAATAAAGTGAATGAATAAAAAAATCGTACCGGGAATCATGGGTAAAAAGTGCAGTCATGGTCAGATATGGGATATTTGGATCCAGTGTTTTTATCTGGGGTCAATGACTGAAAACACATTTGTACATTCCCGAAATATTCTTGATATGAAAGCTTAGTATTTATTATGTGTACATTTCACATCAAAGAATCTTACTGTAGCACGGCTCTCTTTGAGGTTTTCTAGAGCGAGATTGATTTGAAAGCAATATCAAAATTAAGTCGTTAGTCAACGGACGTATCACACACTTGACATAAAACAAAATCTCCCGAGAGAGATCGGTTCTGAGGAATGTTTTTAATCCTCAAATTCTATCAAATGAGGATTCCATCGATAGCTAAACTCGAATTCGTGTTGAGAAATCTTTTTTTTATATAGAACCGGCAAATAATAGTTTTAAAAATGCAAAAAAAAAAAACGATCTCAATTTGGTTGTTTGTTAAGTACTTCACAAAATTTGATTTAATTGTAATCTAGCAGTAATGTTTTTCACAACTTATAAGATGTTCGATAATCCATGGATACGTATGTTAATAATTCTATATACTGGCTGTGGTATGTGAATCATTTTCCTCTAAAGGAAAATTTATGATTACTGGGGGCAATCTTTTGGTCAGTATATATATATATATATATATATATATATATATATATATATATATATATATATATATATATATATATATATTCATTCCATGGAGGCATATTTATTTCAATACTTGCTCTTTTCAATGAACTTTGGATCCTTTATTTTATGTAATATGATTCATTTTCAAATCAATAACATTTGTAGAGATATTCTATACTTTCGTTAATGCCTTTGTATTCTAATTATACGTGGTTTCAAATAATGGTTCATAAGAACAAAGTTGCAGCTATCAAAAATACAAAGATATTTGACGTGCAATTTCAAATAAGAATATTTTCAGATAAAGAGTTGTCAAACACACAAATGATGATAGTGGTCTGACAATAGTAACAATTAGAGAATTCTAATTAACAAAGGTTAAGCTTCTGTAGTACACGGAATAATTTGAATGTACTCCTTTTGATACGGATCTCCAGTGTCCACATCTTGATAATTCAAAGGTTTCCAACAACGAAAAATTCAATACCACTGGCAACAACTAGGTCAGTATGGGAATGTATACAAATTTCTTCAAAAGGACTATGGAGAAGAATAATAATTGTTTTTTGGGGAACCTCAAAAAACTGGACAAGGGCCAATTTGTGGTGACTGGAGGTGGAGTGGCCTCAAGGAGAAAAACATGCAAAAAATGTACTGAAAGACTTTCCTGCACGTACGCTTTAAATCTTATCGTAGACCACTAATGGCTGATACGTTTGTTCTGAAGAGAAAGAAATACTTGAAAGTAGACAGTGGGACACTACCAGCAAGGGAAAGCAATAGATATTTAGAAAAAAAAATAAAATAAAACGACATACAGAAGTTGTACTCATAGTTTAAAAGTACTTTAGTTTGGAACTGTTTTCTCTCCTTTTTTGGGATAGGTTTTCAATAGTAGAAATAACTATTCTATTGAAACATTAGGACGAGAGCTGCGATTAAATGAAAAAAAAAACAGTTTTTAGATGAGAATAATCGGAAATACTCCAGGACGCAGAGGATAAAATAATGACTCCATAAAAAAAAAAGAACATTATTGAATCAATTCACTTCACAAAAGTTCACATCAAATTAGACAAAATAAATCAAATCCAGTTACTTTTTCAACAGATTGTCCATAAACGTATCTCCTTGACAAATGCTCATGTGTGCAGCTCTCCCCTAACTCTCTCTTCCTCCATCTCCTTTTCACTGATTATAGATATATATCCATGTCAGTGTATTTGGATGTATGTGCTTTTCTATGTATGCTTTTATACGTGGGTATGTGAGGGTGTGTTTAACTTTGGATAATTCCAACAGTTTGTTTACATATATTGTTTTCTCAGTATCGTGTATAATATCCTGTATATTTGCAAAAAACAGTTTATACAGAGTTCCGGGGAATGTAGAAAAATGCTGGAAAATTATCTGACTGTACAAAACCAAATCAGATCCTTTACTGTCAATTCAGTTTCTGGGATTCTAAAACCCTGAAATATGTCCCTAGGTGAACATTCGAACCAGCGTCACATATGATATTTGGCTCATTATAGACTTTTGATCACTGGGGATATGAGCTTTGGAGAGGGTGATCTCAGTTCAAAGCTGTTCTTGTACATGCAGATATCCTTTTTAAACCTTTCTTGTGGTATGGATTTCAGTAAATCTTAGATGGTAGTGCTTTTGGAATTAATCAATAGTTGACGAGGAAGGTTTATAGGACCCTTGCCGTTGGCCCCTGACGATTTAACTCAAGGAGCTTCCTTTGAAAGTGTATATCTGTCCTTCCAGTCGATCATTAGAATGAGATTATAGACCAGAACAGCTATCATTAGAATTACAAGTCGATCAGGTGAACTGGTTATCAATGTTGGAAAGATTGAGGGTAAGAAACAAGAAAAGAAGGAGCAGAATAGTAACAATAGGTTTACAGAATAGGAATGGAAGAAGTTAAGAAATGCAAAAAATAAAAAAAGGGATGGAGTGAAAAGAATAGTAAAATGAGGGTTTTGTATGCTGAATGAATAAAGTGGGAGGGATAAATGATCACGCATTTCTCAACAGAGACTGAGAATTTCGAATGTTGAATCTCTACGCCAGCTAGAGAAACAAACGTGGCACAAACTACCGACACTTGATTCCACTATCACCATTCGTTTTGCCTCGTGATAGACTGAATTAAGCTAAGTCATTATTAGAAGGAGAAATTGAAGATGGTCAGTTTAAGTGGACTAATAATTTATCAAGACACTAATCATGCCCTAAACATTTTTTCTACATCATTTTTTGTTTTTTTCTCCCATGATTCCATCTTATACGAAGGAAAACGTCTTCTCTTTTAAAAACCCTCGTCATAGACAATTTGTAATTCAAACTATGAATACCATACGGTATTATAGACATAGGATAAAATTCCACGTCATTTTCTTTTTCTTTTGATCCCATCTTCGAAGTGCATTGACAAGTGATTTAATGCTCTATGTACATTATTGTCGATTCATTAACATTATCATGTAGAAGGTTAAATCTGCTGGTAGATCGTCGTCTCTTCCTTAGTCGTTTTTGGAGTCAGATGCTGAGGCTCTGTTATTAACTATTCTAAAATTACTCCGCATTTTCTCCAAAAATAATGAGTCGTGGGCGAAGATGATATAGATAATTTGACACCAGCTAAACACATATGGTTAGGTGTAAGTCCTTAGTAACCAACTTACTTTTCAAGCATCTGGGCAATCAGCATTTGCTAAAAATTTTATGTTCGAAGCCATTAAAATTAACACTGATGTCATATAAAATTGCAATGGTAATGATATTAACAATGAAGATAATGATTATGGATAATGATTATGGATAATGATTATGGGGTACCCTTATCCGTTCCATTATGATTTCTTCGTTCTGCTCTCTGAGGATTTTTACCAAGCTGGGCGTAGTTGGAGACAGTTGTAGGGTACTTTATGATGATTTAAGTCTGATATTTTATCGTATATTCTTTTTCACGTAGATCCCGTACCATCGAACTGGACCAGCGAGATTAGCTACGTAAGTACCATGCTATGATAGATGAGCATTTATTCCTCAACCTCTGCTGATTCTGACACAAAGCAATTGACATGAATGAATAAACGACGTACAATATGGATCAAGGCTCCTCTTGTATCACTCAAATCTAGTTGTTCGAGTGGAAGTCGCTACAATTCGTGAATGGTTACGAATATCCGCCACATTAACATGTCTTCGAGCTGAATAAACAATTTTCACTAGATTTTTCTGCTTCAACTATCATTACTCCGTAAAATCCTCCTTCCTAAAGTGTATCGTGCAAAAGCAGTTTCAGAAATGATGTAATCATTTTCAGAACATGGACAAATAAGTGAAAAAAGAAATATTATGTACACCTCCTTGAATAATCTTTGATCAGAAAAGTTTTAACACAAATCACCTCGGATTTCTTTGTGTTTACTGATTGAGAAACTCGTAGAAAGTTACTTTTATCAAAGATATGAGAAAAACAAACAGATGAAGAAACAACCACAAGTATATATGAAGAAAAAAAAAGTTTTTACTCACATTTTGATTTCATATTCTAATAACTTATTAACCATTCAAAATAATAATAAGTTGTGACTTTAGTAGCTCTCTTCCGTAGTCTGTTCAGTCATCCTTGGCATTTCAAAAGGCAATGGAAGTTACTTCAAGGAGCAAGCAGCGATTGTCCAGATTTAACAAATCACTCACCGACAGCCATTTGCATTTATAATTATTTACAGTTAATGTGTACAGACGTTCGAGTTGTTCATGATTCTGGTGCTACGTAAATGGTCCGGGGATATCAATACTGCATACAAAGAAAATGCAGCACGGGCATTTGCAGCTATCCTTTGTTTTGGTAGCCGGAGAGCGTATATATGAGTAGATCATGTTCAGCATCACATGGAGATATCACAAAACTGCGCAGTATATTAGAGAAAAACACAGGAGTGAGGCAAGGGGTTAGGCATGTCTCAAGAATGTCAGATAACCTATCGACATCATTATTCACAATGCAGATCTCTTGATATCACATGCACAACTTGGACCAACAAAATATATGATGACATGATGAACTAGACAAGTTCAGAAAGTAGTGGCTCTGCAACGCCAATGATGAGGAAGTCAGGCAAAAATGGTCGAAAGTAAACGTCCAACAACCGATGCTGAAAGGCTGCTGCTGCTGCTGCTGCTGATGATGATGATGATGATGAAGATGATGATGCTGATGATGATGATGATGGGTAAAAATGTGATGAGACAATACTACGGAAGAGACCGTCGAAAGTATGTGGCAGGGTTGGCATCATTCAATCTCAAATTCTCAAAGGCTTAGGCTAGCACTTTGCATTCTTTTATTTATTTTTTTATTATTCAAAAGGCCAAAAATTGAGCTTAAGTCTAAATCATATACAGAAATAAAGTAAAAGCTGTTAAGAACAAAAACATATTTTTTTTTATCCCGAAACTCTTCCCTGTCTTTTGAGGAACCTACAATACATACATCAATATTTCTGAGCAAATATGAAGACCAACTTTATTGTCAGCGTTGTCCCTCCCAAGAAAATAACAGTCATATGATTCAAAGAATCACAAAAGTACGAAGTTTCACGGTTTATAGAACTCCATCGGAAAATTCCAAGGGTTCAAAGTTATCTATACATTCCAATGGCAGAACAAGCATTTTCTCGAATTGTATTCATTATCATGCCATTCAGTGGGTAAAAAAAGCAATGATGAAAATTACAGGGCATTGATTTCGTTCTTTGACAATTAATCTTCTCAATAAAATATCGAAATTCATGTCTGTGACTGGAATTTAAATGGTCAGGCAATCTATTGCTATTAAAAAATTGCAGGAAAATGAGCACATATATGAAATATGCATAAAAAAAGTTACAAGTAAAGGCAAAACACACGCATAGATTGGTGCAAATGCACTGCTGGCTAATTAATACTCAATTTTATTATCCATATTGTCATTATGATTGTAATGAAACAGTATTATGTACGTATTTACATGTATGTACGCATTCATTCCAGGATCTATTCAGCTCTCTCGACTCAAGGCATTAGATGTTAACAAAGGAGGGGGGCGTAGAACTGAGGCACTCCAAATTAGTGAGCAAAACTGAGATATTAGCTCGCAATTTAAAGGTAGTTGTTGCAAGATAATTGACAAATAGTCTCATAGACGGACGATTAAGCGGCAGTATAGCTTATAAAAACGTTCCCTCGCAAGTTTAGGCCAATATCATCATGCAAAAATAGACAGCACTCAATATATACCATGAGAACAAGCAAAAGGAATATTATGGCAGCTGGTATGTAATCATTCCGCCTCAAAATTTCGTTTTTTTTTCTCTGATTCCTCTTTCAAGTTGCTTGAATTTCAAATACATCTCAGTTGTAGAAGAACTTTCCCAGCAAAGATGCAAAATATATTTTGATGCACGTGTGTGAAACTGCTAATCAAACTAACTATGAGCAGACCTCAATGAAACTACCGACAAACCCCTCTTCATTTTGTAACGTAGTCTGAATAGTTGACTGACTTTGTATGTATGTAAGTGTGTATGTATGTATGTATGTATGTATCAATAATGTGCATTAATTGGCTCAAACTTTAAACATTTACTCCTCATCAATTTTCCTCAGTCAAATTACCCCACTAAATATGTTTTTAGTGGGGTTTAATGTGCAATCTGAAATATGTTTGGTCCTTTATTTTCTGGGAAGTAGAATTCGCTCTGCTCTTTGTTTTAAATTCGGGATTATTAGAGATTCCTGCTCATCAAAAGAAGAGTGAAGTAACTGAATGATTCATCACCGCTTTTTCAAATTTTTTAATTGATCATCCCCCGACATGATCTGCTGTCAAAATACGTCGGTCACTCAGTGGTTTCTATCGAGTGCCGACTTTGATATTCTTACTGAAATATTTCCCCAGAGAAAAAAAAGAAACATCTAATAAAATGACGATTGAAACCAAACATTTTTGCAGCAGAACTACACGTTATCATGTTTACTTGCCTAGTTTTTTTCAAATCGTTTTCTTATTGCAGGAGAAATAATATGTCATAAAAATTGTGCCGATTAATTATACGTATGTTATTCAAATAATAAGGTAAAAAAGAATTTCATTTATATACTTCCTCTTACGATGGCTGTGTCAATGTTCGGTATAATATCTTTAATTAAAATACTGTTTACCCTATTGTCAATTTAATAATATCATCAGATATCACAATATATGTATATATATATATATATATATATATATATATATATATATATATATATATATATATATATATATATCGTAATAACATACAAATCTTTCGGAATCAGGACCTAAACATGTTATTCATGAAAGTCAATGTTCAAGAATGATTTCATTGTAACGGGGACCGGCATTCACCGTGGGTGTCTCCCCGTCGTCGTCGTCATCGTCGTCTACGTCAGTGTCTCATTTTTCTCAATTGAATACTCCCATTGTTAAGTGTATATATGTATATATTCTACTAGAGAGGGGGTGAATAATGGCCGACACGATTGTTTGTCTAGATTTAATAAGCATACAAATATCTCGGGGTTAAATGCCCTAATAAGCTGCAGATTGCATCTCTCTTTCTCTCATTCTGGACTAATTTCTGCCGGCAACCTTTAAACTTCTAAGATTTCACTCTTTATTATTTTGTGTTTGGTTGTATGTTGGCAACTTTATCATTTTTGAATTTTTGTATTAAGAGCTCTGTCACCAGAGCGCTCAGCAAATGTTTCTTTTAATTTTCAAGGTGGTCTGGCTGCCTATGTATGTATGATGTATCATGGATACAGTCCGCACAAATGTAGCGGTAGACTGATATTTCTTTTGTAAAATTACGATCTGAGATATTTGATCTAATACAGGTGGTAATTATAATAAGTCCTTTTACTTACTCGATGTTCATATGATGATTAAGTATTCATATGATTAAAACTGTTTTTCTAGCAACAGACCAAGATAAATTGCTTCAGATTTATTGTTAGCAGAGATTAGACTTACTGCTATTTTTCATTTTTCAAATGCAAAATGGCTGTTCATTGTTTTCATAATACGGATAGTATAAGGAAAGTATGAGGGAAAACAGAAAGATTATTTTTTATCATAGTTTTTATCCCATCCTCCCGTACGTAAAGAAGCTAAAAGCATGGAAGAATAAAATAATAACCAAACTGGAGGTAAGAAAAGGGCCTTTTAAAAGCGTCAATAATATCTTAATTCAGGCTAGGAGTCGCTATTTCGAAAATGTATGGTAATTGTATGAAGCAGACATATTCACATCATTTTCTCGTTTTTTCCCCCATTTCTTTCCTTTTTCATGGATCAAAATTATCAACCAAAACTGTCCTGGATAACTCGAAACATGGTTTTTTTCAGATATTGGGTTTGTTTGACCATATATGGATGATACATACGGGCCTGACTAGAAGAGTTGAAAGGTTGAAGTTTAAAAATGTACCCCATATCATAGGTGAAAATACTTTTCAATTCATTTTAAATTATATCGACGATTGTTTTTTTGAGGGGTGGGGGTGTTGATTTTAAAATGTTCATTCATGTTAAAGTGGCTCTCAATTTGTATTCAGTAGCATTTGTGCTTGTTGTTTTGGAAATTCAGTCTCTGCTCTTGTGATAATGGCGAAACAAATTGTAAGAAGTGTTATTTATCCGCTATATATATATATATATATATATATATATATATATATATATATATATATATATATATATATATATATATATATATATATATATATATATATATATATATATATATATATATATATATATTATATAATGATATGAAACAATATCCGATGCATAATGGATTGATTTTATAAAGTCCTCAATGACTCAACATTAAACATTACGTTGATTTAGAAATGCAGCAAACTTTTAAAATTTCCCTGTTATCTTATCAAGAAAGGCAAAAGAATAATTTTTATCAGCAGCCTGGCATGCAATGTTGACTTTTCAAAGTTTCAATTTCAATTACTCATAATGACAACTTCTAACTACCATGTGAACGATCTGAACACTTGATTATAATCTCACTTCCTATTTTCAACGAGGATATGATGGGAAACTGTACACAAGATCATAGAAAGAAGAATCTAGATTCCTCATCCCCCCAAAAAAATGTATTCATGATATGGGATTAATTTTCTTGGTACCATTTATTAACTTTGTTCATTTAATAATTTTTTTTCTGTTCTATTTTCAATTATAGAGAATAGTTTGATCTTCAACAGCAGAGAAAAAACCCAGTCCTTTTTCAATAGGAAGTTAATGTGTTTCTCAACCGAACATAACAGGAATTGAGTATTTTAGTGGAATATCATGCAGTGAAAACGTATATTGTCCAGTTTTATCTATAACCAAAACATTCATATCCAAGAAAAAATATTTCTTTCATTTTTATTTTTCATTTTAATATTTCCTATCATTCACTTCGTTTTTGCTTACCTTATTATTGATTTATTATCCTCCCTTCCTTTTTTTTTCTGTACCTTTTCCTGCGATGGGATATTTTCCTCTTATCTTTCCATCCTTGAATAATCCTAATCACCCGGGACATATATTTCCCACCAGTGGTTTCCGCTGATCTTTCATATTTTGTATTTCTTCTTCTATCCTCTTCATTAAATCGAAGTCCTTTTTTATTTTATACTCTTCTATTCAGCCTGGATTTGCTTATATACTTATGCATGCATTTTTATCGATATCTCAAAGTAAGCCACCTCTATTGAAAAATTAAAGCCGCAAACACAAGTTGATTTCCCCCCAATAGAATTCTGGAATACTGGGATTGTTTACCATTCCATGTGAAAAAAAACAAAGAGAAAACAAGTACAAATAACTTTAAGAACGGCGTATCTTTAGATCATTTCAGAATAGAAAATAAATTTATAGGGCAATTTGGGAAGTTATCAGCAGAAGTATAGAGACGAATGTACAGAAAATGAAATAAAACGTGCCTAGCAAAGGTTTTTTTTTCTCTAAAGATAAGCTTGTATTTTCTAAAATTACCTTTCATACATTTTTATCACATGAATTAATGTGCATTTTAAGGTCGAATATGTAGTTTCAATGTAAATTGTATTTGGAGATGCGTATATAGGCATTTTTATACAATGAAAAAAATGGAATTGGCTCATCTCAGAAGGACTTAAGGCCTCGATAGAAAGAATCAGACCCGTGCAGAGATATGAGAGAAAACAAGCCAACATTTTAGAAAGAGTATACAGGAAAAAAAACCCGCAAAAACAAAATAGTGTTCCGAAAATATTTAGCAAGTCCCATGAAAGTTTGCTGGATTCTCTTTGTTATCGAATAAGACAGAGATTGGATGAACAGCGAGATGAAGAGATTAGAAGCAATAGAACATTGGAATGAATATCTGATTGGGAATGAATTTTGATGGGAAAGAACATACAAAAACCTACGGTATTCCTCCTATGAAACAAACAGTGAATGTTACTTGCTCAGAACGGTACTGTGATGTTCAGAACTCTGTTACTCCGATTCTCTTTGATTTTTTGGTACACATAGTCAACCAATACTGTCATCATAACTTTTAACATTGTTTTCTCAAGGTTTGTGCTGGTCTGGCTGGGTATTCAATGTAAGATATAGCCATGTTATATCTGTATGTCTGCATTGTGCTCCAAGGCAGCGCAGATAAGAATATTTTCTTCAAATTTAGAATACCCCAAATAGGTTTCAATCTGACTCGTCCATATGCCTTGCTTCCTTCAGTTTGTGCCCAGCTGTATTCTTATTTTACTTTTACCTTCTTTCAATTCTTTATTTCTTTGGTTCAGCCTTTCTTACATTCAGTTCCTTTCTTCCTTTCTCCCTTCACCTCATCATTTCCTTTTTGCTTTTTCACCCTGTCTTCCTTCTCTTTATTCAACCTTCCTCCATTTTGTACCTTCATATTCTGTCAACTTCTTTCAATTTTCTTCCGTTTTTTTCTCTTTTTTCTCTTTATTCTTACTTCCATCATTTCTTCCTTTCTTTCGTTCTTTTTCAATTTTTCTCCATTTCTTCATTTCGCACCTCGTTGCTATATTTCACCTCTCTAAAGCTGCCAGGTATTTTCAGCTCCTTTAGTTACCATAGCAACGGTCATGAATATTGACTTATTTAAAAGAAGAAGAGAGAAAAAGAAGAAGCTGAAGATACTATGAGCAAAATCTGTAAGCCCTCAACAGAATGAACGCTTGGTCTTTCTTGCGTGTCACGGCATTTAGGGCTCGAAGAATATTTTCCCTCAAGTTTAATCCAATTGTATTTCTATCTATTTTAAAAATTCTGAGTTATTCCTCTTGCTATTATATTTTCAAATGCATTTTATAATATTATTGGCTTGTTATTTTATTTTACGTTTTCGACTCTTTTCCGCGTTCTTTCTATTCTTTATTACTTTTTCGGAATATGTTGCACCATTTTATAATCTTTTATTTTAAACGTTTGGCTTCTTTGCGATTACCTTTCTCTTCTTCGTTCCTTTTTTCACAGATTTCTCACTTTTTCATGTCATCTGTTCCGATTGCTCGCGTGTATCTCTGAGTCACGTAGCGTGCTGGTTTTCTATCGCCGATCCGATCGAACAATTGTTGTTGCTCTTTTACATTGTTCTGAGAGAGCCAAAAATTCACCGACAGGGTACCGATGTTTTAATCGCGTGCACCACCTCGATATGTTTCCAATCTGACAGTAAAGTGACCGAAAGGAATGGGGTGTCGGTTTTATGGTGTCTAGTATCGGAACAACCTGGAGACGCCGTGAAAAAAGTTCAATATCTATGACACATGCCAAAAAATAGTGAAGTCTTTAGAATTATACTGCTATACTGTTACAACTTATATACCTATTTACACTAGATAATATCTTGACGTATTGTGTTCTTATCATATTTCATGTTTTTTTGTAGCAAATATTTTATCAGGTTAATTCTGGTTGGCCAATTGAAGTATGTATATGAGACTTTGTTGTTTTTTGGTCGCAAAACGTTATAAAAAACTTTTGGCCAATTGGACTATGACCTAAGTTTATAAAAGTTCACAAGGACCCGAGACGTCTCACGATCGATTGGTATCGTACTGTCCCCAATCGAACATCTTAGGAAGTCAAGAACTCTCAGGTCAACAATATTGTTGTTTGTATTTCCAGCTTCTAAGTGTCTGGGTGATTGGTTCTGGTCACTTGAGATATGACAGTGTGAAAGTGATGTTTTGACAGCTGACGGGTAACATGGACTACGAACCAATCTGGAAAAAAAAGCACAAATGGAACATATGAAGAAAATGATACACAAATGATTGATCTATCAAAATGTCATTTGCATTCGGATAAGTTTTGTCAGTCTGAATACCAAAGCGTGAAATGCTTGTAAATTTTCAATTCAAGGATATTTCGCTATCTGTACATTTGTCTGTCCACCTGTCTCCCCTCCCACTCCCCCTCCTTCTCTCTCTCTCTCCCTATATATATATATATATATATATATATATATATATATATATATTTATATATATATATAAGTGTGTGAAAGCAGAGGGTGACAGACTGAGGAGAGGGATGAGGGGAGAGAGGCATTTATGTATTAATATCGATGTACATACGTGTGTTTGTATGTTTGTGTGTTTGTGTGTGTGTGAATGAGTTGTAATGCGATATTCGAAGAATTTTGACCATGAAAATCTATAACAAATTACATTATCATTTCCAGAGTATCATTCTATATCTATCCAATTTTCAGAGAAGAATACAGCATTTATATGCACAAGAATTATATTCAATGGGGAAGGTTTAATTGGAATGTATAAACTATCCATATGTGGATTAGGCAAAATTATATTTGATAATATGGTAATATTTGAAAAGATAACACTTGAAATAAATGAAAAGATACGATGGTTACCAATTAAAATGCTTGGAAATCCAATAGGTTCTCGCCTCATCGTAGCTTCTAGAATTTTTAATACTCTCAGCAAAATTGATTCTAAATTTTTAAATTTCATATCTAATCAGAAGTTCCATGATGAAAGTTAATTCTATGGTTATCTAAATCTCTTCTAAATTAGAAAATTATAAATACCTGTGGAGGGGTTGAATGTATCTCAACCTACAATTTTAGTATTCTTAACACAAGAATTCCTCATGAAAATCTTATTAAAGGAATGATCAACATAATAGACTTGGCACTTTTAGGAGGAATGAGTAAATATAATGGGTTTACAAACTTCTGAAGCTCTCTGTGGCAAAAAACGAAAAAAATAAAAACGAACAAAAGGAAAAACTTACTCTACGTGTTCTGCCTTGGAAGCAGTAGTTATCCATTCCACTGGGGAATGTTACTTTAAAATATGGAAACAAAATATTTTATTGGATCATAGATGTCCCAGTAGGAATTGGCCCTGCCCTCTCCCTTCTGGGTTAATTTATATTTACATACACTCGAATTTATACCCATATCATCTCTAATTAAAACAATTATGAAATGAGCTAGTTCAGTTTTAGGTCGTGCTTGTGTTTTTGATGACTTATGTTCTCTTAATATTTGAGGGGAATTCTGAAAATTGTATGGTAATTCATATACCTTGAGCATCGTGGCTCAAAGTGGACATAGTGGATTGCAAGCAACCTTCCTACAATTGGATATCAAACTCGACAATAGAATATTTATCTACAAATTGTTCAATAATCGTTCTGGTTAACAAGAATGCCTTTTAAAACAAGCAGTATACGAATAAGATATTTCGCAGACCAATATCATCAGAATATTAAATTCGCTAGAGCAGCAGTAAAATCAATTGATTCTATACCAAAAATAGTTTTTATTGTTGTAAGAATGGTCAATCGAGGCACTAGAATTAATAAGATTTTTAGACAATTTGATAAAGCCATATTTAAACACCCTGGTTCCTTTAAAACTTAACAGCTTGACCATCGTGAAATGATTACACAAATTGGAGAATATGTTAAAAAAAATATGAAAAGAGTAAGAAAGAATAGTGTATATCAATAAATATAACCCAAATTCTATTAATGTTAGAGGAATTAAGTGACCAGAAAAATGGATCAAGGCTTGGTCAGTGTGGTAGATGATTCTATTGACTAGAACCAGGGAAAGGGGAAAATGTTCGGTTCTGGTCGATTTGTCTGACTGATAAATAGTTAGGAAGGTGTGAAATCGAGCATCAAATGCAATGTAACAAACTGTATAAAGTATAATTATGGCGTCCCCTTTGAGTTGTTACGACTTGCAAGAAAGTGGTTTGGTTTCGTTTCGACCGTGTATCAAAGATTTATTATTTTATGATTAAAAGTGTTATGGAAAAATTTGATTGAAGCGTGATGGTACACGTCATCGAAAAATTGGCTTTAAAATTGGTGGAAAAAACGTTAACTTCTTCAGTTGAATATCTCGGTAGAGAATCGAGTCGAATAATTTTTTCTGTGTCATTAGTATTCCTGAAGATGATATCATGAGTTGGTTTGCATGCGATCTGAGATTAGAACCGACATCACAAATTTAAAATTCACACGTTGACCATTCAAAAGAAATGACACACACGGAAAGTCACGTTTGCTGTCAAACTTACTGACCCCTCATCTTTGAACACGTTTTTCGTGTAACCTACGTAAGTAAGCTCTGTTTCAAAAATAAATATGTATTATAAAATAATATCAATACACAGTACTTACAAAACCTTATATGAAATGGCAAATACAAATATGATATAAATTATATGGTCAGAGAGGGAAGTGGTATTTGATCAACACCGTTGCAGTGCCATATTGATATAAATGTTTTGTGTTCAAAATTCTCGCAATAGTTACATGGTAAACAAAGGACAATCCCGACAAGAGACAATCTAAACATTTTATAAAATATATGTTAAACAGTGAAGAAAACACAGAGAAAATTACATAAATTGCAAAGTTTTGGAGAAGTTTCTTTTAATGTTTTCTGTTTGAAGATAAAGAGCATTTCAGACAATATATATATATATATATATATATATACATATATATGTGTGTGTGTGTGTGTGTGTGTGTGTGTGTGTGTATTCTCCTTGTATGCATACACAAGCATAGTTACGTATATATATATATATATATATATATATATATATATATATATATCTCTCCGTATGTATACACATGTATAGTTACGTATATATATATATATATATATATATATATATATATATATATATATATATATATATATATATATATACTTACATGTGGATGCGTATAATCTGATTCCTTTCATTTTTCATTTTTGGACTTTTTCTATTCGACGGCTTTTCGAAGAGGAAAGAATCCATCATGTATCGGATTGTGACTTGAAGGGGTGTTTTGTGCTATGAATCGAGCTTTTTTTTAAGCATAACATTTTTTATAAATTGAACTTGTCACGTTTTTTTTATCAACCTGAAAGTTTCTAAACAGTTTATTTCATAACACCATTCTTGCTGTTTTCCCTTATCGAGGATCTTTTATTCGCACAGATGTACTTTTTAATTTTTTTTTGCATTATACGTGAAGAGAATGAAAAGTTATGTTATATGATTGTGAACAAGATTCCATGAAAGCATGTATGAATTGACAAAGTGTGTTTAAGAGAGGAAATGTACATTTTCCTTCAAGTCTCTGATCACACGTTTTGACACATACATGTACATACCCCTCCTGCAATATGTCATCGCAACCAAAGCAAGCAATACAAAGCCTGTTCTTTCAAAAAGAGAAATCACATCAAGTGAATGCAATATCAATGCAGCATTTTTACTTCAAATATTTATATAGATACATAGATGAATATTGATATTCGTTTATGTTTGAACTTTTTTTCAGAAATCAATCCAGAAACGACAATCTTTTTTCAAAACCTATTTACTGGGATATTTTGGACTTTATATTGGCGTATATTTTTTCATCTGTCCCTCAAAATCATCACTTACTGTATAATAAATCATAAACTACGACATTTCTTGAATCACTATTTTATTTACGCAGAGAGGAAGACACCCAGGAACAAAGACATTCCTCATGAGATAACTCGTCAGCCATTTCCAAACGGTTGGATGTATTTTTGACCCAATCATTTTGCAAATCATCTGAAAGCGTTATCAATGGTTTTTCCTGGAGCCATAGCGTGTTTCAGTGTTTTCAACAATCCGACAATTCAATCCAAGGGGACCCAACCGGGGTTAATCAAGTCCAGATTGTGTTCAGAATGCAATACCCAACCCACAACTCTCCCCTCCTTATAGACAAACAGACTGGAGCAACTTACTCGCTGAAGTGATGCCAAGCACGTTGCAAACCCCATAGGGAGACTGGCATGTGAAAACCCCAGCATCAGTGAAGTCGCACCTTGCATTCATTGCCTCAGAAGACTTCCACGAGCTCCATAATATCAATTACTGGAACAATAAGCTATAGTATTCATATGAGGTTATTTGAGACTTACAATTGAAACATTCATAATTTTATCACTGGCAAATCAACTGTACTAAAGATTTTACTTAATAAGAGAGGGTATATGCAGAACTATCATCGTGCTGGGGAGCCTTATGGGTACTCAAGTGCTGAGTTAAATGGTTTGCATACTATCACCTACCACCATCACCACCACCACCACCACCACCACCACCACCATCATCATCATCATCAAAATTTTAATTTCTCTCCATGGATTCGCGAGACCTTTCGATCGTGGGCATTGTGGAGCAAGCATTTCCTTTGCGTGTCTCGATCGTCAAAACATCATTTTTTTTCGATCACAATTTTTCATATGGTCTCAAAGGATTCACGCTGTGAATAGTGATGCCGTTAGGTTGTGTGATATCTTTATTACATTTCCTGTCCATCGCCATTTGATTTTTCTTATGTAACTTTATAATATCTCTGAGGAAGACTTGTCCATAGAGAGAAACACTGACTTGGCAGCTTTTGTAATGCAACCCGTACAAATCCTGTGCGGAGAAACTGATTCACAAGTGAAATAGATTCACATGTTATTTGCGCTTGATTCTCACTGGATGTCCCACTGCTGTGGTTTTCCTATGGATCCAATTAACCCAAGCTCAAAGTCAGTTGCAACTGCGTCGTGTCAGTTGAGTCTCTCTTCCATGCACGGCCCCAGGCCAATTTGTTCGCGTCGTTGCAACTTCTGTTAACCCTTTGGACATTTGTGACAACCTGTCAGAAGCAACCTTAGTATTATCATTCAATATAGATATCTGAATGCAGAACTGAATATTTTTTTATCAACATATCTGTTTTAATGCAATAGACATATTTTCACATATATTATAGCAGTATTGGTCGTTGCCGATTCGATCAATAATTTTCCTAATGAGCATTATCTTTCGTTCTGTTTTGTTTAAAAAAATAATTTCTCGATACTTCGTGCGAATGTGAACATGATATTAACAGGAAACAAGAAAGTTGCTTTGTCAAAAATATTGAACTCACCAACATCGCAAAGATTTGATAGGCGAGAGAAAAGAGGAACCATGTTATATTCTCAAAGGTCCTAATGAATCGTAACTCAGCTAGCATGTACTGAGCAAAGAACATATTTATGCTGCAGGGCTCTCAACTCATTACTTTGTGGTTGCCAATGCGGGAACTGGTGTCAGTTTAGATTAGAGATGGAGCTAAAGCGAATGTCAAGGCATGGAGCATATTTAGTGCTGACAAAAAAGTATTACAACATTAAGTCCAGGCAGAAATGTGTGCAACGATGCAAATATCCCAAAGCAGAAAAGAGAGAATGCTGTTAGTCATGCAGTAGTAGATGAAAGATGAGAGAGGATTATGAAAATGGATAAAGAGACAAGGACTGCACAAAGGATGTAGAAGTGATTAAGCAGGCATATTCTAATGTTCAAAAGAAAGTAAGAAATAAAGTGATGTCTGTGAATACATTAAATATGAACTGAACAGCACTTCCGAATAGTCAAGGTCTAAGATGGAAGTCAATGTGATTGTTTGGACGGTATCGTATTGATTAAAGCGATAAAAAATGGGATACAATACTGCTGAACACAAAGCAATATCATTCCGATGATATATATATATATATATATCATTGAATCATTAACTGACAGGTGTTTCGTTGGGTTAAAACTCTCCAGTGGAGCTATAGACTATCCATTATCCCAACCCGCCCCTTTTTTCAACGGTAACTTCGTAGGCTGCAGCCATTTTTGGAAGGGTGTTTCCTTTTTCTTCCCACGTTGTGTCCAACCTTGTGTCACATATTGCTTTGGTACGCGACTGATCAAATAGCACCATGTTTTCTGGCATGTTCGTCAGGATCAAAGTGTAGTATCTGTTCCCTGGAATAGACCGAAGATTCCCATTATTACTCGGCCAAGCTACGGGGTCTCTGTTTCCCCGGGGCAGCACTGCTCTATGCACGTTTTCGTGACAGACGATGACTAGCTTCTATGGAGCGCTTGGCAACCGTAGCCGTGTCGGCTTGAGCCATTTTTGGAAAGGTGTCTCCTATTTCCCCCACATTAAGCCCGACCTTGTATCAAATATTGCTGTGGTGGGACCGTGAATAAATAGAAAGCACCACGATTTCTGGCCTTTTCTTCGCGATCAAAGTGTAGTATCTATTCCATGGCAGTGCCTGAGTCGCTGTTACTGACACTTGCCCTTCGAATGGGCCGAAGATCGGCGTATGGATTGTGTCAAGACCGAGTGCCCCGGTATTTTGCTGCGGTTGGAAAGCGAAAAAAACACCCCATCCAGTACCACGAGGCAGGATCGAAACATAAGCTCCAGACCCGGAGGTCGGTATCCTCTTTCTACTCCACTGAACTGGACGGTCAGTGGGATTGAATTCAAGCGATATATTTATTTATCGCATATATTACTCCTCGGCCAGAGTGCACCATTCCATGTTGGAAAATCATTGCATAAGTTTACAATTAACGAGGTACCTCACTTACAAAGTGCTCAACGCTGATTGAAGGAGCGTTAATTATAGTGTCATCCGCCGACAGCTGTTTTGTTGTGTTACAACTCTTCAGTGTGGCTATAGACTATCCATTATCCCATCTATATCTATATCCCACACACACGCTCATATACATATGTATATAATATTGTCATCGGCTGTATTTTCATGCCGTCCGTAGGACATGGACCTTTGCTAAACCTCTATATCCTTTACTTTCAATATCACTCTAGCTCATTACTGCATCTAACTTACTCTTGGCAATAATTTCTCATATGATCTTTGAAGATCCATGTTGTGAACCATTATGTCCACCTGTTGACCTGCATCCTTGCAAGATATCTAGCCCATTGCCACTTGACTTTTCTAATTAATTCTATGATATCTCAGACTCTTTTTTTTCTGCTGTTTTGTCTCATGATCCCTCCACGTGATGTGGAGCATGATTTTTTCATGTGCGCATTGCATGGTTTTCAGTTTGAGTGGCTGCCTCCTGATTCAAGTAAGAGCTTGCCTTACCGAAATTTCACTGACCTGATTTGATTATTCGCTATATTTCTTCTTTTGAGGATTGTTTTCCTAGGTAGATGGAATAGTCAAGTTTCTCTAGTTCTGCGATTTTGATTTTGATCGTTGTGTCTTTGTCCTCCTCGCGTTGTTTTGTTGACGATCATATGGAGAAGGCCTATGGACTAAAAGTGATTTTAATCTATCATTTAAGAAAAACTGTCCACAATCCCTCTAAAACAATAATTTCTGAATCTCAGAAACGGTAAACTTTCCCTGAATCAATTTACTTTTTTACAATATATATATACGTTGATATCCCTGCGCTTCTATATCGTTTCTTTTATCTTATTATCTGTCCACAAACATTCTTATCGATCTATTCTTGACTGAAAGATGTCTCCTTTGCTATTAATTCTTTTCTTTCCGTAAAATATTGATAAACGCTGAATTATTTGTGATTTCTTAGCTTCTGCAACGAGCCCAAGAGACGAAAATGTTGGGAAGGTATTTTTTTCAAAGATTAATAACCAAAATATACTTTGAATATTTATTTTCCTAATGGAGGAAGAAAACAAATGACTGCTTTGATCAATACGTGTTGACGCTTCCTGTCATATCGGGATAAACGTTCGTAAATTTAGTTCACACAAATAAAACTAGAAAAGGCAGCTCATGGCGGTGAAAAACATTGGCACCAAAAATAGAACCAAAATTAATCGCTCAAAACTCCGGAGACTTTCCTTCTTATTTCATACGATCTTTGTCTCGGTTTAAAACGAGTTTGTACATACACTAATACAATAAGTACAAAAACACACACACATGCATACACACGCACACACACAGACACAGACACAGAGACACACACACACACACACACACACACACACACACACACATATGTATGTGTAATCAGGTATCCTCCATCTAACACAATTTTATCTCTTCTTCGAAAAGATAAAAAGTTAAATAAACATTTAGTGTTTACGAGCGTGTTGTTTTAGAGGTGACGCACTTCCTAATTTCCATACACCCCCATTCCCCAGTAGCTCTAACCACTCACAAGTTATGCTGCCCAGTCTTATGGAAACTCATCTGCATATTTCTTTGGTGTGACAATGCTAAAGAAATGTTTACCCATGTGAGTCAGTGGTGATTGCCTCTTCGTTTTTGGTCATTTTCGAATACGAAAGGTTTATATTGAAACTTTGGCACTTCATATAGCGGAGAAAATCAGTAAATCTACTAACTGTGTATGTGATACCTGATATCTTAATTCATTTTCCTGTATAATAATGACATATTCAGTAAATCTTCACTATAACGAACTCCGATATAACGAATTCTTGCTTCAAAAGAATCGTGTTTCTATCCAAACTAATCTTGATTCACCTTACAAAATTCTATGATTGTAGTAAACTCGTGGGCCCCGACTAACCATAACCATGATAATATTTCCATGTATTTGTCGAACCTCAATGTTCGTTAAAAGCTGAAAACTTTCGACCTTTCTTTTTTACCGTCCGGAGGTAGTAAGTTGTATTAGAGAACTTCTTGCTTCAGCCACCCACGATTCTCCCAATTGGTTCGATTTAGCCAAAGTTAACTGTAGATTAGTACAACACATTCCATATATTGGGGAAAATGTAACAACAATGCTGTTTGCATTCTAACCCTGATTGCATCTAAACCTGATAAACGGAGGCATATTCACAGGTTCTTATCGGTGCTTACAAACTTGGCATTTTATCTTCAAATATTTTCTGAAGGAAAACATGTTGATTAAACACTGGGCAATATTTGATACAAAACTTGTATGTATATTCGTTCCAAATGTGTGAGTGATGCATTGAAAATAAGGAGAAGCATTTTCTAAACGATGACTGCAACTATTGTATAACGTACATAATGAATTAAATATAATTCAAACTACTTTTTAGTATCAATGTATTCACTTATTGGAGATGAATCAACTTTTGCATGTTTGTATCATAGCTTTGAAAGACTGGTTCACTCAATAAGAATGCTTCCTGCCGATCACTCGATGGTGATTTCATAATTATGGTAGGGAAATGTTAATTTTATAAAGTAGTTTGGATTAAGGTGACGAGACATACAAACATATTATCCATCACCATCAAAACAGCATGCTGCCAAAAACTGTTGGTCACATGATGGTTCCTTTTGAAGGACTGACCTGTCCTGTATTAAAAACATCGTTCGTTTTTTTTTTCAAAATATATTCTCGTTGATACATTCAAAGCAAACGTAATGAGCCATTTGGGTCTTACCCGAACGATCATTCAAAGTCATCACGTGTCATCTGTAGTTTTAATGAGATACATGCAAGAGAGACAACTGATTACCCAAAGATATATCACAAAAGATCGGTGGAATATTAATAGGGAGCCATGAAATATAGATTGTGAAAAGACTTTTAACAAACAAATATGGATAATGACCAAAAATATTATGATGAATGTTTACATTAAAATTCAGTAATTTTTCACTTTTTTAGTGTCATTTCAATATTTTCCTATGATTTATTCATGTATATTACTATTCCCGGTAATTTGATAACATGATATATTCATTAATATATTTTTCTTCCACAATGCAAACAATAATGCTAAAAATAGTCTTAACTGAGTTAGAACCTTAGCATTTTGTATG
Source organism: Thysanoteuthis rhombus (assembly GCA_963457665.1). Classification (NCBI taxonomy): domain Eukaryota; kingdom Metazoa; phylum Mollusca; class Cephalopoda; order Oegopsida; family Thysanoteuthidae; genus Thysanoteuthis; species Thysanoteuthis major. The sequence continues at coordinate 20,326,072 of OY735198.1, read as the reverse complement.
ATATCTCAATACTTGTGCACATCTTTCCTTTTATCGAATGTTGTACCTCCCTAAAAAGGCTTATATAGACACCTGAGCCAAACTGTATGTTTTAGTCGTGTTTTTATATTTGAACTTCTTTCCTGAAATGTGTATATATATATATATATATATATATATATATATATATATATATATATAAAGTACTATAAGTTTTGATTATGCTTAATTGCTTTCATACATGTCTTTAGAAAACTGACTCAATCATATATATAGAATATGTTTGTGTGTCTGTTGATGCACACTTTTGTATTAAATATCAGTTTCTGTATAATATGAATCTGCATTAAATAAGATAGATCAGATATGGATAGTAAACAAACAAATGTAGAGTTGGGCAATAAACAGTTATTCGAATCTACATCATAGCGCTGGCTGCTTAGCTCCGATATTTAGAGCAGCATCCAATAAAACGGCCTCCTGTTGGACACAGGTTACAGTCCTGAAGCGGCCAATCTCTTTAATTGTTTATTTTGTTTACGATGTCTGGTGTAACTAGGATATTCAGCCTGTAAAACAAGATACCAGTTTGAATAGTGTTTCAAATACACACACACATTCACACACACACACACACACACACACACACACACACACACACACACACATATATATATATATATATATATATATATATGTACTCTGAGTAACATACAGCAAACAAAGGTAGATATGCTCTGCATAATACACACACACACACGCATATGTATATATGTATTAAGCTGAGCATATCCAACTTTGTCCCTTAAAGATGGATATTTGTAAGATTAAACCAAAAACAACCCGTTGAACGTTACTTGAAGAGGTTGTGTTCAAGAGGAACCCAATTGCATTGTCATGATATTCAACATAATTTTTGCTAATTGGTGCTACATTATGATCTCAAATGGTGATTATAGATTTTAGTCAGTCAATCATTCGTTTAAATCCGAGTGTCTGTCAGGTTCTCAGCTTTTTTTCAATTTGAGCTAATAATGAAAGATTGCAATATTAACACCATGTAACAGAGGAAAAATTAAAATTACGCCTCACGAAAGTTAGTGTACCTCTTCACAATAGCTGTTTTGACTCATGAAACCATGCCCTTCCAATGTCAAACCAAAGAAAATTTTGTAAGGTAGAATTTCGGATTTCGAAACATTTATTTCTAAAATTCGTTTGGTGTTAACGATTCCTCAGGTTTCGACGAATAACCTAATCAATTATCGCATGGCTATCCTCCTGGCTCCTCGACACCCATGATAGAGAAATGTTGCAGATCCTGGGGAAAATCTATGTCCAACGTCGAACGTTGAGAAGACTGATGATGATGATGATGATGCTCGTATCTTCCCATTATTTCCCTTACTCTTTTCAGTCTTTGTTCCCCGACCATTTTCTAACTGAATACTATATGCACATGGATGAGTTATATGTGCAAAGAAAGACGAATACATGATCGAATAATTCTACTAAATTGCCACTCCCATCTTTATCTTTTTTGGAATGTTGATGTATAGTGCTTTTCATGACTTTTCGTCTTATCTACCAAAGTTCAACTAGTCATTGCCTTAAAGCATTAAAACCCAATTCTTTATGCATTTCTCTACTCTTCATGCATTCTCCCTGTCTCTTTATAAGTGTATTCTAAAAAATTTTCCGTCATCTTTAGGCTTTTTAGCCACTACCTCTCATCCCTAATACGCTATTCCCTTCTATCTCACCTATATCTGGCTTACTAGATTTTCCTTTGTGTTACCACGAACAGTTTTTGATCAGAAAGTAGGACTTATTCCTGATATGGGTCAAGCAGATACTACACACTGATCTCACATGGAAAAGTGTAATGTTTACACAAAGAAACGAAGGGGACGATTGTGAGATTCATTGAAACATCAACTAAATACAAGAAAGTCAAAGTTGACTGTTTTGGACAGAGTGTTACATGTTTAAGCAAGAAATAGCTTCTGTTTCTCAAATTATACTTTGCTGTAGATTATCTTACGTTTTCATTGCGGTTATATGCCTTCTGTCTCAGTTAGACGAATAGACTTGATACGGAAGCCTGATGCTTTGCAGTCATCTTTCCTGGAAATGGCTGATAATATAACTACATTTTTAAAGCCTTCAAGCGAATAATAAGGGAATTCAATTATAACTTGTCATTTTGTCCTGAATGAACGGGAAAAAGAGATTTTCTTGAGTGTCTTCCTTACTCAACTGTCACATTTAATGTAGTATATAATTTTGAATGTGAAGCACATTGCTTTTCAGATGTATATGCTTCAATCTTAAAATGTCCATCAGCAAAATAGGATGTTATACATCTATAAGTTATATATATATATATATATATATATATATATATATATATATATATATATATATGTTTATTCTTTCTCTGTCCCTCTCTCTTTTTGTTATTCATGCGCCTACAAAAACACATCCACATGCGCATACAGCTAAATTTCACACACATAATTCCCTATATAAGTGGTTCTTCTCAGAACTTCGGAGAATTCGAAAAGATTAATTAATCTTTCAATTAGTCTAATTATGGAGTGTTTCCCGTGACTAAATGAACATTGCATACATATCTCAAAATATCCCTACCAGAGAATTGAGAACTTCATTCTGAATTAATTATTTGTCCTTGGAGCGATTTTTCTCACAAGAGAAAGATTTTCCTATCTTATACTTATGGCACTGACAATTTTGATTCCATACGGTATCATAGAGAAAGGTATATTCCTTCGGTGAAACTTTATTTCCATTTCAGTGAAGCTGTGAATATTGATAAGTTTGAAGTTTTTATATTAGGCCATCAAGTCCTCTGAGAATCTCTGTTCTGTATGTCCAAAACAGCTTTTGAAAGGACATTGCAGCTGGTCCTTCTTGTAAAAGTGAGAGTATAATGAATAAATCACATCGGATGAATTAACCATCCACGATGATTTACGTCATCCTTGTTTCATTTTTGCTTCTTTCTACGTGTTCCAAGTTCGACTCTCCCTTTCTTCCCTTTCTTATATCTTCCTCGATTTCTTTTCCCTTCAATATGTTTATTTATATTTTGCCTTTATTTCAACTACGCTCAACAGATTTTCTGTAGTTGATCGTTTCCGAATATTTTTCAAATCCCTTTGGTTAGTGATTCTTCTTTATCATTTTTTACATTTTCCCCCTTGAAATGTTTCACCATTTTATTTCCCTCATGAATTTGCACCATATAGCCACCCATACATTAGTTTCATTCCGGTGTTTGAAAAAATCAGGACTAAAATAAATGTATATGTGACTGGTTCGTGAAGATACCTATTCTCTGGTAGTGTGTTCTTATTTCAATAAAAGATGATCTAAGGGAACCCTGATGCTCTCACATTATGCTTTTTATTTTGAGGGAGAGAGAAAATAAGACTGGAAAAATCTGAGTGGTTTATGGAGAATGACCAATGAATGTTCATCTGTGTCAAAAGTGTTTAGCAATGTTTTGTGAGCGGGATTTCCTGATAAACGGTCGGTAAAGGGATTGAGGTTGAAATCGATCAAATTGAGACATTATCTACAACTTGTCAATGAAGTAGAATATAGGAAACTCACTCAAATTATCAAGATCGAACGTTGAAATTAATCCCCATCATGTACACGATGTTAGTAATCTTGTTGGTTCCCACATAAGGCCCGGAACACCTACTGGACCATAATTCTTAGGGCAATTCTTCCAGAACAAATTGTGATGAACTATGAAAAGTGGATACATTACAAAGATGTGGAATTCAAAAACGTTGAGTAAGCGTAATGAACTATAACCAACTTCACCAATGATTAATCGTCTTCACATCAAGTAGTCCTCTGTATATGCTTGGGTCACAAAGGATTCCATTGTTACGAGATCTTTCAGGAGAGACAAACAATTGATTCAAACTAGCAATACCAAACCAAAGATTAGCTGAAAAATAACGAATTATGTAACATGCAATGGGAAAGGATCATGCTTGGTATCATATTGAGGGACTACGAGACAGTGCAGTGAAATAGAGAAACAAATAGTATCATCATGAAATGCGAAAGAAAATCAAATAGAAATGGGCAGGTCATGTTGTCAGATAACCACTGGTTGTCTATGCCTAATAGTGGGTGCTAAGAGACCCTTGATATTGATTACTACCCCTAATTGAACCAATTGAAAGAAAGTGCAAGAATTATCAAACAGAATGTACGCAATATTCAATCAAATCATCGCTTAGTCTCATTGTGATTTGGTGACCAGAGACTTAATCTAGGATTTTTCTAAACAAATCAAACATTTTTTCATCGGATGTTTCACCCTTGTATTACTTTTTATTCCGTTCATGACAAAATTATCCTAATGAAAAGAAATCAATTGGACTGCAAAAAGTATCGAGAGAAGTTTTTCGCTCAAATAAACAGTTCTGAAAGGATAAGATTATAAGGTGCCAGAAGGATAGTGAAACGAAACAGTAGAAATGTTTTACAAAATGAAAAGTAAAAGAAGAAAATAACAAGAAGGCCACAGAGTCAAACTCAATTCGAACTTTTATTCAGATCAGAAATGATTGCCGTAACTTTTGCATCATATATATACAATAAACAGAAAATAGTCGTACTATCTACATATCTCACACGTACACACACATATGTCTATGTGTATTCATATATGATTTTTATGAATGTATTCATTCATTATAATGATATGTGCTCATGTATGTCCATTTTATAAACTTTTGTTAGCAGTATTGATTTGTCAATACAAGAACGAAAATGAGGAAAAAAAACTAGTTCTTAAAAGAAAAGCAAACGACTGACACGTCCTGTCGATAGTCACCAATAAATCTGGAACATACAATATGACCCCCCCCCCCCGAAAAAAACTAAAAAAAGCTGTAAACCATGCTCAACCTCACATATAGTTTACAATCATCTTCCCTAATACTCTTAAGAGAAGAATCTATTTTTTCAGTCAGTAGGACATCCCTTCAACATTTGGAATGGGATTTTACCCATACGTTTACACCCTTAATTGTGATTATGATTGTTAGGGTTGACCTTTTACGGTCAAAAAATGAATTAACTCCAGTTTTGAAATTCGAAAGAATGTATTTTGTCTTCACTTACAAGAATTAGTGAATGTTTTCATCAATCAAAAAATGCATTTATTTTTCCTGCTTGTTCTAAAATCTATACCTACATCTAAAAGTCATTACTGAAATAAAACCCTGGGTGTATTTTGATTAGGGAAGTTCAAATCTAACCTATAAATGAACGAAGATATGGAAAACCCTTCAGAAACCAGTCTAAACATGACGACAAATATTGGCTTCCATAAGAGATTGCAAACATTCAGTATTAACTGACGAGTTTGGATAAAGATTTAAAGAAAATACAGTAAAAAAAACCCCATAAAACCCAAGTCTGCAAGAGATACGAAAAGACGATTATGATTAGAAACCTGCTAAAAGAGAAAGGAGTGCCTCTGATAACAACTAGTTGCTCAAATTGATACACGGATTAACGTCAAATTACTTAGTATCTGCTGATTTAACTGGGGAAGCCTTCCTTAGCTTTGAAGAACATTGCATCAGTGAACCGTATTCAAACTCCGAATTCCCCTAAATTCTTCGGAAGAAGATGGAATCAGGCAAAGAATCACTCTAGGTTGGTGGGCTTTCAAAACAGCTACCTCAACCTTCAAGGAGAAAAAGAAGAAGAAGAAGAAGAAGAAGAAGAAGAAGAAGAAGAAGAAGAAGAAGAAGAAGAAGAAGAAGGAGAAGAAGAAGAAGAAGAAGAAGAGAAAAAGAAGAAAAAGAAGAAGAAGAAACAAAAACAAGAACAAAAACAAAAACAAAACCAAAAAAACGCTAGTCCTGAAAAGAAAAGCACACGATTGAAAGATCCTCCAGATGGACAACTATTGAGCTGACGCGTACAAAATAACCAAAAATTGACCTTAAAACAATGCAGAGGAGATAACTGACATTACGTTGAGTTTACAATCACCGTCCCAAATACTCTCAGGAAAGGAATCTATCTTTTGTGCACTGAACCACTATTATCACCACCAGCTATGTCAAAATTGGCTGGCAAACAATATAGACGGACAACTATACTCTGAGACAGTCAATATCTTCACCCAGCGATATTGGGGACTCCCCATGGACAGCTAAGGTGGTTTCGAAAAATATATAGGGTTACCTGTGGTAATTTCTGACCTCGATGCAAGCTCTCACGGCATCTCAAGTACAAGCAAATATAAAAGAAATTGATGAATCTTGTTATGAGTTGTTTACTAATGATTATAAGGCAACCCATCAAGAAAATTCAACGACAAAATACACAAAATGTTTGGGTGACTATGTATTCACCCTGTCTCTTTGTTATAACCTGCCCAATTATAACAAACGAAACTGATCGGTTGGTTTCTTGAAATGTTTTACAGTTAGTTATTATTGGGTGACACAAAAAGACATAATTAGATAGAACTTATCGGAGAATGAATAAAAGTGATAGCTTATGCTTCGCGATTGAGTCTTGAAACTTCATCAAATTTATTCAAATAACACCTCGTTGTTTAGGTTTTATGGCCAGCCAAACGGTCCGACCTTGGGGTCTGAGAAGGTGTCTAGAAGGTTAGTCGACTTTTATATGAACGTGGGATAAGTGGTTCTGATCTTTATCGTTTGAGGTTAACACAGGTCAATTAAGGATCAAAACTGCTATTTCCGACCGGACACTTCCTCTTGGAAGTCCTGCCATGACGGCGCCTACCTTGTTAGATACCAACAGATCCAAATCGATTGATTTTTGTCTCATCTAATCACAACACACTGTATGAAAACATTGGACATTTATCTGTATTCTCTTTTGTAAACTTCAAACTGGCCTGTTTGTGTCTTCATTTCAATAGTGGTTTCCTATGCTGTTGTGTATGCCGGTTTTATTCATAGAATGGTTCATTGTTGTTGTCGAATGAACTTGTTGCCTGCTTGCAGGCTGAAGTTGGTCACTCTCAGATTCCTAGGAAAATATCAACTCCCTTGTTCGACGATAAGACGGAACTATTTCATCCCTATGTTATTATCTAATTAATTCACTGTCCATGCCCGCTGTATTCTCTATCAACAAGAACAATTATATCATTAAGAGATGGATATATATTCAGACAGAATAATTATGAATGCGTTATATTTTCTAAAACTTAATTTGAAAATACTTGTTGTTATTTCAAGGATATTGTATAAATTAGCCAAGACTTCGTGAAAAGTATGGACAACGAAAGAAAATTGTGCTGCTGCTGGAATCAAACATGTGACTGTGCTGTTTAGCTCTATTTATTGTTAAAGCAGCTACTTATTTCTTTTTTTCTAATAGTGCCCCCCTCAAATATATATGGAATTAAGTATGTGCGTGCATATTTCGAAGGAATTGATATATTTGGGCCAACAAAATTAGTTATAAGTTGTGTTATATTATATGGTGACATTTCCGAAATGATCCTCCGTCGTTACACGGTCAATATATAACTCAATAACGATAACGTGAATAGAATGAACAATTAAATTAAAAGAAAATAGGTCTGCTGCAGGAATTGAACCTGTCAACGATAGGGTAGCCGCTCAAACCTAGCGATGCTCTTACCAAGCGGCCGCTGGGTTTGGATAGGGCGAATAACTGCTGAGAATTTCAGTTGGAAGCAGTTGTTTTGCCTCTGCATTTTTATATTTCAGGAAGTGTGCGTCAACGTAGGTGCAGAAATATGCCAATGTGACATGCACTAATTCCTTTAGGAAGTAATACATATACATATATATGCATGCGTGTGTATGCATTATAGTATGTGGATGTTGTTGTGCTCGCTTGTGTGTTTCTGCCCCAGTCGTCTACTATTCCAGATACTCATTTATCAAACATGATAAACATCTTAATTGTTGTACAACTTAATCATTATGGTTGCTGTTGATGTATCAACTTTTGACACCCCATCTATCACAAGAGAGCCGTTGAAACGTAGACATATGTATTAAGATTGAGTATTTGGTCAACAATTTAGAGTTATTTTGAGTTTCCAGAAGCTTAAATGAAAATATTCAAGCATAGAACGTCTTTTGTTACAATCGAATATGAAAGTTAACAGAAATTAAAGCTGATGTATATTGACTCATATCATAACGGGCTGTCTCAAGAGTCGCTGCATATATTTGTTTGAAAGCTGAGAGACGAAACCTTCCAAGCTCTGTTCACATAAACTAGCCTGCTCCAGAATAGTGTAGTTGTTACCACGTCTGTCCCACAGGCAAAGTGAAGCAAACGTGCTACCTTTAGGCTCGATTCCCTGTATGAGTGTGAAATCTCTTCAATAGAACGAATAACCCCGTTCTCTCTGCAGCTAACTGAGTACACCCTAAGCACAATGATTAGGATAAAGATATCCCTCCGGTGGATATGCATCCTGCTGATATTAAGGTAATAAACACTTGTATGATTAAAGTCTTGGTCTTGACCAGTCTTGAGACTTGTAAGGATCACTAAACTGATCCATGGAACAGACCCAGGGACTTCATCACTAGCCAACATGCTCCATATGCAGATGGGACATTTTAACTCTTTTCTTCTTACTCATAAATTAGATTTGGGGACCCTTCAAAGTTTTAGTATTGATTAGTTTTCGGGTACACTTTCACATGTGGCTCACCTGTTTATTAGCATTTCAGCTGAGCTTGTAATTTAAACAGATATTTCTGTCATGGGCATTGATTTGGGGCGAAATGTTTATACAACTATCTCTGATTCTTGTTTTGAGGTCATGAAGGTTTTATGATTCATTGCAAAAACTTTTGATGTAGCCTCTTAAATAAATCGCCAACTTTAATCTTTGTTATTCTGTTCTTCGCCGTAATAACGGGGATGGATGTAGAGCTCAAATGTCAAAAATCTTATTGGATCGATTCAATTATAATTGACGGAAGTATGAAAAAAAAATCAAAATGAAATGTATTGTTACTTTTTAAAATATTAGTCCATGGATCTGACTCTTGTTCTGTATGGCCCATCCCACCCTAAAAACTTTAAGGAGGAATGCTATAATGCTGAAACAAAATTCATATCATATTGTTTTCTCGCTGCTTTCAGTCAGATTTACTCGAAGCTTTGTGGAAAAGCCTCTCTTGATATAATCTTTCACTCACTGTCATCTAACAGTTTACGTTAAATTTATGCAAAATGTATTTTTTTCTTATGCTGTTTGTATAAACTTTCAGTCAATCCATACACGTATTTCATCCATAATAAAAGAAAAAGAGAGGAAATAGTGATGGGTTTTATTTGCCTCTTATCAAGTCCTTTTTTATGTGGGGAGAAGCACATTCGTGTACAATGGATGCGTCTTGAAAATAATCAGTTTCACAAGTGACGCGTTGGTTTTCTGACCCTGCATCCTTAATTCAATCGAGACGGGCTGACTGGTCGATAGATCTACATGAACTAACTTTTCCAGTCTATAGCCAATAGTTTGACTACAAAAGCAATCGGTGGTAAACATCGTTGAAACGGCAGGCGAAAATCTAACCCGAACCAATGTATTTACGAATGACAATGACAAAATGATGATAGCAGATGATCTGAACAGGATAGATATTACCTGGACTATTTTTGCTTCTTGCACGAGAACGTATTGATTCAATGCCTCATAACTTGCGTTGTCTCACGCTCCTTATATGAACCCGATCTCAGTTTATGTACATTTTATTATTACGTCATCGGAACTTGAAATTCTACTTTACCACATCAGAATACAGGAACACGTCATTTACACGAACATAATTCTATTATACTATACTATTAGCATTAAAAACAAGCTTTTCTCCGAGAAAAGTGCCTTTATAGGTTGGAGCCCTGAAAAGAATGGGCTTGTAAAAGAAGGACATTTTATAGTCACATGATCTGTCTTCCAGTTTCATAGAGTGGAGTAATGAACGCTGCTCGTAAATCCACTCTGGCCTGACTTATACATACGCTTATCAGAATGATGCATGCTGCTTCTTTCAATTTCCCAAAGCCACATTGCTTCCCTTTTCTATTTATATTTTGTTCCTTCTTTCTCCTTTTCGACACTACTCTCTACTTTTTTTTCAATTTTAGTTTGTTCTTTACATCTACTTTGTTGATTGTTTCATGTCTCTTCTTCCTTTGCGATTCTCTCTTTCTGACCTCCTTTTTTTGTCTTACTCTTCTTTATTTCCACTGAGGAATCTATTCGATCTCTTCCACACATTTTTGTATCATTTCTCCTCTAAATGTGAATTTTTTTTTCAATCCATGTATTATTGGAAACCCTTCAACCACAACTGTCGACATGAGTTTTTTCAGCTTGTGAGCTGGTCTGGCTGGCTGGCCATGTAGTTTTGCACCACAAGTACAGGAAAACACTAATGGAACTAGAAAGCCAAAAATTCGAGCATGTTCTGACCATTATGATCTTTGCTTTCTGGAAGATTTCCTAGAATAGGTTTTTCTGGGTTTTCAAATTGCAAAGTTCATCCTGAATTGATCTCTTCGTTAGTTTCTGGGAACATTCACGATTGTTTTTTTTTCTGGATTTTTAAAAAAAGAACATGCTTCATTTACGAACAAACAAAAGGCAAGAAAGGTGAATAGTTCATTGACCATCCAATTCCTCACTCTTTTGAGATAAATGGATCATCCAAATGTGGTATGCTGCCAAAAGACATCGACGTGAGGCATCGCAATGAGTGGCTGATCAGACCAATTCGTCTAAATTTTGCATACAAAAAGTATCATGGTATTTTTTGGTGCATGCAATCAATATCAAATACAGCGTGCAATGTTCTTATTGAATATCTTTCATTTCCCCTGTTACTTTGTACTTTGAGTCTCAGTTTTTTTTTTTCAACATTGTTGTCAATAGCTACCAAGCTTCGCTTAACGTGTCACTAGGCCAGACAGGAAGAAATGGAAGGAGGGAAATTACGTACCAATCCTTTTAGAGATGAGAGACTATCAACCACCACCACCACCACCACCACCATCATCATCATCATCATCATTCAACGCCTGTCAGTGGACTTACGCCCACCGAACGATTAGGTTAGATATTATGTTTAAGCTCTATAGGTAACAATCAGGGAGATGCATTGGTTGTAAACACTCCTTTTTAAGACCAGAGGGATTTTCTTGTCCTTGAAAGTCATTTTGCTCAACCGAAGGTGATCATTTACTGGATTTCTTCGAATCAGCTATTGAATTATTGGCTTATCCATCATTATCATCATCATCATCAGCAGCAGCATCCGTTTCTAACGCCAATCGTTGGACATAGACCATCCTAGGAATACATCAGACGCCAAGATCGTTGGTGTTTCGGCGTCGAAACTGATCTTATTTTTTGCAGCAACGATTTGCATCAACCCTTCATTTTGCCGATGAAAAGAAAATTCTTCTGGGTTTGCAACCTTACTAAGTTATCAGTGGGGTGAATGAATGTTCGTCGTTTGTTCACGTCGAATCGGTCTCTTAGTTTGTCTATTCCAGTGTTCCAATGCGTCATTTTTAATCTGTACTTCCTTAGTGATTACAGCCAAGCGAAAGACATTTGGAATAACTTATCAGTAATCAGTAGTTACTCCCAATTCTTTAAATGATAACCCCAAACCCAGCATACAGTAGAAAGTTGTTATTTCAGCAACAGTTTCTTTCGAATGTCAAATTGGACCTGTTATTTTTATATTTCTATTTCCTTCTTTTCCTTATAAATGAACTACTTTTTCCTCACTATCTCTGTCTATTCCTCTCTTTGGAAGTCTTTGTTTATTCTCCTCTTTGGAAGTCTCTATCTATCCCTCTTTTTGGAAGTCTCTGTCCATCCCTCTCTTTGGAAGTCCCTGTCTCTGTATCTGTCATTCTCTCTTTCACCCCCTCTCTCTCTTTCTCTCTATGTGTCTCTCTCATTCTCTCAGTATGTCTCTAGGTCTTTCTTTATGTCTATGTATTTCCTTTTAACCCTAGACTAGATGAAAGATTTTTAATCAAGGTCGGTCGAAGGATTGGGAAAAACTGCTAACAAAAGACATACACGGAGGAACAGTAATCTTTTCTTCGACTTCCCTCCCTCACCCTTGTTCGTTATCGATTTTTTCCACCTGAAAATACTTCAAATAGCCACACATACACACCTGTAAACTCTCATATATTCAGACATTTAAATTTACATATACACACCTGAAAGAAAAATGCTTTAATCAAAAACAACTTTATCTTTTCACAGTCTTCCCCCCGAGGGAAATAAATCTGTTTTGCAATTATATACGGCTCGATACCGACTTTTACCAGTAGACAAACCGTCTAGAAAAAAAGAAATATATATATATATATATATATATATATATATATATATATATATACATATATATCATTTTAGATATGAATCTATATGCGCGTATCTATTGTTTTGAATAATTACGTTGATCTTTATAACATCAATATATTTAATAGTTTTGTATTCATTCTAATATGTCTTATCTTGCTTAAAATCCTTTTAATGTTTTCGTCTCTCTTTTTTACCTTTGTTCTCATCTGTGTCTATGTTTTACCATTTAACTTTTAATGGCGTCCTTTTCTTTCTCTCTTTTCTTTGCTAAGTTTTTCTTTGCATCTGTGCAAAACATTAGACATATCGAACGAACTTAGTCACATTCGCCATTATCAGATTTCTCTCAAGCACTGTCTCCATTGAAAATTCATTCATTTTTTTTTTGCAAAGGTTTCATCAGTGAAGTCTTTCCTAGATATCTTCTGCTTTTATCCTTGAATTCTTACTCTATGAAACTATTTTTAGACTTGACCACCCGAGGCTGCCACAGGCAGGCTGAGTTTTTAAATCAACATTCAAACGTCTCCATGAATGTATTATATCCCCTGAAAATTCTTTTCCAGACAGTAACATACCTAAATGGATAAAACTAAAACAAAGCAAAACGTAAAATGAATCATAGAAAACATTAGAAGGGATTTGGTGTAGGACATTGAAATGAATACAAAACTTTTGAATATAGAGACGTTCAAATAAATAAATCAGGAGATATATGATAAATAATTTGATCATTTAACAATCAAATTCTGCCACGAAGCCAGTAAAACTTAGAAACATTCCAAATTTTCGCTTTAAAAAGATACAAAACCTATCTTAATATATCACAATCGAGTTTTTCTCGTTTTCCAGTGGCGCTCGTAAAAAATCGCTGATTTGTTTTAAAATCTCTGCATGGGCTTTGGAAAAACATTTTTGAGAAATATTTGGCAAACTTGGACGATATTTGAAAACAAAATTTCAGAATGTGCGTGTATAACTTTTATTGATTCGGACAGTAAATCAACTGAATAGACATAACAGTAACTTGCGTATATTCTAAATACATCAGAAGATATATGGAAATAATAGAATCATGGAAGTAATAAATTCAGGCTGAAAGTCAGCAAAACTTAAATAATGTTTTGGAATTTCGCTCAGAATAGATACAAAATATATCTTAATATATCTCAATCGAGTTATTTTTCTTCGTCTCCGGTGACATTTGTGAAAAATCGGTTATTCGCTTCTGAATCTCTGTATGTGCTTCGGAGAAACATTTGCAAGAAATATTTGGCAAACCAGGACAATGTCTGAAAACAAACTTTCAAAATATGCGTATATAACTTTCATTGGTCCACAGGTTTCTAGCTTTAAATTATAAATAGCTGACGTCTACATCCGAACTGAAAAATAAAAGACTTTGTATTTAGTGTTTTGGTTTGCACCAGAACATAAATTTAAAATAGGAGGAGGAAAAACAAGATTTATCTCCCTCCCTGAGACATCATGTTGCTTTTATTTTAACATCATAAAACTGTACGGTTTAAACTGTGTTTTTTCCCAACACAATGATAATATATGAAAAAAGTAAAGAGCATTTCTATTAATGAAACTAGGTTGGAACGTCCGATATAATGTGTTTTTCTACTCAGGGGAAGTTTTATCTTTTTCTTCAGGCTTCGTATGTCCAAGATTTTAGCAAGTATATTCTTCAGTCGTCCTTGCATGTATATCGTACGATATAGCTACTTCATTCATTCAGAATCACATTGGTTCCATTCAAACGAGAGGACAGCTTGGTTACCCCTGATGGCACAATGGTATCATAAAGTGTTGTCGTTAGGTCACTGCATCCTCGATACATGTAGCCTTATACCTGAACTAAGCTGAGCAAAGCGGATAATCCAGAGATGATCTATAATTGGAACACTAAAGGGTTCAAACAAACACATAAATCTTCTTTGCTCCAATAACTTTGAGATAAGTCTGCTCAAAGTTTTTGCGTAACTTGTAGCCCTCATATCATGTTTATATTATGCACACCTTCTGTATAGAGATCATGATCAACTTCTTTTTCAGATACCTCCTGTTCTGTCAACTCTCATTCAACCAAAACTATTTACAAAGGTTTCGTATGCTTTCCAAGTATTGATCAATATTCGATACGTAGAAAATATGACAAATATAAATAATGAACCAATTGAATCAAAAACAAGTGTTGTTTTTTAATTGATAAATCACTTATTCAGTAATTCAACCGTCTGTACGCTTTGATCGTGCATACTCTGATTTTTCTTTTTTAGAATACTCCATGTCAAGTCCTATAACCAGATAACCTAACAATTTCAGTCAACTTATCTTACGCCACAGCTGTATGAGCAAATAAGGTAATGTACCGGTAAATCCGAATTTACGAATAGCTTACTGGAAATAATCACATCTTACATAGGTTTTATCCCTGAAACATGTATAATATGGATAAGAATTTACATTCTGAATGGGGAAATCTTTAGTGTTTTTTTTATCATCAATTTCTTTCTTGGGTCACAAAATTTGGGGTAGCTAGGAATCCTGTGAGCCGAAGAAAGAAAAAAAATGAATAACCAGCATAAGATAACGATCGTTAGTCAGGATCAACAAATCGGTAGCTAATTTCCACAAAACGCCAGTTAAAATTATAACAAGGTTATTCTTTGGCATCGATTATCGATATGCTGTTAGGATGAATGTGCCGCTTTCCTTGCACCTCTACACTAAATGATAACTTCTGAGGATTGTTTACTTGATATGTCGAGGCTGGTCATAGTTTTTTTAATTACACATTCCTAGTTGTTACAACTGACATCACAAATATCTAGAGACATTGTGTGTTTTGGAATGAATGATGGTTGGTGTCGGTTTTAGTTGGTTTGAAGCAGAGGAAATTGTTGGTGGCTGAGTGATTTCAA
This sequence comes from Thysanoteuthis rhombus, assembly GCA_963457665.1. Taxonomy (NCBI): domain Eukaryota; kingdom Metazoa; phylum Mollusca; class Cephalopoda; order Oegopsida; family Thysanoteuthidae; genus Thysanoteuthis; species Thysanoteuthis major. Next base: position 20,310,724 of record OY735198.1, on the reverse strand, counting down.
GTAGTAAAGAAGGAAGGGTAAACTGCCTGAGATATAATAAAGCATATTTCCTGGTGTAAGAAGAGATTTTTATGAACGTTTGGCGAGAGCACGTCAAGATGGGAGCAACAATAAACGTTCACCTCAGTTTGGGTTCGATAATACTTTTGAATTTTGTCTTTTTTTTTTGTTTCATTCAATTAAAAATCATTCTCTGAATAATCCTTTATCATTTTGTGAATTTTATACGATACATTCTGTGTATTTTCTAGAATTCCTTTCTTTTTTTTTCTTCCTTTCAAGTTTTCCTTATTTTTGTCCGTTTTTTCTGTCTTCCCTTCTTATTTTCTTCTTTCATTGAAATATTCCATCTATCTATGCATATATAACGCTCCCCTATTCAGGGTTGAGCACTCTTCAAGTGAGGTTTCTTCTTCAAGTGAGCTTATGCAATGCACTTCCAAAAGAATAGAGCACTCTGTTGGGTGGAAAATGTATGCATAAATAAATGTATCGCTTAAATTCAACCTCACTGACCGTCTGGTTCCGTGACGCAGAGGTATGATACTGACTTCTGGGTCTGGAGCGAAGGTATCATCCTGCATCGCGGTACTGGATGGGATAATGGATAGACTATAGCTACATTCGAGATTTTTAATACAACGAAACAATTGTCTCTAGATGACACTATATATATATATATATACATATATATATATAAAGCAATTATCAATATTCATATAAATTCATATACACCGATAAGTCTTCCTGTTATGGTGACAGCGTACAGCACAGACACTTTTTGAATAGTCTTAGCTACTATCAAAAACCTTACCTTTTAGTTAAATATTTTTATAGGGAACTCACAACAATGATTCTTTCCGAGGTTAAACAAATGGACTTCCAAACGATGGATGACATTTGATCATATTCCACACCCACCGCTAAGCGATATATAGTTAAGCAATATTAGATTGTCTTTTATTTGTGTTTAAAGCAGATGCAAAGTTATTGTCTAGACGAAGAACCAAACATAACATCAAGATAATAACTCAGGAACTGTGTCTCTGTGGTCGGCTCCCTTGTTGTGTTTTTTAAGGCATTTTATTGATACGTCCGACTGCTTTTTTACTTTTTAATTCATCTTCCGTTATAATAATTCCAATCTTGAGTCAATCTTGTCGGAGAGAATTAATACTAACCTAAACTTACATTCCATTACTCACTAATCAAAAGAGTAATGTAGGGATACATTAAAATGTTTATTCTGTTCATACTGCCAACGCCAAATCATACATCCACCAGGATATCATTTTAAATAGAGTTTGAAACGTAATTTACTATGATTATTTAGGTTGGTTTCCATATCAATTTCTTCATATATATATATATATATATATATATATATATATATATATATATATATATATATATATATATATATATCTATATCTAATTGCATCATCCACTGACAGCTGTTTTATTGTATTACAACTCTTAAGTGTAGACTATAAACTCTTCAGTATCCCTTTCAGTACCGTTTGGTAGATTCCAAACCTTCGGCTCAGACCGGCGGGAAGACGCTTTACCATTGTTCTACTCTACACAGAACTGAACCGAATTAAGCAATATATTTACTTGAGGGGAAATAGATGACAAAGTGATAAACATGCATATACATATAAAAATATTCAAAATTCCGAAAAAAGAATCATTCAGCAGAGATGAACGTTTATTGTAGCTCTAATCTTGACGTGCTTCCACCGAACGGTTCCACAACGTCCGTGCTTTGGAAAAATGTACATTATAGTAATAAGATATTTAAAACGTTCTTTCTTACCTCTCGGCATCATTCAGCAATCAACTATTTACACCGTCCATCCTCCTCAAACTGCAACGGCCATAACTCGTTTCCAAAGACATCCTGTCTCCAGATATCTGTGATGTCAGTCATAACAACTAAGTGCGTGTTAATTAAAATGACTCTGACCAACTTTTACATATTGAGTAAACAAACCACTAGAGTTATTACTATGTGCAGATGAGTTGGAAATCAGATCAGTTCAGTTATCCAGACAGAATACCGATAATCGATGCCAAAGGAGAAAATTATTTTTATTTTTATCGACGTTTAGCCAAAATAAGCTTGTAAAATATTGATTCTGGTCAACGATCGTTGATTTATACTGAATGTCTAATTTTATTTCTTTCTTAGAACTCTTAGCTTGGTGACCAGAGAATAGGATCGGTCTGTCGCCAGACAGGTTTGTCAATATTTCTGCTTCTACCCTCTCCTTATTCTGTATTGCCAGCTACTTATAAATTATATATATATATATATATATATATATATATATATATATATATATATATATATATATATATATATTGTCTTTTTTATCTCATATTTCTTCTTTGCGTGTAGTTTTTATAGTCGTATGCAGGTATGACTACCAATTTCTCTTTCTCTCTCTCTCTCTCTCTCTCAATATATATATATATATACACACACACACACACATATATATATATATATATATATATATATATATATATATATATATATAATTTTATATAAATTTGTATAGTTTGGCTCTTTGTGAACTACTTATGTGTACAGTAACATTAGATGAGTCCGTCAAAACTATTCAAAATATATTATTTTATCAAATATTTAAATTTTTTTTGGAGTATTTGAAGATATAAGTAATTTTGATGTGTATCCGACCAGAACAAGTACCTGAATGAAGTTTTTCATTTCTTTATGTATGCTGTTCTTATCACTCTGAATTTTTTTCATTTGGAATTATCAATATCTTGATGGTAGGACGTTCTTATTCATTCAAAAGAAAAAAAACTGACTCTTGGCGACGCTTCCTTTTAGTTATCAGTGAGTTGTACACTCAGGGTTTAGGTGTGTGTACGATTATATCTTATCGGCTTAAAGAAAGTACTTTTCTCATTGATTAAAGGTGTTGGCTGCCATTAAAGGAAGTAAATCCGGGAACCACCATTGATTGAATCAGTCAAGTTCTTTATAAATTGAGATCAGATTGGATGGGAATATTATTGGCGCAATCGACAGATTTTTTCCCGTCTACTCAAGAGACGTAAAATAACTCAGATAAAAGGAGGAACAGCTTTGGAATTCGTTAACACAAAGCAAACGGTAGGCAGTAATCAATAGGCCAGCCTCAGTGTTTATGACAAAGCTTACAATAGACAATGCTCATTATGTATGTCTTAGTGCTTATCAACGGTATACAATACTTATTAGGTGTACGTTAGAGTTAGTTTTGTATGCCGATGTCCGGTCAGGATAGGGATTCTCTCGAAGGTTGAGCTTGGTCTGCTGAAGGCTTTGCAGCTTTGGGTCATTTTTCGTTGTGATCCCAACATTAATGAACATACAATCCCAAAAGTCCTGGAAAGAAGGGTCTGCTATGAATATCACCTCCCAATTGTCATACATAGAGCTGAAACGCTGAACTTAATCAAACGCATAACCTTGCAACGATCACAAGAGGGCATCATACTTACTGTCGCATGAGATAATAATATGTGCAGCATATCAAACTGGGAGGCAAGAGCTTAATGGCAATGGACAGGTTATGTTGCAAGTATGCTAGACATCATGGTTCACAACATCTATCCATTATATATCATGAACAACTCTGTAGCTACTAGAAAAAATGCCTCACGATTTTCACATGGTGGAAAGATATTAACACTGCGACATCTGTGATACAAAGATCAGGGGAATCTTGTTCATAACATAGGTCTTCCACAAGATTTGTCCCACAGCGGATGATACGATGCTGTTGCTGCTGGTGATGAAAAATATATGTTTTTCAACATCCTATAACAGTGCGTTCCTAAGGAAAAATCATACACCAGTTTGCCAGAATGGCGTTAATCATTGATGCAATTACCATCAATCTAGGGGGAAATTCTATTTCCTTTTTTGCACACCAAAAAATGATGATTGTGTGTTTAGCTGGGTCATCGGAAATTTGGATAGTTGGATATACACGAGACATGGATACGACTCGTTGCAATAGAAACGCAAAACACTGATTTTGCTTACCCTTTCTCTTTCGAGCAGACGAGTGAACTTTTGAAAACTAAAAGACACTTATTCAAAGAATTGAACATATTGGTAAAGCTATAAGGATTTTCGTCGGAAAGGTTGACGTGCTTTCAAATTCTATGTTTTTTTTTAAATGATAAAAGTATGTTTACAAAGACGTTTTATATCGTAGTAAATATCTATGTTGCTATGGTGATTTTTGAGGTTATATTTGTAATCTAAAATTAATGACTTGATTAAATGCAATTATATCTATTTACTAATCCCAAAAAGAAATCTAGCTTTTTATACGATGTGGAATACTTTACAATAAGCGATAATCGATTCTGAAACTGAGAATTTTACCACGTAATGGAATCATGAATTCTCAAAGTATGTATCCAAACACTTGAATACGCCTAAAATAGGGGCCACAACCTTGGTAATGAGGGACGTCACGCTTCATGTATGAGCGTCAACTCTCCCACTTGGGAGCCTTTTTTTCATTCTATATGACGGTTGCATTTAAATGACCAAATTTTCCATTCTTTTCGTCTCGTGTGGGGCTTTTGGCAAAAGTTCATAACTTAGAACTGCTGATAACTTACTGTCCATTGTACACTGTCTGTGACTTCCGGTCATTCTCAGAGAGATTTCAGACTGCAGACGAGATTAAAAAAACCATAACCAGGAAGACGATGGCAATTCCGATAATGGACTTTCCCCATTGTTTTGAAAAGCAGGAAGGGATGATAGGATAAGTACTTGACATCCTAAGGAAGGTTGTTTTTTTAATCGATACTAAATGGCTGGATACTGTCAGTGCAGACCTCTTTTTCAAAACATTTGAATTGTTTTGAATATTCGTCTTAGTACACGCCTACTGCTTTTCATTTACTTTAACCATATTTTTTGTTGCTATATTTGAATCTTTGAAGAATTTCACGTAATTTATTTCCCTTCAGCTCAGGCAATCAGTGCCAACATTCTCTCGTTTAATAGCGTTCACACAATATGTGTGAAAGTGTCTTAGTCCTGCCATTGCAGTTCTAAATGGTAGTTCATATTTTCCCACTCGTTATTTGGCTTCAGAATTCATATAATGGAAGGGCGTTCACTTAGAGTCACTGACTAATAAATGCTATCAAAATGTAGAGTTATGAATTCAAATTCAACCCACACCATCCTCGAGAAGGACGAATTTTCCCTGTTGAATTGCAGGAATCTGAGTTAGTTGTAGAAATCATTTCTCCTTTTGGCTAGGATAATCACATAGATGAAAATTTCGAAGGCAAGAAAATCCGGATGAGTGATTATCTTTTTTTCTTTCAATTTTATTTGAAGCCTGAAAACTAAGGATAAAAGCTGTAATCCGCTGAAAGTTACACCATTGACAGGTTGTAATATTGAAGATAAACCTTTAGTACACTCAAAAATTCTGCTTAATAAAAAAGAAAGGGGTTTTCACGTTCCCCTATTAATCAGGGTTCGCAGTTTGAGCACATATTGTAAACACAGGGCAATTGAATGACCACAGCTTTATCATCTTCACCACACATTATTCAAAAACCCTTATTCACCCTAAGCAAGGCCCTTCGGCCACTTTTCACATTAAAGGATTAATGATAAAAAGAAATAATTTACCATTGAATAAAAGTGGTAACTGATTCTTAAAATTGTTTGTCAATAGTAAAGGTGGAACAATTGATATCACAAAAAAATGATGTTTTGAATGAAGACTAAATAGAGATCAAACTAGCGATAAAGAAGTTAAACTTCTTGTGAAAAAAAACAAGCTTTATTTCGACAATTGCAGAGCTTGTTATTGAAGTGTATACATCAACAGTTTAAGGTTAGATTGTTTCTCTTATTACTAGTGAGTATCTATCGCTATTCTTTCACCCATCGTATTGCATGATTACCGATCTCATGATACTTATATTAATTCATGCATATTCGCATATTCATGAACAAGGACACACATGATAACACACACACACACACACACACACATATATATATATATATATATATATATATATGTATGTATGTGTATGTGGAGAGAGAGAGAGAGAGAGAGAGAGAGAGAGAGAGAAAAGTGAGAAATGGGACCTAAAAATCCAACACTACTGGTTTAGAGAAGAAAACACTGAATTCATGCCAATTTGAAGAGTAAATTACACCAAATAGTGGGTAGAGGATAATTTTATCACTATTATTACTAACGGTGGAGGTCAGTAAGTCCATTGTTACGGTCGGGGAAACAGAAAAAAAATCACATTGTGATATAACTGATCAGAATTATTTCCGTAAAACTCCATATATATTTGTTTCCTCAGTAAAAACTTTTTTTTTTATTCATTCTAAATGATGTCCTCGATGTTATTTGTAAATTCGTCTCGTTTAGTTATACCTTGCAGCATTATTCTGGTGCCCGTTGTATTCAAAAACGTATTTGGAATTTGGGATCAGGCTTACACTGTTTTCATTGCACTGTCTATAATATCTTCCTCCATTATTCCAAAGTCCAGTTCCGACGCTTGTGCGCCCAATTGAAGACGCTTCCGGCGAAGAATATTGGTTATTTTTGCTGGCTTGCAGCTATACAGCCTGATATACAAAAAGAATCGATGTACTGTGTTTATGTGATGCATTCGGGCAACAATAGTGTATTCTGTTGGCTCATAGTCGGTAGGAAAGCATCCGGTAATTTCCTGCATTGATCAGCTATTAGTGATTATTCCCTCTTCTGACCATTGCTTACCAAAATTAAACGTGAATACTCGACATACCTTCTGTTTTGAAAAAAAAACCTGACTGTGGTCTTTATCAGAGTCACTTAAATCTTTCCCTTCGAATAAGGCTAAAAGTATTACACTAGATAACCCTGTAAATCAATTGGTCACCCGTCGTTGTTAATGTAAGAGCAGGTCTCACATATTTATCACCAGGTTGGGAATAATCCTTTTTTATTAGCATATATTACGAGTATCTTGATTCAATCCCTCCGGCAACAAAGCACTGTTTTAAGTATTGGAGGTTCTTAAACTGATAAACAATACCAGGCGTTTAGCATTACATCGATAATTAAATGAAAATTAAATCTGTTTTATAAGGGTGACAACACCATATATGTCTTTTTAAATTTCAATAAACTGCAATATACCCTGTGTCTTATATGGTACTCACAATATAGAGTCACGCTGTCAAAAAAAAAATGATTTGAAATATAGCAGGATAGTGAAGCTTAACGACAGTAGTTTTCATAAATTCGTGGATTTGCTAGAATATGCTAACAATACGAAATAATTACGACCGTAATGTTGCTGGTATTGCTAATATTCCTATGTCCCTGCGAGCTAAATCCCACTATTATCACTGAAAGGCTTGCTCAGTGTTATTCTCAAGCAGTGCTCTGCCCTTCAACAAAATGTATCCAGCATTTGTTTTCCTGGAATCGTTAGCTGAACTCTAATAACTGATCCTTTAGTAAACTTTTAAACAGCCAACTAACTGATAGAGTTTGAAATTTTGTCGGTTGACACTTTTGCTAACAGTTGGAAAATTATATTAAATAACGAAATCTGGGAGAATTGAAAAGGATGTAGGAATTAGAATAACGACAATTTTATCCTCTTTTACGCTTTAGTATATTGAGCAAAATGTACTGTCACGTAAAGATATGCCAAACAAAGAGATAAAAAGAAAAATGAGAGAGAATGAAAAGGAAAGAGAAATCGAAGAAGACGGATGGAAAGATAATGAAAATGTAGAAGCTTAAGAGGAGGGAAAGATGAACGTAGGAGATTGAGAGAGAAAAAAACAGAAAGATGTTTAGGATTAGAAGGTATTGGAGTCCTTTATTGTGGGGGAGCTATAGCAATTGTGATCTAGTGTCATCAAGGTTCTAGTAGTCGTATAGGACAAAGGAGTCTGCCTACGCGTTGAAATGAAAACAAATACGGATGCTCAGACAAATGAACAAAGACGTACATGTAATGAGTCGACGAATAAGACATTAATAAACAGTGCAATCAACGCTGAAAACATATAAACATCAGGAAAATCGATAGTAATCGAGCAGGTCTGATTGGAATAGATTACTGCGTTGCTATGTCAGGAACGGGACTTTTACTTCTCTGATGAGAGAATTTATGAGCGTAACTAGCAAGAATATTGAAGATGATCAGGAGCTCAAGCAAAAAGGGAGAGACAGTGTTATATTTAATTGCCATGTGTGCTTCTTCAAGTGAGGTGAATTGAAAGACAGAGGTGAAAGAAGAAGGTAACTCACTTAGGAAGCCAGGGCAAGAAAAGCCACGGTTGCATATACGGCTATATCTTATGTTCCTTTTTTTGAAGTTATATACTTATTTGATTTCTTATTCAATTTGACTGGAAACAAAATAGGGTCAGAGCAGAGGTGAAGACTCCGAATAGGCAAATCAAGGTAAAAAAAAATGACGAACTAATGAAAGAAATTAGAAGAAACAAAATGACAACTACGCAACTTATATAGAGGAATGATAATAAAACATAAAAAAAGAATGGGAAGAACACAAAAATGAAAGGGAGAAAAAAGACTCATGCCTAGAAAGTCAGTCAATGAAAATCACCAGGAAACTGATGGTGCGTTATGTTAGCGATGCTCAATCACTACTTAGAAAGATGCAAAATCAATAAATGAGATACTCTCACCTTTTGTTCGATCAATAAAGAGAATTTTCATAGAATAAGCGAGCATTAAGGGACTAACTGAGCAATAAATAAATTTGAAAAATAAACTCTCTCGCAGGAAATCCATATGAGGGGATACACACATTTTTTGCACGAAACATGAGGAGTAAATGTCAAAATCTTCAGTCCTCTATCCCGATTAGTTTTGTCTACACGTGTGATACATACATACATACATACATACATACATACATACATACATACATACATACATACATATGCATGCATACACAACTAACCCGCTGGACTAAGTTGGAAATTGAAGGAACCCATTCGGACAATTTTGATCAATGTTTTTGGTTGACAGCTACAAATGGAGAAAGGAAAAGACTGATATGGAGACACAAAGAAAAAAACATATAATTGAATGACGAAATCAGAAGTGACCAAGAAAGAGAGAGGAAGACAGTGAAATAACGGAGGGTGGAATATCAAGATAAACTGAAGAAAGAAAGACGACTAACAGACGGGGAAATATAGTGAGAGAGAAAGGGATAACAAGAAAACATTAGGAAAATTGCTAAAGGTGGAGGAGAAACAGAGAACAAGAAGAAGAAAAAGAAGAGAATTCAGACCTTTTATCACAAAAGGTCAGATATTATCAGTGTCACTCAAGCCTGGGTGATCTCCATTCTTTTCAGACTTATCAGTTACACGTTAGAAAGGTCAACTTACATTCGTAGCTAATCGCTGGAATCATGCAGATTAGTTTCGGGTTGTTTTCTTCAGTTTTTCTCGCGGCTCAGAATCATGGTGTCAACATAATGAAGGGACTTTTCAAACAAATGTGCTGCATCTACAAAAAAATATTTGAGCGCGTCTCTTCGAAGATGCTGACAATAGATTCGATGTAGATTATTCAACGAGTTTTTATTTCTGGATGTTTAAACTCCAGGCCAAACAAGAGGAGGAAGACCAGGCTTTCAGAGGATACAAGAATAAATCACTCGAATCTTACAATATAAGTGTTTCAGCCTTTTCCCATCTATCATCCACACATTTGGATAGTACACTCACAGAAGGCCGTGGATCGACGCCATCTTGATAACCCAAACAACAAGGAAGAACTCAATCATCCTGAAAGGATTCTGAACACATTTTTTGGAAAATTGGACTTTCTTATATATATATATATATATATATATATATATATATATATATATATATATATATATATTTGTATATGTAGAAATATATATGAGTGTATGTAGGGGTACGTATAGAAAATGACGAAAGTATAACATGGTATCAGAATAATGATCAAAATCACAACGCAAGTGATTAGGTTTTTTATATCTGCCTCAGGTAGAGGAACTACGCCACAAAGGAACCGTGCGTAGACCACGTGACGTGGTTGGTGGACTGTGACATTTCTATAAAATTTAATTTGCTTTCCAGGGTTGATATATAACTGAAGTATTTGTAACCAACATCCAATAAACATCTGCTCAGTTATAAGTGACATAGCTCTACCCATTGTAAATTATATCATTATACCACAGACACAGGGAGGTGCACGCACACTCATGCACATACGCCCCCGTCCCCTTGTCTCTCTCTTTCTCTGTGTAACCGTTTCAAGAGAAAATCGACATCAGTATGGATTTGGGGGAAAATATCACTTTGAATATCAGCATTCACTTTATATATATCACAGGATTGAGAGAATAATATGTACGTCGATGTACTGGTGATGAAAAACATCTGGGGTAACGTTTTTATTCCTTGATGAATTCTATTGATTTGTACATTATTTGCAAAAGTCATATTCTAATTGATAAGTAAGATGCTCATATATTGTCCCCCCTATATATATATATATATATATATATATATATATATATATATATATATATATATATATATATATATATATATATATATATATATATATATTCTTTGAGAATTTTGTTTGGTTTCATTCACTCAGCCCGTTTGCTATATGTGAATTAGTATTTGAGGCGATCAATACTGACGTGAATGCCATATACAAGACAATCCTATCGAATAAAAAGAAAAGGGGGTCACAGAAGCAAAGCAAAATAATGCATTTACAAGATAATAACTTCGCACCAAAGACAACAGGGAGCGTATCCATGAAAATTAACGGACAAAAACAACAATGGCAAATAGCATACTCGAGGCAACGTCAAAGACTTTCTTCAAAATGCAGGATCACATGAATTCACCTTGATGTATTTTTGGCATAGGCCGATGCATTTCTGGAAGAAAATCCTCAATATATCATGTTATAATACTAAGATGTTTCAACAAGTGTACAGTTCTATGAAGACTACTTGTTGCTAAAACGTTTTATATTCTATGATGATGTATGCATGTGTGCAAGAATGTGGAAGAGTTTTTTGTCCACTGATACCTCAGTATGTAATCATAGAAATTTAACATTCTGCCTTCCCTATTTTGTTTATAAATATTTCAATTCTCTACTTATTTGTTTTCACAATAACATTCTTAGTTTGGGAAACAAATCATTTTAAAACATAAAGTTGACAACATAAACTTTAGTCGTAAATACTTGGAAGTTATGGAAGAAAAAAAAATAACTAATCCAGATAGCAAGTACAAATTCTTCTTTCATAGATTTCCCAAGAGAAGTTCCTGGCAGTGATTGAAAAAAAAGGGTCAAAAATACAGAATGCAAATCTTCACAAACTAATAACCTTTGCTGGTGTCATGTTGCAGACAGACATAACAGTCTCAGCTGCTCTTGCAGAGAAAATATTATGTTTGTGCATTTATGAAAATTTCGTTTGTCACTTTTTCCTGCAGAAAGTCAGATATTTCAAACAAGTCTCAACTATTTGGCTTTCTTTTCTATTAGGTCATCAATCATTAAGAAATTGTGCTAACTACTTCTAAGATACGCAAGAAAGGTTTCGAGAAACTTCTGTCAGAATGTGTTGGAAGTGGGAAAGTATTTGAAAAAAAATTGATAGCTACACATTTATTACAAAGTGTGTATCAAGGCAATGGTATTATCATACAGGGCAGATATTGAAAAATGAAGAACCTATCTGATATGATAGCCCAGGGAATTTTTACACGTATATTCTATATAGTTCTACCTAGTTTTAATTAGTTTTTTCGCTGCAATCTTTTTTTCTTGTTTCGTCGGTGATTTGTGATTCCAGCGTTTGGCTGTAAGATTTTTGGTCTTTTCTGGGATTCTTTCAACGGTTTTAACATATTGGTGCTTTTTTTTTATAGATATATTGTTATATTATTGAACTCGTTGATATCCGTGTTGTTCCCTTTGGTTCAGGAACGAGTTCATATCTGGGCCCGGGTAAGGTTTGGGGTTGGAGTTTCAGTTCGAGCTTAAAAAGTTGATGGATTTTTTGGTATGTTTAGTGGTAACAGTTCCGTGTGAAATATTCTCCTGCGTTCATTGTTGGTCTTAATTTGAATTTTGCGTCTCACTATTCTGCAGTCATTAACTTTGACTTGATTTAGGATATGAATGTCTTTGGCAGTGCGTCTTTTTTCCGTCAGGATGTAGTTGATTTCGTTCTTGGTTTTGTGATTGGGGCTCCTTCAAGTCCTCTTATCCTACTAGATAATATCAGAAAGTATAGGTTCGGGGAGGGGGTGTCAAGTGAATCTTCGGAAAGATCTATATCCAACGACGGACCGTAAAAGGCTGCTACTGCTGATGATGATTTATGCTAGTAAACCTGCGTTTCTTTCACACACGCACCCACATGTACCCACACACACATTACGCACGCACACACACACACATAAACACACACACATATATATGTAGCCAAATGTATACGTAAATATATAAATCTTAATACATATGCTGCTGAAAAACTAGCTCTGTTGCTTACAAAGCCTTTATCAGATCAGTCATGATCCCAGGATCAAACGTCCTTACCACTGACCCTGAAAGCCTGAGCAGTACCATACAGGTATCACCAGACTTTCTTGGTTTCCCCATCGTAATGTTTGAATGCCAAATGGCCTTGCAAATAGCAAGAACTAATGGAATGTTCATTTTTAAATCGATAAGTTTGACACAATGACAGGTCAGCAAATTCCATTTATTCTTGAGAGCTACAACTGTTCTATTTCAAAGAAACTTAGATTTTATCATGTCATGAGTTGAAAACAAATTCCATCATCCTTGACGTATGAACGCAACTTGTTTTATACCCAATAATTCTAACGATGATTGTTATACTAAGAAGGAATATCAGTGATGAATCTTCTCTTCAAAAATCGACCGATGATTCTCTATACAGAAATGTGTAAATACCTTCCTATCTATTGATTTTTTATATTATATAGACGCCTGTTTGAACACCTTAGTATAAAGAGATTTTATGAAATGAGACGTAAGTAGGTTCAAATTATGTTCCCAGACTGTCCTATATTCGAACACGCAACCTCCTTAGCCTGCAGTGAGGCCAATTTAATGTTTTACTCTCTTGTGTTCTCTGTGTCCGTTTCACCGTTAAAATGATGGAACTTTTTAGGTCAGCTTTTTGTTCAACTCCTCAGCACACTTATTTCTCTCCTCGATTCAGAATGAAATGAACAAGAGTAATACATATGAAATGAAAGAACTCTTTAAAGGCAATGCGCTGTGATTGAAAATTTCGCGCATGCTATTGTCATGGCAACCGATTATCTTTATATGAATTGATGTACGGACGACAGGATGGAGATGAACGTTGCTCTATTCTGGGTCAGTATTAGAATAAATGTCTTATATCCTGCACGGCTTTATTGACCAGATATTCACCGGTATATAAGTTGAACATTCCATAGCGAAAAAAATGACTATGCAATAATTACACTGTATCCAAGGTGGTTGTTTGATGATTATAAGGGTCTCGACAAGAGCCTGATACTTAATAGTTATTGAGTTCAAATGAGTAGCAGTGAGCAGTAGTTCTCAAAATAACCTTTGAGAAAGATGCTATATTACCCAGAAACTGCAATTGATTATTTTTCATTTATTTATGTGCAATCTCTGTTTCTTGTTTCTCTTAGCATTTTTGTCATTTCTGTATTTTTTTTTCTTAATTTTTTTCTAAAATCATTTCTTCATAAATGCATTTGACAAATCTGTCTTGCACACTTTTTGGTCGGTCAGTCAGTCCCTGATATGCTGAATATAATTTTTCTCAACTGTATGACATTGAATTCACATTAAACTTAGTTGAGCTCTGCTGGCAAATCATTTCCTTATTCCTCTATTTTTTCCCGCTACTATCACTACAATTAAGTATCAATTCCCCAAGCCATATCGTGTTGATTGATATCGAACTTTTTTCCAGAAAAGTTTTTAATTCCATTCCCTTCATATATTTATTTCATTTATAGGGTCTCTGATTTCATTCCCCCTTGAGCTATTCTCTTCCTCTCCCTGTTTTATTTTATTTTCCCTTACGATTTACTCCTTTTGATTCCTCATGTTTCCCTCTCTGTTTTTGGATCTTCATTTTTGTTCTCCTTGTTTCGTCTGTACCGTTTTCTTTCTTCTTTTTTCTCCTTTTTTGGTTTCTCTTTTCCATTCACCTCTTATGAAATCTCATTCATATAATTGTTCTTTTTTTCCTTTTATTGATGTCTCCCCAAGACTTTGTTTCGGGTCAAATGAACATACATCTCATCAAACCGAAACAGAAAATCAAAATGAGATCCTGTAATGCAAACCTATTCCTCTCTATCGATTCAACCTTTGAGGAAGACATCGATGCCGAACTAAATGCCTTAGCCCCTCATTCCGAATCATATTATTTGTTGAGATTAGGAAATCGTGAAGTAAGCCTCTTGCCGGAATTCTGCAGTCTGTTACTCAAAATAAAATCTTATTGGGTTCTTTATTTCAAGTCTCTCTTTAAAAGGTGTAATTAGTTATTCACGGAAGCTACGATCCATAAATGTCTTGGATTCGAAATTTAAATGCATTCATTGTATTCTTCACTTGTTAAGTTATTGCCGTTCTCTTGGGTGATCCTAATGTCCTCCTCAAAATAAAATGGCGGATGAATAGTCCGTAGATTTTACTTTGCTATATCTTATAAAGCGGGAACTGCATTCTTATGCTACTGTAGCATCATTTTATGAATTAATATCCAGCTTAATGTTCACTCACTTTGCAAAATTGTCTCAACTTCCAAATATATGTGTTCTTCATATTTACTGAACTTGGTTTAACGCAGCCCAAGAATGGAATATTTGGGTGTTTTATTGTCAATGTCTCTAATACGTCATGAATTAGGTTTGTATATATTTGACTCCGACTAAGCCACCTGCAGGACGGTTGTTTAACAGCCTGTCTCTTACGTTATTGTGCGTACAATCCTTACAAAAGAATGTCACAATATATATATACACACACACACACACACACACACACACACACATACATATATATATATATATATATATATATATATATATATATATATATATATATATATATATATATATAAATATATGTATATTGCATTGGAACTATATTTGAAATTATTGCACGTTGGATGTAGCATTCGGTCTACACAACATGTATACAAAAAAAAAATTAAAGAAATGAGTCTATTGCTGGAATAAAACCCGTAACCGATAGGGTTATCACTCTAACATAGCATTGCTTTTACCATTGAGATAAACAACAGCAAGCGATGTAGAGACCAAATAAATGCTTGAACGTGAAATCTTTTTTTCCTAACATTTTAATTGCATAATTGTCGCATCGAAAGAAAAAGAGATAGCAGACAAAGACTGCGAATAAACCTTTGTTCAATTATAAATGGCTATCATTTGCCACCCAGAAACTAATTTGGGTGTTGAAAAGTAGAAGTATTTCCATCGACGCCCTACAATTATTTTGAAAAAGCCAGATGTGTCAGATTATTTCCTGTAAATGACGAGACCAAAAAGTTCAGTCGATGTATATTGTCTCAGCGTATAATTTGTGAATTCAGACAAGGGGAAGATGATCCGAACATTATAGAAATGGAAATCACGTTTGATGGTAGGAATCATTTTGATCTCCAGTCTAAATTAGAGTTGACTTCATTTTCTCCCATAACAACAAAAAAAGCCCTCACCGGATCCAAGGGTGTGAACTCTTCACTGTGTGTCTATCAGGTCAGGTTAAAACAAACCTACATATAAAATCGATATTTCTAGACAGCAATATGAAATACCATCCATACTGTTGGAAGCTGGTCTTCGTACTAACCGAGCTAAACAATCAAGCTTTATATAACTACGAATATATCTATCATACATACAAAACAAATGTTGGAATTATCATCTTCAGTTGGGGTTGACGTAAAAGTAAAATTTGACCTTGCAAGCAGCCAGGCTTGCCACTTTCCTTTCTTTAAAATTTTTTCTTACCCTCTTCTTTTCTTCCCCTTCTTCAGCTACTTTCTATTTGCTGTTCTCCTCCTTCATCATCAGTTTTCTTTATCTATCTGTACCAATAAAGTTTGATAGGTACATGTATTCTCCCGTGTTAGTCTCTCCGTCACTTTTTGTTTGTTCTGGACATGTATGTTTACGACAGTACATTGAATGTTCTTTCCAACGTTTTTGCTGTGCCTATCTTTATGTGGTTTCTATAACGAGACTGACAAATACACAAACAAACGAACAGACGGATACTATTAAACAATTTATACAAACAAGAGCAAAGCACGTTGCAGAAGCGAATCACTTGGTCATTCGAAATCTGTTTATTGACAAAAAATGGAATCGTTGAAATATCCAAGTGAAAAACGTGAATAATAAAAACAAAGGTTAATAATTACGCTGCAAAATAATTTCGAGTTAATTTCTTTACTTATTGATTCATTAAGACTTGAGTTCAAAATGAAATGTTCGAACAAAGATATTTTAAAATAGCTAGACAAATATTACCACTCTTATTGTTTATTTATAATAATCATCTCAATAATGCAGTTATATTTTGCATTACGATGCAGTTATTTGTTTTGAACGATCAGTCAAATTAATTCCATCTGATTAATTTCTGAGTTCTTTTATAACTGGCCTTTTATTACTGCAAACTCGTTAAACGTTCCTGATGGGGAAAATAAGCAGACAATAAATGTAACTTCCTTACTATTGGCAAATTAACAAGCTACTTTCATTCTAATCAGACTATGGTGAGCTCACGCATTGATCACAAGAAGCACAATATGTGTTTAAAAGAAATTGATCCAAGCTCATAAGGTAAATGAAGTACCAGACAGTTTTATTATGGAAGTTAAAAGTAGTTTAGATTCAAAGTAATTGAAGCGACGTGTGAAAGGTCAGTGTGGTCGGTACCAAATTAGTTGGATCACTGTTTTTATCTCTGGATGCACATTGCTTTGTTGATTTATTTGTGAGTGTGTGTTGATACACAGGATTGGCCATAAGCTGCATTGGAGTCGAAATTTTCTATATTTCTTTTCTAATTTTGTTCTTCATAAAGTTGGAATTACAATATTAAATTGGAAGTTTGAATTTATCGTTGGAATATAGGATGGACCATCAAGTCCTTCAAGCGGTTCTTTCTGTCTCTCTGTTTTAAATTACTCTTTCAAGCATTTCCTTTAAAGATGTACCTTAGATTCAAAATGTTCTGTTCTTTTCATACTTCTAATTATACATAGATTAGGATAAGATGAACAATGATAATTCTTTGATGAAATGCTGGTTTTTACATATTAGTGATATAGGATAAAAAAAAAAACGGTTTATTTTCAAATGTTGATACAAACTATATATAAGAAACTGCAACCAAAATTAACGAAATAGGCTCCTTCAGTTTCTTAACTGGTGTTTTCTTTCTCTTGCTGAATAGGTTTTCAGCGGGAGATTTAATTTTAGATGTAGGATAAGGCTAAATTCATTCATTCGTTTGTGAGCAGTAGTCTTCAAACTTATTATAATTTCTCGTAATCACTGCCAAACAAAACGCGAGAGATGTAACTAATCTATTGATCCGCTCTATTTCCGATTGTTTCATTTCACCACCCGAATACGGCATGTGGCCAAAATACGATGATCATTTGACGGTTTACATTGTAAATTCTCTAATATCCTACTTATTATTTAATGAGATTCATTCATTACGTAAAAAAGCCAAAATTTGTGTCACCCTGTGAGAATCAAACTCACTAGAGGGGCCATGGATTTCAAACAAAGAGACAAACTTTCAGATATAGCCGTTTCTAGCATGAGATGATATAAGAACATATAAATCATGTCTTATTTAATAGCAGCGTTTTGTATCACAGAAACGAATCTTGAACAATTGGGTGAAACTCAATCACATTTTTCATTTTTCCTTTCTTATATTTCCCCGCATATAATCTATAAAAAAACTTCCAATAAATAGTAAATTGGAAGTAGATATTTTACATATCCACAAGCCTCAAGTAACATCGCATTTATGTGCATGAAACAAATTTGGATCCTAAATCAATTTGCTTACGAATGCGTTTTGTAGTTGATTGTACAGTTTCTTCTATCTTATCTTTTGGGGTCTTTTCTTTATTTTTTTGTACAAAGTCCAGTTAATAAACAAAATCAAACACTGAGATGAATTCGCGAAAAAATCCACCAGAACGCTTAAATCTTTATTAATAAGTTGCAAAAAGAGGGAAGATCCCTCAGAGCTTTTAGTCGAGAGTACGGCGGGAAAAAAAGTAGAAAAAGCATAAAAAAAAAAAGAAAATATATAGAAACAACAAACGAATATCGAAACGGGAATGATTTTATCGCATAGAAGAATTTCTTAGGAAGAAAAATATGGAAGAGAGGGAAAGTAGGGCACTAAGTATTGGACGTCTTTAAGAGAGGCAAACTTGGAGAAAAATAAATGATTTAGAAATAAAACTGAAAGAGAATGAACAAGATGGGAATGAACTTGTTCCAGCCCAAAAAAACGGAGCTGGGTAAAGAAATGTGAGAATCGAATAGCAATTCTAGAAAGGAATTCTGTCAGGAAGGAAGCAACAAATGGTGAATACCAGAGGGAAAAAGAAGTCTTTCTTAATGGAAAAAGGAAATGAAATAAGTTCCCATGATTGAACAGAATTATGTGATATTTCGTAGAGCTATTTTTTTCTTCTGTAAATGAATATTTCTTTTCCCTGGCCATCTCTGTCGTTTCGTATTTCCTACACTTCAATTTCCTTTTTTTTGCTTCCATCATATTGACTGCCCTATTTTATTTCCGGTAACCTGCTTACATTATAACCCTTAAACACTATATACATTTTTCTCATGTCACGGATGATATCGTAAAAACCAATGAATATCAAGTTCTCCATGATTTACATTGATATACTACACGGGATCAAAGGCTTTCATATATCCTGTGCAAGGAAAATCTAATTTGTTTCACCTGATAGAATTATACACGACAAAGGTCAATGCAAATGAAAAAAATTAACCAATGTCCCTACTTTTTGATAAGTTAAAAAATACTTGCCTATATAAGCTGGTTTGAAATGTTACCGACGTATACATTATTTACTAATATTAACTCTTAATATAATAATCTCTACGTATAAACAAAGTCATTTTCTTAGTTGCCACCAAAATCTAGAGTCTATGATTACAATGTCCGGGGGCTTAAAGAGAGAAACTTGAAATGTATTTTCTTCTCCTTACGTCTGTCTGTCAGTTTAGCCAAGAGATATTTTGCAGGTCAGATCATTTTGTGGCAGATAAGTGTGTTTGAATATTAGTCATATATCTTGGGGTATAGGCCTGTTCTGTTAAAAATCATATTTACCAACAACGCTACACTGATATTAAAATGCCGATGTTTACCAAGATGTAAGATTCATAGATAAACTATTTAACGAGGTATTAGATTCAACTAAATATTTCAAATTACAAAAAATGTCATCACAGACAATAATTGAACAACCATAGCGTCCAAATTTGAAGTCATACAAAATTTGATCAGAGAATAAATATGGTCTGAATATACCATATTTATAGCATGGCTGACGTTTTCCACGAGAGAACATCAAAAGTGGAGTCGACCGTGCATTGAAATGTTCTCTGAGGATGTAAATTTTGCTGACAGGGACATCAGCTTAAGGCTTCCGAAAGTGTCAAAAAAGCTTTTTTCCCCTAAATTGAAAAAAACATGTTTAGAAAGGCTTTAGTTGAACACTGACGCCCAATTTGAGGACCGTAGACAAGATGATATGGCTGAAAGCACTGGGACAAACCAAAAATGAATAAACCTGAGGGTATGAAAAAAAAATGAAAAAAGAAAAGAAAAGTTTACCCCCCCAAAACAAACAAAAAAAAGTTTTATAATGTGTCTACGAGTGTATTGATGCCAATTTGCAATTTTTTTCCGGACAAAAAAGAATGGCCACAAGTGTCCGAAAAACATAGCAAATAGATAAACAATCAGAATCATTGCCCGTATTTGATGGCCACTTCTTTGACCGGAAATATATTGAAAGATTCAGCAATCGTTTGGCAGAGGGCTTATGCTATTTCAAGCCATTTATGTTCTTTTTGATTGATCGACGAAAACACAATACGTTACAAGGGAAAAGGGTCAAAAACAACAAACAGTACTATAAAATATTAGTTACACCGCTAAATTTGCACTTTATAACGTGTCCTACATTATACAGGTTACATTTCCCTCTTTAATACAGATAGTAATTGTTACATATAATTCATAGAATATAATTTGAGGCCCCCTTCCCTTCGGGGAAGATGAATATAAACCTATTCTAATGCATTTGTATGATTTGAATCATTGTTAAACGAAACATCTTCAAAATATTGCCTTTTTTATAATTTCTTCCCATGATTATAGCATCACATCGCATGAGGTAAATTTATCCGTCGTCAAACATGCTGAAAATGGCCAGCTTTGACAGGGCTGGATTTGAGCAGCGTTGATTTTGATTCATAGTTGACCACTTGAAATGTTACTTTTTGGAGCTTTCCGTGGATTACTGTTTTCGGAGAATGGAATTTTAGAAGTCCTTCAAAAGCCTGGAGGTAGGTCATGGACTCTGGTCGAGTAGTTGCATGAAGATGGTTTCTGCAAATGACACGTTGTCTTCATCAAAAATCTTCAGTAAGTAATGCCATGAATAAGAAACTCCACATTCAATGAAACTATTGTTTTGTTCGCTATAAAATACTTGGATAAGTCGAGATCTTGTTTCCAAGAATATATCCTGCTAAGATTTGAAAAGAGAAGCAAAGAGGCAAAATAGGATTGATGGACATCACATCAACAATAATGTTAAACCATAATGATCGGAGGCTCTACCAAAACAAAGAGAGCTTCTTTTGATGCCAATCACATGAATAATAAAGACGAATCCACTTGTGACACATCTTATAACCAAAAGAATTGCATCAGATAACTTTCAATTTCTGCGATGAGCAGAAATTCAAAGATCAACGGTATAAAGTTAATAAATATACAGATTGGATCACAATAGTTAAACTAAAGACACTGAACCCTACCAGCTCCCCGAAGGAGTAAGACCCTTACTCTTCAGGGACTGCCTCAAAATGATCTTCTGAAACCTGGACTGGGAGAATACAGCAATGGAAATAAACGGCAAATATCTGAGCAACCTCAGATTTGCAGAAAAAAATGACTTTTTCAAAAAGGATCTATATGACCTCTATCTAATACTAGATAAACTGAACGAAAAAACGCAAGAAAATGAGCCTACACATGAATTTCAACAAAATTAATGTCATATACAACGACCACATGAGTATAGAACGGTCAAAATCGAAGACACAAAACTGGAGAAAGTACGCCACTGCATCTACTTAGGGCAACACATTTCTATGAGATGCACAGAACAAGAAGAAATCAAGCGTAGAGTCCATCTAGTATGGCAACCCTTTGCAGAGCAAGTTCAACCACCAAATGAAAGAAGATCCCACCAATCTTAAAAAGAAAGGTATACAACCAATGTATCCACCCAATAGTCATTTATGGAACTGAGACATAGAATTTGGAGAAGCGTGCAAGGCGCACATGAGACAATTGTGCTTTACCTAACATTGAAAGATAACGAAACAGCACTATATATCAAGAAGATAACATAAGTCCGACGCTTCACAGAATCTACTGAGAAAACTCCAATGGCAATGGGCTGGTCATGCTGCAAGAAGGCACACAACGGATGAACATAATCACTCCAGACACAGATACCCGGATATCATATACGAAACCCAGGCTGGCTAAGTACAAGATGGAGAAATGATCTTGACTCAGAAAATACTGGCTCTGCGATGCCAACAATGCAAATCCCAGGGA
The DNA here is from genome assembly GCA_963457665.1 of Thysanoteuthis rhombus. Taxonomy (NCBI): domain Eukaryota; kingdom Metazoa; phylum Mollusca; class Cephalopoda; order Oegopsida; family Thysanoteuthidae; genus Thysanoteuthis; species Thysanoteuthis major. The sequence goes on along the minus strand of OY735198.1, from coordinate 20,288,630 downwards.
AGGTCCTTATTCAACGACTGACAATAAAAGACTGATGATGATAAATCTACTTATTCTTTAGGAACCAGGCAAACTAAGCAAACAAAAAAAAAAATTGCCGTATAATTAGCGGATCACAGCCTGAATAAACTTGAAAACATTTTATTCAAGGAATCCAGCAACAAGCAAGAGTGCAATTTTAAATAACGCTAAAGGCTAACAGGTCGATAAATAAACGTTCATTTGTAATTCCGCTGACGAGCTATATAATCTTCTATTCAAGGTGGAGCACACATTAAGTGAGGTAACTCATGCATTGTAGGCTTATGCAATGCTCTTCCACAGGAATAGAGCATACTGGTGGATGAGGTATTCCTGCATGAATAAATTTATCGCTTAAATTCAGCCTTCCTGACCGTCCAGTTCCGTAGCCCACTGGATAGATGTCGGCCTCCCTGCCTGAAGCAAAGATATCAATCCTGCCTCGTGGTACCAGATGGGATAATGGAAAGTCTATAGCCACACTGAAGAGATTTGATACATCGAAACAGCCGTCTGTGGATGACACCACCACCACCACCACAACAACAATAACAATAATAATAATAATATATATAATTGGCTCAGATATCAAGTTTTGCCAGGCAACAACGAATTCAAATCCAAAAAGGCTGCAGAGGTAATGATATTTTTACAGGTATCAAATAAGCTTAAATCAAATAAAAAAGGTGAGACAGCACATTCAGAGAGAGAAAAAGAAATTCGAACTCTTGTTGTCTATAGCCATTGGACAGTAACAGTGCAATCCAGCTACATTTTAAGAAGAATTCCCTCATACAAAACGGTTATATACTCCCTTTCCCAGGACTCGAAGTTTAAGGGAAAGTTCTAATGTCAAATAGAATAGAATAGAAACGTAATAAAAATTTGAACTTGGAGTGCATGTAAGTACTTGTCTGAAGTGAGACCAAGATTACAAAGCAAACGGATTAATTGTCAAAAAGTAAAACTAAGAACAGGAGAAATTGACTTCTCAGGTGTATGTACGTTCAAATAAATGATACAAAAAGCTTCTTTCGGCAATGTTGATTCAAAATATACTGTTTAAAGGGTCTTACTGAAAATCCCAGATAGAAAAAAAAATGTCAGATTTTTTCAAGAGATTGCGAACGCAGACCTCAAGCTGGATTGAGACCTACTAATTTCTAATATGCCTTTGTTTCCCTTTTTGATGCGTAGTTCCCGGCTCTTAATCGCACAAACACCCACATATATCTAACCATTCTTTGAAATAGAATATGTACGGTATTTAAGAAGTAATGGTTGGCATGCTACCATCGATTGTCATTGCCATTTTAGCGTACCACACATGCTTGGTAAATAACGCAAACATGTTAGCCTCAGAAAGCATTTGGAGCAATCAATTCATATTGAATCCTTTAAATGTGGCCCTATACCATAAAGGCTCACTAATTATCAGCTAAGCATTTCGCAAACCATCGGCCATTAGTCCAGTCTCCCAGCTCATTGCCAGGGATCGATCTTGATTAAGTAGCCTTCATTTGGGGCCCTCTACTAAGAAGGCTTAGTAAATATCTACAGGCAAATTTCCAATGGATCAGAGACGAGGAAGAATTAGCAACCACTTCACAGAGGTCATTGCTAGAATAATCAGTGAATGGCTCAGGTTGGCTCGCTGTTTTTCTGTTTGTATATTAGGCACAATGGCCTCACCAATGGAGCTAGAGGGCTATAAATTCAATTATTTACTTTTTATTACGTCAAAAAAGATGCTTATCCCCGAAAATAAGATTTTAGGAGGTCAGATTGAAATGTAAGTTTATTCTAAATTGGTATCTCATTTTGTATCCAGCACTGGTCATGCTTTTTTGTTGTTGTTGAAAGTTCGGATTTTGTTTCAGTGATCACCGTTATACAAAATGCAAGAGAAGGAATCAATTCATTGATCACCAATTATGTGATGCTGTCAAAAAACATTGGTCATATGATAATTTCAATTGAATGACTAACCAGACCTGACTTTTTTTTTTGTTTTTTTGTTTTCCATTTAAGTACAAAAATAAATCCTGGAAATAATTACGATTCATTCGCCTAATAAAAGTTGCCTTTAATTAATATTCGATGTTTTTCTTCCTTGGATTTTTCATTATCCTTAAATTCATTAAAATGTTATCTTTACCGACGGAATTTGTTTTTTCATTTTCCAACATTCTCTCTCAATGTTTCCATGCAAACATAATTATTCTACATCAACTTGATTACATTATTTCCATTCTATCGACATGTAAAATATGACAGAATCAATTTTCGAAATGCTCTCTCCTTTTCAGCAACGTCTTCCATCTTTAATATTGAGATAAATGGCGTTACTTGCTGTTATCAGCATTTTTGTTTTCAAAGGCAATTCTGCGAGGGAATTAATTATATTTTCTTAAGCCATGAAATTCCAATGCAATATTTGTATTTCTGTTTTACATAATTTCTTACGAGAGTATTTTAAATATTCAACGTCTTCCACTTTGCTTTTTTTCCCATTGATTTGATCCGTTGACACTAACAAATATAATTGTTTCTCCGCAAATTGCTTCGATTTTCTATGAAAGAGCTCACAAAAGACAAGTCGTCGTCGAGTGAATTATCCTCCCGATATATTCTGAAATAATAATAGACCGAAATGCCAGGAATTAGAATATCTGAATAGGAATATCTGTGCACTCAGGGTGCTGCTCTGCAGCCTTTCTGCTAATTGTTATTTCCCAAATATAGAGAAATCGATATGGAACACTCACTGAAAGTCTGCATATGGCAAAACAATAAATTTTAAACTTAAAATACCATTGAATCGAATAAACGCTTATACTTAAAAACTGGAGTATCTTTTTATCCGGCTGGAAGGAAGGGTGGAATTTATGAAACTAGTGATGGAACCTGGCGCCCCTACCCGCATTGTACAACTAAGACTGATTGACCTTGTTCTTTTTTTTTAAATTTTATTTGCGATTTTACCCATTTCCATTCATATAACAAATGTGTTTTTTGCCCTCTCTTTCATTGTCTAGAGCTAGAATGAAATCACTTTGATTTTACTGTGTTCAGTTGAAAAATGCTACAGGGACAATTTTTGGGAGAAATTCTCTGATTTGTTGCCACAACGTTTTTTAATAGAAAAGGTATGCTTGAATATGGTAGATTATACTGTTATATGAACTCATCAATTCACATTTGAGATATTTGTAATTTTTCGGAGTTTGTCCAAAGAGACACTTTTTTCTTTACTCCTGTCAATAGAGTGGAATGCCATAATGAGCAAAAGGACGCAACAATTGAAATAAAAGATGGAGAGCTGATGGAAGTACTCTACTACGTATACGCAAGACAGCGATTGTCCATGAAACCCTCAAAATAAAAGAAAAAACATGCAAAGAATCACTCAACGTTGGCAAGTTTTTGGTAGAGCATGCTCAACCTCCAAGAACCAAAAAATCCCATAAGTTTTAAAAAGAAGAGTATACAAGCAATGCATCCTCATGAAAGTGAGCTATGGAGCAGAGATATGGAAACTAACCAAGAGATTTACTTTCAAACTGAGAACCACGTAACATGCAAACGAGAAAATAATTCACTACTACACATGTGGAGACAACACCGTATATTTGACAAAAAGACCCAATTCCAAGATACAAGATATTATAGGCTAGAAAAACTCTAATGGTAATGAGCTGGTCATGTTGCAAGAATATGAGACAAACATTGGACAACGTGACTCCTAACATGGATCCCCAGAGAACTTACGTGAAATTGTGGCCGATAGAAAGTAAGATCTTACAAGCTAGACTAATCCAGGAAGGATTGCCCCTGCGACGCCAATGATTGAGAAGTCAATCTTATCTCGGAGAATTTCTATGTCCCACGACGGACACTATAAGGCTATTGCTGACGATACGTCTTTGGCCGTGTATGTCTGACTCTGTTTTTACTTACGTTTTGTTTATTTGTTCGATTGTTCGTCTCCATGAGAGTAAGCAATGAATTTCCATGTGATTTTGTGGGAAATTGGACAATGGGGTAAGTTAAAGATGGAAAAATTCTCCTTATGGAGAGATATTTTCAATTTTTTGGTCATTTAGGTATGAACTCATGACTGATCAGACAATATTTCAAAAAGCTGTGGGCAAGCGCTCACTAAGTGACATGAGAATTGATTGAATTTTATTACAAATCCATGCACAATTACCCCCCTTCAAAGCTGCATTATAATGCTCTATTTCATGTTTAAGTGACACCTCTGAATATTCCAAATGAATACTTATAGCATTTTGTAAAAAGTTAGATAAGACAGGGTTGAAGAACTGTAAAACCTTTTGAACGATCCACAATTGTCTCCCTTACGTCGAAGTTATGAGTCAAAACCATATAATATTACTAGATTTCCTATCTGCTAGATCTTGAAAATCTTTGGATCTGATCTATACACAATCTACCCTTGTTCTAATTTTGTGCCTAGGCCACATAATATCGCCAAAATGTCATTTTTCCACACTATAACTCCGAAAGTAATGAATTGATTTCTTTAAAATCGTGGAATGGTTGGTAAAAATTCAAAGCATATCCAGGATTCCTTTTTTCTGATTGAGGCATATTTTTCTGTTCCTTTTTTTTTTACTTAGATTCACTCACACGCACACACACATATGTATATATATATATATATATATATATATATATATATATATATATATATATATATATATATATATATATATATATATATATTTGAATGATGTACTTATACATTGAATTATTGTAAATGAACTGGAATTTCATACTGAAGACAGAGCTAAATCGCACAGCACGAATCACATGACTTGTACATCTTTTGAGGAAAGCAGGTGAAAACAGATCCTCAATGCTAGAAAACTGAAACATCGATGCCCAAAGAACTTCAATGGACCCACTCGTCCTGAATAAGAGCATCAAGTACTAGAATTGTCATTCATACTCTGATCAACCGTTTATAAATTAGCAACAGACAGTATCACACGGATGTTAACATAACGTCCGAAATCTAGGATGAGCTTAAAAAGTGTAGTTGCATTTTTATTTATTTACAGTCTCCAGTAAATAAACTTTATGTATGTCTTTCATAAAACTTTAAAGAAATAATTATTTACGTATGAGAGAAATCATATAAAGTATATACTCAGTATTTACACTTGGAAATAATCCATTACTTTACTGGGGGGGGGGGCTTTTCAATCATCTCGAATAAACTCTAAATGAAACATTTTCTCTCTTATGACTAATAAATTCCTTGCCCACATCACGCTTCGTAGTTCCTTTGTATATTTCTTTATCTTTGAATTCATATTCTGTGTTTTCAATCTATAATATAAGAACTTTGCGATACCTTCAAAAGGAAAATAGAAGTTTGCCAAAATAAAAAATAAAGACCATTCCAATATATACAAGTAACTCACATTACATTACTCAACTTTTACTCTCTTCTAAGCATCCTAACTTTTAGAATAACATCCTCTCATTGAAAACTGGTTTTGGGTTACATTTTAAAAAGCGTCAATTCAATTTTGCTTCGCCACTCAAATATCTACCTCTCTTTCTCTTCAAGTGTTGAGTTTCACTTGAAATACAAAAGATGCTCGCTTTTTAATTTTGGTACAAAGTGTGTTCGGTCCCAAAACAAAATATTTAGATGAAGATATGATTCACTCCAAATCAGTCAGCAATCAATACTTTTCTTAAAATTATTATGAACTTCCGCCTACCGGGTGGTATCTCAGCTGGTATCATAGTCTGATATGAATTGTGTCCCTGCTGGTTACAGGGAGATAGATAGATAGAGAGATAGGTAGATAGATTGATAGATAGATAGATAGATAGATAGATAGATAGATGGATTTAAGGATATATATATATATATATATATATATATATATATATATATATATATATATATATATATATATATATGTATATATATAGAGAGAGAGGGGGGAGAGAATGATAGGATATGAGAGAGAGAAGAGAGAGAATATTCATTAAATTTTGGGGGTGATGTCGTTAAAGCATGAGAAAAAACGTATTTTGGTTGTGATTATTAGTAATGAAAATATTTCTGTTTTGATCGTTGCTATCTGCAACAATATAACATACATCTTTTGAACGGGGTATACTTTAGGGATTCATAGCATCTTTAAAACAAAAAATGTATCATAAAGATGTTTATCTCATTGGACGCATTAGCGATAAACTCATTTCATTAACTGGCACGTAAAGCTGTATGTAGCTGACAGCTTGTAATGGGTGATGAATCAGTCTCACATGCATTTCTTTGATCCTCACAATGCATCAGAATGTTCAGTCAGTAGTTGATCCAGTATCATCTCAATTGCTTCAATTTTACAGATCAATTAAACGGTTTATGTTTCTTAATTTGTTTGATCACAACAATGAATATTGATGACAAACGATGATAACAGGTGGAAAAAAATCCATTAGTTAACCAAAATGGAAATAGGGATGATGAGAATATCATATAAAATACAGGCCTGGTCAGTCACTCAATAATGACCATCAAGTGGTCAACGTCTTTGGCATGATGCAATATTCAGTTGGATCAAACTGGATATGCTGTGGAAATATTTGTCGTATTATGTAAAGTGACCGGCTCTAGAAACCTCTGCGGCTACGATTACGATTCTAGAGTTCACTTTTTTCAGACAGGATCAAGGTCACTTTGACTCAAATCATTACAAGAAGTATTTTGTTTATTCTACATATTTTTCGGACTACTAAGTTTATTATCTTTCTTTTTATCAATATCTGTTTGTTTACCAGCCTTCTCCAGGTGCATAGTGAATCCAGTGCCCTTTAGATTCTAATCTTTTTATCTTCTAAATGAGATTATTCCAACTTAACAAATTTACAGAAATTGGCGCCAAAGTCTTGTTCTCGCGAGATAACTCTTGAGTGATACATGGAAAAAAATGCAAGATATCAGAAACCAACGAATGGTATACGCACCTGAGAAAAAGCTAAAGACGATATCGGGTGTGAGGAATGTGATAAAAAAATAATGAAATAGAAATACCTGTCCTATGGGGAAGATTTATTTTTCATTGTTCGATTTCCTGGGAGGAATGGAGATATCGAATAACAAGTAGGGAAAATTCAATTTAGCCTCAGGAAAATGAGAAGTGAAAACAAAAGACTGATAAGGATGAGCTAGTAATAAAAACCTTAGTGGAACAACATATCAGAAAACGTTTGTCAACATACACACAAACAAAAATTCACTGGGACGTCTGCTGCCACTTTTTGTATGGAGAGAAAAGGATCTATAACCTTGAAAATGAGGAAAAAACAAACAATTATATTTTGAAAAATGTCTTATTACTAACCCTCTTATCAGCACACACGCACGCGTACACAATATATATATATATATATATATATATATATATATATATATATATATATATATATATATACTGAACATATTAGCACCATGATTTCCTCTCCTCTCAATGCATTAAATTAATTAGTGGATATTATGTACACAAGGGCAAATTCCCTTCGTTATTGAATATCTGTTTAAAATCAGGTACGTTTATACAAGTTACAGTTTCAATCATTTCTTCCATGTCTTTGATTTTCTGAACGTTTTGGTTCTGGTGGCATAGTTATTTATAAAACTCACTTAAATCTAGTATAAAACTACACTGAAGACTCAACTGTTGATGAACTAAATACTTCCTCAGGGGAAAGATAACATTAAGTAAATGTTTCCAACACTCAGGATTACTTTTTGCAACGGCCTGTTTCTCACATTTTATGTTTTCCAAATGAGTGTATTTTCTATGAGAACATACAGCTCATTGAAAAATTGCAAGATCTATGAAATAAACAGTAAATGGAAATAACATCATAATCAAATATCAACGTCTATTAATGGAACCAGCCTGGTAATATTAACATTCAAATTTTAATACTATCCAGAAGCGTTGTTTTTTTCTTCATCTAGAAACTCTTGCACGATAGATAATCTGTTAAACTGATATGCTCATAATCTCTTAACGTCTTGTATAAGAGTATGTTAATTTATGTACACTGGATATCTTAATAGATAGTCATAGTAGATACACAAGAGCAATCTGCTTGATCGTTGCTTTTGCTAATATTCTATAAACACCCCGAGGCATACAAGGATACGTTTCCTTCTAACTCTATTACTGAGACGAAGTAATATTAATACGAGCAGCTGATATTTGGCCGGTTGACAAAGACATTGCCTGACGGATCATCCTTACCAACAACTAAGGAAACACTTTAAATTCTCAGTACGAGCGAGCTAACTGCCGCTTATTACAAGCTAATATGAATAGATTATGTATTCTGTCTCAGTTTTCTCGCTTTTATTATCAGCCCGATATCATTGTAGCAGGCAGGTGCATTTGATGATTAATGGTTTGTGTCCTGCCAGGGGTCAACCCCATAACCCAACGAAGAAACCCGCGTGAAACGCTTGATATACGACTATCTATACCTGTAGATTATCGACCTGGCAGAGAGGGTGACGATAATTCCGGTGACTCTGTCATCTCGTAGTCAGGAGTCAGGAGTCAGGAGAGGAGTCAGGGTAGCCAGGGAGTCAAGACAAGTGCCTTGACATACGGGGTTGCATTGTTGGCTGATAGAAATAAAGAACAAATGAAGATGATAAGCAGGGAAAGAAAGGGAGAGAGAAGGAGAGTTGAACCGAGAGGTTGCTGGAACAATAATTGAAGGAAGTGATGAGGGAGGAAGGTAAGGAGGGAGGAAATATTGAAAGGAGAGCGAACAAAGGCAATGATTGATAACAGAGAGGGAAAGGATAGAAAATGATAGGATTCAGGAGGGAGGGAATACAGAAAGAGGTAAGGAGGGAGGAAGACGGAGAAGGAAGATAGAAAGGAGAGAAAAGAGAAATTTTTTAAAAAGAACGGGAGGGAGGAAAGGGAAACACGAAGCAAAGGTCGGAGAGGAAAATCGAAAGGAGAGGGGGCGAGGCAAAAGAGGGAGAATAAAAAAGATTAAATGTGAGATGCAAGAAATGTTTTTCATTATTATATGCACAGCAGATATCTATTATAATTGGCTCAATCATCATCATCATCATGAGCTGCAGCAGGGGCGTTTTAGCTTCTGTCGTTGGACAACGACCCTCTAAAAATTCACTAGGCCTCCTCATCACGGGCGGTGCCGAATACATATTTTCTGAAACTGTCTAGTTCATTGAACAATCTTTTTTTCTGCTTGCCACAGTTATTTGTTCGTGTCCAAGCTGACCAAGATTGTAAAAAAGTAAGCCCTATGTATACGAGAGAGAGAGAGAGAGAGAGAGAGAGGGAGAAAGAGAGAGAGAGAGAGAGAGAGAGAGAATATATATATATATATATATATATATATATATATATATATATGTATAAGGAGCATGCCAGTCTGGCTAGGGGCGGTGATGTACATGTTAATTAGAATATAATTGACTTTCCAGTGTGGGTATCGTTAAAACTCTTTCCCTCAGGCAAAGCCAGGTATCCCAGATAGTTTGTGTATATACTTTTAAGAGTAGAGGTAGTGATTATTCACGAATATAGAAAAATACTTTTTCATTCATATGTATATATATATATATATCATCATCAGTTTCCAAGCATCTGTTGTTGGACATACATCTCCACCAAAATTCACAAATTCTCCCTTTTTTGAATATCACGAAGCAAGTTCTTTCTGAACTTATCCATTTCGTCGTACATCTTTCATTTCGTTGGTCTGAGTTTTACATTTGATCATTGGAGATCAACGTTTTGATTTTTGACGTCCAGCAATTGTCAGAGTTTCTTTCAAGATGACTAACCCATTGCCATTTGAGTTCTTTACGGATTATAAGATATCTCAGACTCTTGTCTTTCTTCTAATATGCTGTGCTGTCTTGTATAGTTGAGTATGATTGTCCCTTGTGTACGTTGTATAGTTTTCAGTTTGAGGGTCAGTGTTTTGGATAAGGGCCCATGCTCCAGCTCCGTAGATAATTATCAGTAGGATGCATTGACTGTACACCCTTTTTGTTAGCATAAGTGGAATTTTTCTTTTCCCAGGGTTAAGTTTGGAGCAACCTTGCCAAACTAGTATGATTTTTTATTTTTGTGTCTATGTCGATGTATCTGGTCCAGGGACATTCCTTTTTTTTGTTTTTTCAATGGCTTCTTTCACTTACCTCAGAATAATCTTTGAACTGGTTGCCCAACGATTATATATTTTGTTAATTTTCTGTGTTAATTCTTTCTAAGAATAGAGGTTTTTGTTGAATTCATGGGTACACTTGACAATCTTAACCGTGTCGAATGTTAGGTCTCTAATATCTTTGAGCACTCTGATTATTTGTTTTCTTCCTGTATTCAGGGTTTTCTTAATATCTTTGAAGCCCTACCCTTTTCGAAAATCGCTTTGATGACTGCTGTTGTGTATTTCTTTCGTTCTCTCTCCGTTGCTTTTGGATGTTTTTTTCGTTCAGTGGCTTCAAACTTTTCTCTTGTTGTCATTGATTTAAACTTCTTGCATTTTTATTTGAGATTCTTGGTTTTTTTCCGAGATCACACAAAAATTATCTGGTCGATTGCATTCGTCATTGACAGCAAACGAATGCAAGACAAAGAAAATGGGGCGGGTGTGTGCACTGGCGTTGTACTTGTCGGAATTGACTAATTGAAAGTAAACGGTTGACTGAACTTTTCAAAATCTCAAAATGACTTGCGTTTAATCTCGGCATGATTCTTAACGCCCTGCAACCGTTTCCCTATTCATTTCTCCCCCGCACAATTATCATTTTTTCATCTGTTGTTCCTCTCTGGTTTTTCTAGGAAACATCTCAGTAATGTGTCATTGTGCCTTATGTGGTTTATTTTTTCCTTCCTCTCTATTTACGTAGTATGTTTTTCATCATTTTTCTTTCACTTACTCTCTCAATCTCTCACAAATTTGTATCTGTTTCTCTCTGTGATCCGTTACTACATGGCTTTGTTTGCACCAGGCAACAATATGTGTATATTATAAATGGTATTCAAGGCAGTTTTCAGAAAGGGGTATATGACCCAAATGAACAAACATACTTACACAAATACTTATACACATACTTACACGCACAAACACACACACACACACACACACAAACACACACACACACACACATATATATATATATATATATATTTATCATGAATAGATATGGACATTAGAGTGGTTTATGATGAGATGATGGATCAAATGAAAGATCCAGACACAAATGGATTGGTGCATTTAGTGCAGTGAACACTGTAGTAAAGCTTGACAGTTGAAAGGATATGGAGAATCCAGATAGGAAAAGTAGCCCGTGAAACATGACAGAGTCGAGCTCAATCGAACTCGTTATGTGTGATGATTATGAAGGCTTCTGTCCAGCAATGTACTTATAACGGCTGATAATATATATATATATATATATATATATATATATATATATATATATATATATATATATATATATATATATATATATATATATACATATATATATATATATGTGTGTGTGTGCGTGTGTGTGTGTTTGTGTTTATATATACATGTTTATACATACATACATACATACATACATACATATGTATATATATATATATATATATATATATATATATATATATATAGAGAGAGAGAGAGAGAGAGAGAGAGAGAAAGACAGACAGACAGACAGACGGACAGACAAACAGACAGACAGAGAGGGACATAAAGAGATGGAGACTGGCAGAGGCAGAGAGACAAAGAAAAAGAGAAATGATGAAGGGAAAGAGAACAGATGGGAAGAAAGACAGAGGGACTGTTATGTAGACCCAGATTAGACCTGAATGGAAGAAGTACTCAAAATACATAATCAATCTCATTTGTATGTTTAGATAGATAAATAAATATCGAAAAATCGGTGTAAATTGGCAGTTGTTGATGTTTATTACCTAAAAGGATGGTATTTAGCGTCACTCGAGATAACTGAATATATAAAGTCGTCAATCCCGAAAGAAAATTATGCAAAATATACGAATTATCATAGATTGTTTATGCGTAATATCCTCATAGGAAAACAACCAACAATTGGTCTAAAGAAACTGAGAAAAAATACTGGTATATTCGACTATACAATTACCATCGTTCCCTTCTGGATGATTTCCCTTATTCCTTTATAAATGAATATTCATTTATTCCAGCTTGATAGAGCATTACAGTAAACGCAAAGAGAATGGGAATAGAACATTTGTATCACACAAATATCTCAAAAGGAGATGGTTTTCCCACCTCCAAAATAGTGTTTATACTCGTCGATCTTCAATGTTAGAATCAATAAACAAATTTTGTCAATTTTGAAATATTTCTGATGCACGCTAAAATGACAGCTATCACATTAAAATTAAAAGTTTCGTGTCAAAAATAACGGATTAGATTATAGATATAGCAACAATTTATTACCTGTAACAATTGAAATAACAACAATAATATCATTTTACACTATTCATTTCAATATATGTGATTGTGCCGATTATGAATTGGACGATATATCAGGGAGACGGAGGGGGGGGGCTGAAATGAAGCCATATAACGGTTTTGTTTTTCTAAAATGATGTAGTACTTCCATAAGAGATGCAAAATTTGAAACTTGGAATCCAATTTTACAAAATAATTCAAATTTAATATTGGATCATATAACTCTTCAAGCTGTCAACTTTTCGAGTGTTTTTCAAAAATTTATTGATTTTTTTACTTTTCACATGTATTCCCAAAAGTCATATGATTCTTGACGCCCCTTAGATATGATTATCAGCGATTTATTCCACGCTCTTTTTACCGATTAAGGCAATATAGGAAGGAACAATATGGTAATAATCTTGTTTTCTCCCATTCGTTGTTTTCTGTTTTTTTTTCTCTTCGTGAATGATATACCGTCCTTTTCTCTTTGTTTTTTCCCTTCTTTTTTACAATTTTGTACACTCCTTCATTTGGATAATTTCTTTTAAGATCTTTTTCTCCGGTTATTTTTTGTTCTTTTAATATTCGCTTCCCTCTTTCCTCTCACGATAATGATTTTTCTTCAGCCTGCCATTTCTTCCTTTCTTCAAACTGCCCATATTTTCTCTATTTTCAAGAACAACTTCTATTTTATCTTTTTTTTTATTAATTCCATCATCATCCGACAACAAGGATTTTCAACAACTAATTCCTCTCATTTTTTAAGTTGGCTAGGTATGTATGTTTCGTTTGTAGTGGTTGCACAATTAGAGTTAGAGAACTGAACATACAAACAATTACTTCTTATAAAAAAAGACAGTCAAAATAGTTTCTGAGTGTTTGATTCAATTTCAAATACAATTCCATGCTAAATTGATTCCCTAGTTTTCATCCGGCAGGATCAACGTTTTCTCTCATTTGAAATTCGAACTTCTTAGTAGTCAGTGCTGAAGAAACGGCGAAAACAATGAATTCATTGATCATTTGTATAATTTTATGATTGATCATCCCAAACGTGGCATGGTGCCATAACACAATGGTCATATAATGGTTTTTCTTCGATGGCTAAAGAGAATTATTTTTCTTACTTTAAAAAAGAGATCTTTCTTCGATACAATCAGTTGTCCGTAGAGATTCATTCATTTTTTTTTCCCGTTCTCTCTTTTTATTTTATACTTCTATCATGGTATCGATCAAAACGTTGCTCAAGGGACTCAATAAACCCAGACCAATGAAATTGTCTCCCTCTTATTAGACACATCCATCAACGACAAAAAAATCAAACACTTATCCATCTATGCTCTTAATTCTTTTTTTTCCTTTTCTGTAGACTAAATGAATACAAAAAACGGTATTCAAACTGGCTATAGCATTGACGTGTCCAATATTAATTATTTTGGTCAGCAATTATGGATTCCTCTGCGATCTTTCCCATAACACAATCTCTCTTTCTTTCTAACAGGAGGGTCTTAAATCATTTCATCTGAATCGACTACATTATACATCTTAACAAAAAGAAAATAATATGTTTAGTTAGCTAATGTAACAACTCCTGAAGAAATGGGTCATTCTGAGTTGATCTTTCATATAATGATATATATTTACTCTTTCTTTTGTGTATGAACCATCACACTGTATTGATAATCGCCTTCTAACCCACCTTTCATACCAGAAAATGTACTCATGCATAATGTTTTAGCTTCTCCATTTTCCACCAAATTCGGAAAAAAAGTACGTTTTTCTCTAATTTTGTCTTATTTATTATAGGGATGGGTAAGATTAAATATGTTAAAATGATAATAATTTCCTTAGAAGAATCCAACCAGAGCTCGAAACAGCACACATCCGAGAGAACTTCATGTATTCTTTTTTTTTTTTTAACTTGAAATGGCTCATATCATGGATAAATTGCAGTCATTTGTAGAGATGAAAAATATAAATGAAAAATATCTAAAGCAGACACAAAATGATATGTCTTCATTGCACAAAGATGAATCTTTAACGAAAATCACAGAGCACCTCACGAAGAGAGAATCGTAAAAATAAGATCGAATAACAAATGAGTAGGATTGGCGCAAAAAGCTAGAAAGATACTTGTAATAAATCAATATCAAATAGAAAAAAACTCTGCTGGCAATCATACAGTTTGCAATTATGCTGCCAAAGATAAGTTCAAGAAAAGAAGCCAAAAATAAATCCATGAAGAATATTTGTGTAATAGTAACCAGCAATCAAAACAGTCAACATAGTATTTTCCAGTTTTGAAGTTGATCTGGCTGACAGTGTATGTATCGCACGTACATGCAGCATCGATGGACCTAGGGGACATGAAGACATTTACTTATTACGTCTAAAGAAAGAAGTTGAGTTTGTTTTCGATAATTCGCTACTTAATAGTTTTTTTAAATGAAATTACAGATGAGAGAGAGGAAATAGATTCTTTTCAAAATTGTATAACTATATTGAACCTGTTCCAAATTGTATCTTTATGGGCTCGAAGTTATTATCGATTCTCCTATATATTTATCCCCAGTTAAATCTGTGAAAATATATTAGAAGTATCTCCAAGCACACTGGTTTCATT
>OY735198.1:20225964-20268464 GCA_963457665.1 Thysanoteuthis rhombus | reverse complement strand
AATGATCCTACAAGACGTAGTGTACATTTTCTGTTTTTTTATGTCAAAAGTTTGCCCATTTTTAACTTGGAGGAAACATTATCCTGCTTTTCTTTGAAATATCTGTACTGCCTGCAACAGTATGCTTTTGACTTTGATCAAACTGAGTAAGGATCTGAATTTGTTTTTTCTTGTATTAAGTGCAGGTGAGTGAAATCGCATTGCAAACTCGTAGATGAAGTGGGGCCATCGTATGCATAAACGTGTACACGTAAAGGATAGTTTATATCTATCTATCTATCTATCTATCTATCCATCTATCTATCTATCTATCTATCCATCTATATATATATATATATATATATATACATATATATATATATATATATATATATATATATATATATATATATATATATATATATATATATATATATATATATATATATATATATATATATAACAACTTTTATTTTGTTAACAAATTGATGAGGCTTTCCTTTGAGGAAAATAACTTGTAATTGTTCTTTACATTCAGCGCCCAGTTTATTTGGTTTCACAGAGACATCCAAAACAAATTGAGCCAACACTTTTTACTTGCTAGGTATTTTGCAACCACAACCTATTCAACGTTGATCAATAACATTTAAGCCACTTTTTTCTCGCAATCGTAGACATGTCTCATCTATTGTTTAGATGCAATAAGATCAAATTCTGTTTGATTCAATTCAGTAACAATAGTTCGCTAACTATTAACAGTTCCAATATCAACATTAGACTTCATTATCGGATTCCTTTAATGTTTGTGTCGGATTGAGGCCAACAGCTCACTTTTCGTAGACATTTTCCCAATTTTTTATGTTACTGTTTTGCTAACTCTTTGTCCCGGCGATTTGCGATAATGAATTGATAATCAATATCCTTCATAGTACTAGAACTTGAGACAAGGTAGATCATTGGATGTTCGTAGGTTTGTTGTGTAGCACTCGGAATTTGAATCGGCTTTTCAGTCTTTTTATCGCTCCGATTATAAATTTCTGTGACTTGGTTTAATGAGAATTGAACAATTTTCAACAGCCAATTTGGCACTTTCTATTCGACATGTTCATGGCTTTACCTATTTTGAACAATACAACGTGTTATTCCGCTTCAAGTTTTGCTGCAATATATTTGTCTGGGGACCTCGGAACGGATTTTTTTAATAACAATCTATTTACAGTTTCAACCTTATCAGTGAATTTATTTTTCAAAAACGTAATCTGCATATGGAAGAGAAAAACGGTCATTTAAAATTGTATTCTATCAAATAATAATCAAAGTTATAAGTTAGCTTTATTGTTTTGGTTTATTATTCAGAGTCAGTTTTTGTATTGAATAAAACAAGACAATTAGGGAACAAATTGAAAAATCAATCTTGTCATAATTGTGCAAGCAGTTTTGCCACTGAAAAATTAGTCTGACGCCGTTCATGTTTTAAATTTAATGCAGAAAAGGCAACAGTCGACTGGATACTTTAGCATATTTTGAAGTAGGAATATGCTATGGGACATAGTACTTCCCGAAATTTAGCCAATATCACTATCATGGGCGTCGCTTATTTAACTCGATAACCATGGCTCCACAGCAGTTACATGCTATTTGTTAAATGATTTAGAATGAAAAGAGCCTCGGAAAATCTAAAATATGCACTCGGTAATATGCCATATATGAGTTGATGAAAAATGTTTATTTTCCCTTTCGTATAACTCAGTCAATGTAAATAGTCTTTTTTGTCTCTGCTTGTTTGTTTTCTCGAAAAAAAAAATCCGTGATTTGCTTCGTTTCGTTAGAAAAGAGTGTCATTTTGATCAAAGTTTCCAAAGTTAGTGCGGATAACATTGGAGAAAGAAAGGAAAAGAATTGAGTAAACATTCCAACCTGCAGGGAAATTTGTTGAATCAACATCCTTGCATTTTAATCACTTGCATAATGGATTTTGCACGAAATATAGCAATGGAAATATTGAAACAGATTGAGCTGACAATTGCTTGTCTGCTCTACACACCCACAGACGTACACATCTAAACCATCAAACATACAAATATATATTTACATACATATTTAAACCACTAAATATGTATACATGCACATGCATATATAAACAATCAAGCACACACACACGTAGACACACAAATACACACGATCACACACAAACACATACATACATATATGTAGGTATATAAATGGATGGATAGATATCGTGTAGAAAGCTTAACAGCTTTAAACAAAGAAAGAAAGAGTAAACACTCCAACCTGCAGGGAAATTAACTCGTAGACAATTTTTTTTTCTTGCTCATCGTATCAAATTATCAGTTGTAAGTTTATTTTCTGTAGCAGCCCTGATTTTTCCAATTGTTTATTCTCTCTTCGTTGTCTAGGTCAAATGGTACATTCAAGATGTAACAGGTGATTATTTTTAAAAAAAGTTCTAATGATATATAACGCAATTTATAATAATTGTGTAGGATCATATGTATCCATTTATTAATTACACAATTATCCCACACGGAGAAACGAATGGGGCAGATATAGAGGGTAAATAAACAAAATTGAAATCTTGGAACAGATATTGGGTCTTTACATTATCGGCAGCTGTTTACCTTAATGGTAAGCGTAATGCTACGTTGAAATAGCTCCCCTATTAGTTGCAGGTTCGATTCTTGCAGTAGCCCCATTTTCTTCGAATGTTTTTTTTCTATCCATGTTGTTTCTGCCATCTAGTACATTCAACATAAAATAATTGTTGATCATTCCAAATAAGAGTTTTTTTTATACCATATGAAACAATCCATAATTATACATATATATATATATATATATATATATATATATATATATATATATGTGTGTGTGTGTGTGTGTGTGTGTGTGTGTGTGTGTATGTGTGTATTTCATGGTGACTCATGTTGAGTGGAACGCTGTTGCAACTGTCATATCATGTGCTGCTGCTGTTGGTGACTTATCTATATTTAGGGTATTCGGGATAACGCGGTGGATGATCTGATAGGATATGCTATAGGTGTTTGATACGATTAGGGGCCAAGAAAGGATGAAAAGTAGCCTTAATATCTCACCATGAAACACTAATTTGTCTGGTTATAAATACTCACATCTTTATATTTGATATGGATCAGTCTTTACTCATAGATAGTCCAAATCATAAAAATGATAATCGACATACACCCAAATATATATATATATATATATATATATATATATATATATATATATATATATATATATATATATATATAGTAAGCTGTAAGAATGAAAGTATTTCTGAAAACTGACGATATCATTCAAATGACAAATTAATTTCAATTTACATCGCGTATACATTATATTCTAACTCTGTCCCAATGTTTTGAGGACGATCAAAAGAGAACCTCTAAAGTTACTATAAATACTATTCATATCTATTTTTTGAATCTGAATGGCTTCTGTTCTGAATTTACCAAACAACTGATCGTCCTCTCAGGGTCTCATAAATGAAAAAAAAGCGTATGGAGATCCTTGGTAATCCAATCGTTAGAAGCTCACTCTTGGTGTGTCGGGGAGTGATACACAGGTTTGTTTCAGGGGCTGTCAGAAGTATATCAAATCGAGTGTCAATGTTCTTCTGAAGGTCCCACGCGAAAGCTTGTAGCCTTTCCGGAGTTAGAGAGACTGATCCCCCATTTTACCAATGGTTTGGAGAGACAAAATGAATTCATACCTTTCCAAGGGCATCATCTTGACCCATGATCACCGATTCAGTTGTCTGAGCCCCTACTGCTACGCAGATCAAACCATTTTTTCATCGTACACGCATTCTCTCTTTATCCTTTATATATTCCTGCATATTTTATCAAAATTGCTGCGTGCAGGCCTTTTCTGGTCAGTGGGTACATTCGCCTCGGACTACCCCATCAAGCGTGAAGATATGTTGTTATAAAAAAAGATCACGATCTCGGGTCATAGAACGATGATGAAAGAGTGATCAGTATAAGCTTGAGGGAAGATGGAAAGATGTGAACATTAATGCACTGGGAAAACATCCAAGTGTTCAAAGTTTGACGTACAGAAGTCAACAATGGCGATAGTTCTGTTCGAGTAAATTTGGCTGTTGCTAACAGCGTGTCTGGTATTGTTGTTACAGAGATACACTGTTGAGTTAAAGGATGGTGAAAAAAATGCGAGAGGGCCAATAAGGGGTAAGCCAAAGGCTCTAGCAAAACACCAATGAAAAGAAAGAAGAAATAATCTTAAAAAGGAAAACCAAGATGATTATGTAAATGCCATTGTCTAACTTCCTGATACATACATGGGCAAAAGTAAGTTATTTCGTCTATCGCAATGGCAAGGTATAGGACCACCAGTGTAGATCAAATTAGTTACATATATATATATATATATATATATATATATATATATATATATATATATATATATATATATATATATATATATATATATATATATGAAGGTTTTTCCCCGTAAAACAAAACAGATTGGCATACTCATGACCGGATGAATATATATATATATATATATATATATATATATATATATATATATATATATATATATATATATAACCACATGACGGCTCCATTCCTTCCATTAATTTAACTCGACGAAAGCATTTAGTAAAAATAAACAATACATTCGTCTTAAAATTTTGGAATTTGGTCCACTTTAGTCGCGTAATTCAAAACAAATCAAACAAAAACAGGAATCGTTTATTCATTCACATATTTCTAGTGATTAATACGATGGACGACTTTCAAGGTTTTTCAATCGTTCTCAGCTTTCGAATATTGCCAGTACCAACCCGGCAGTTATAGCAGCTTAGATATAATGTAATTTGTTCTCCTGGACCCTATTGTCTGCGTTTCAATGCTGGATACCACTAGTTATATTGTATTTTGAGTGTTATCATCTTTTCTTTGCACTGTCATAAAAGTGACACCCCCTTTCTCTCTCTCTCTCTCTCTGAATAGTACACCTAGCGACGGCTGTGAAATGGATCGGCTGAAACGTTGTGGAACTAGCATAGATAACAGGATAAAATGAATGTCATTTTCTGAATAACCCTTCGGACAATAATGGCTCAACTTAAAATTACAGACTACATCGACATTACGGTTATCATGTTCATAAATAGTACGAACATCTTTAAATACCGAATTGAAATTCCAGATATGCTGTTTATTGCAAATGCAACATAGAGAGAATTCAGTTGACATCGATCAGAAAATCGATCGATTGAGGAAACTGATTTTGATACTGAATTTCCAAATTGTTAAGGAGCAATCATAGAATATCAGTAAAACCAACAGAATAATATCAGTATATATTTGTACGCATATGTTCCGTCAATTTTGAAAGCAAAGAAAAACGAGAGGAAGTCACTGATATTTGTCAATAACGAGTGAGATAAAAAAAAATACACATCCATGCAAATTGGGTTTTATTGAGAATAATATATACCAGATCACTTGTAAATTACTCTGGAATGATAACTTCGTGATATTTCTTATTATTTGATTAGTCATAATGATACCAAAAGATCATTTCAGTATTGTTTGATGAATCTAAAAGGATTTTTGAAATTGATTTGCTGGATAACCATTTTGAAATTAAACGCAAAGAAAGCTACCTTAAAGTTAATAAGTTTTAAAATCTATCATCCTCTGAGTATGCATGTGACAATTTGATGAATGAGGCAGTTATTCATTCTGTACCGGGGTCAGTTCAAAGTCCAGGCTCAGGTGATTTCAGGATGTCAGATGATGATTTTTAAGGTCGGCATTTGGGACATCAGTTGTATACTATCACTTTATCTATTTAAATTTTGTTATCTACAAAGAAGCTTCAAAGTCAGTGAAGTAATGTTTTTATTAGTATAGGTCTGTTCTGATGTGCAAATAGTGAAATAGTTGACATTATCGACAATTTGATTGGAGCTTAAATGTCGACCAAAACTGTGTATTCTCATTTTGTAATGATTTCTTCGAGAGGGGCAGGAATACATTTCTTATCAAGCTAAAGGTATAATGACAGTTTAGATTATGATAAGCTTTGTGAGGTAACCCAGTCTAAGGGGTTTATACCTAAAATCAAAGAAGGTAGCCAGGAACCACACCAATATCCTGATGAATCACGAGGCACTGTTTGAAGCCGTGGGGAGCAATGTTTGCTGACTCTCTCAATCGATATGATAAAAAGAGAAAGAATGAGGTGTCCTCTTTAAGGGACTGTGGTAATTATTCTTTGTCACTAGTGTCAGTGGTAGGTGTTTAGCGTCACTTAAAAGCTTGGATTTCAAATAATGATTTCCAAGGTAAACATTCAAAATTCTGATGTAGTCAAATATCTTAGCTCTTCTCCTTAGCAAATATATACATGGATAAATGAACAATTTTAATTTAGCGTCTAATAGCAGAATTAAGAGATTATGAATAGTTATGATATTATTGACTGAATATCAATATTAGCCTAAAATTAAGCCGTTTAGCTCGACATGGTACGGGGATGCTCAAGCAGGGAAATCGGTTGCAAAAAATGGCAGATGGGTTGACTTGAGATGATGCAGTATGAACCCTATGATCAACAATTCCTTGACCTTCCCAAGAGATAATCAAATCACTTATCTCACGTTTGAAGACCAAATGTGCTGTCGTTCCAGTTGTAATATCGGATTTATAATGGGGATAACACGTTTCATAAATTACTAAGCATCCAAGTTATGTGCTATGCACCTGATGTAATTCCATCCCTGCCAAATATTACTTGTCAATGTCCAATAATGTGGACATTCACTGCCTTCACAATTTCAAATATTTGATTTCAAGATATTTTGTATGTTGAATAGGTTTGGACAAAGGAAATTGATAATAAGGAAATAATTATTGAACTTCTCTCAGAGAGATTGTACATGACAATTTCTCCTAATATGTATGACTGCAATTACGATGGATTGATATGAACGGTCAAACCAAACAATATTGACTAGTTTTCTCTACAGACAAATGAGAATGTGACAGGTATGGATCATAATACATATACGAATACCTGGAGTTCGATTAATTGGTGAGGTTTTGCCATCGAATGTATTACGCTTGAGATATGATTCATAGGTCATGAATGGTTTGGTCATAGATACTTTTCAATCTTTTTTCCGAATAAGCGTTTGTGATCCTTTTCCTAACAACAAGTAAAATACTAGTTCTATTACTATTAGCAAAAGCCTTTAATTGTTGGTCCTCGGATATCGACCTTCTCCAAAATTTTCCACACCTCTCTATCATGGGCGTCATGGAGCCAATACTTTCTGAAATCGTTACGCCATCACAGCATTTTATTTTTTCTCCGATTGTATGGTCTCTGGGGAAGTAAGATACGAATTGTGAAGTAAAGTAGTTGTCTTATTTATATATGATGAAATATATTTGAAAGAAATACATTCTATGTCATATTCAAATCTCAACGAAATGTTGCCTAAAAAACTTATCCAGCCATTGTGAGTGAGAAGATACTGTAAATCAGATAGTGAATATTGCTATGCAAGAGGATCACGGAAAAAATGGAACGTGGAGATCCTTATTGGGGAACGAAAAGAATTTTGTTATTAGGTTCGGAAAATGGAAATTTCGGGGTGAATAAAAACCATCGAAACGGTAAAACATCATACTTATCGTCATATATTGATTCATAACAATGAAATGAATTTTGATAACTATATAATCAATAACATCTAATTTTAAAAAATAATACAGTTAAAATGCTTATGAATTCGTTGGAAACTGAAAATGTACCGCTTTTTGTAACCATTACTCGAAAATAATTTTGAATTCTATAAAATCATAGATGAGCTTCAAGTTATTAGCAGTTAGTTCTATTTTATTATTTTCTCCTTGTATGTTGTACGAATCCGTAGTATAATAACATACAAAATTAGGGTTTACCTCTGAAGATAGACAAGTAAAACCTAAATAGCTATATCTAAAAGTTGGAACTTTCCCTTAATTCAATCCTCTTGGGAATAAAAAGATGTTCCTTTTTCTTTATCCCAGCGAACTCATAATCATACGCACGATCGCACATTCTATTTGCTTGTCTCGTTGACCTCGTGGGAATTTCAATATACATGTCTCCAAGGTTTATTACATACCTGGCCACATCTGAATTCTCACAATCCCCTCACTGGCCCTCTGAATATAGGAACATTTCTTTATATACATAATTGACAGCCCATCTGGATTGAATCATTGTATATTCGTGAATCAGACACACGCTCAGTTCTTCTTAAAATAGACACATTTATGTTTATAAGGTACGTCTAAGGAATATTCAATCGAGCCCAGCATCTATTGTTGCTTGGTATCACATAACCCATTGAGGATTTAGAGAAGTTGTAATCAAAATTATCTCATTAGTCTTGAAATCCTTCCACATAGCAATGTTAGTTCGCCTCTTTGATCTCTTTAATCGATTTCAAATAATAATACAATGGCTTTTACTCATTTCCATCAAAAAAAGATTATGATAGGAGGCCCAAATCATTTTTTTTTGTGCATACAAATGATTAGAAGCAATACCTGTTTCCCTAAAAATGTATGACAGGAACTATATATATATATATATATATATATATATATATATATATATATATATAGCAAATGAAAAATTATCCAGTACGTTTCAAAAAATGACTCAACATCCTTATATGGTTTCACAATTGGTTGAATGTAATATAAATATTTTTATCAGCAGACCCTTTAACTTGATTTAAACATAGCTCAGAAAGCTTTGATTATTTTCATATATATTGATTGCATCTAACATGATGAGGTGCGTTTTAATAGGCAAAGTTTTGGTGTTTCTTCTTTTCTTGTACCTCGTGCAACTTTTGCATCGCCGACTTCTTTTCACTTTGGATTCAAGAACTTTATCGCGAATAACCCTATACTTAAAAAAAATCAAAACAAAACAAAAACAGTGCGAAATGAAAATGATTTGTCGGTAACTAATTATAGAAACCTTTTGATTTCCTCGAAGAGAAAACGTTTTTAAGGAATATTTCATCAAAGTAATCAATCAACACATCATAAACAAGGACTCTGAAAAAATAAAAATCTGACACACGCAGAATGCTGATATAAAATAGATTCTAATTCTGCGAAAAATAGAGGTATGAATTCCTAGAGGGAGGAAAATATATTACTTTATTCGTTCAACTACAAGGAATCAGAGTAATTTTTTTATTTCATTGTCAAATGGCCAGATTCTGATCGTTGACAAACTAAAGAACAAAGATTAATATTGTGGCTATAAATACATGTCTAAATCAGTCTTGTAATTGCATGGTTATTCGTATGCAGGATATATTTGACGAACATTAAAATAACATGAGAGACAAATAAGATAAAACTATTGATTTTCCTAATATGAATCTATGTGTGGACATAACGCTGTTGAATGAAGTTTAGCAGGTAGTGCCATAGGGAGTTTGATCCTCATTCAGTGTCAAAGCAAAGATTCAGAGCCTTTTTAGCTCGTAAAATGGATAAGAATTTGTGATACCAACTCACCAAAATCTTTGCAGCCTGCCTCGAGAGGATCTTACAAAACTTAGATTGGGAAAATAAAAGAGTCAGAATAGATGGCAGTTACGTGAGCAATCTCAGATTTGTAGACGACATCGTTGTTTTTGCGGAGAACCTGTGTGAACTGAATGGCGGAATCAAGAAAATAAGCCTTCATATGAATTCTATCTAAACGAAGATCATGAACAACAAATATAGAGAAATAGTAATGAAATGATCAAAATTGAAAACGAAATGCTGGATAAAGTAGACCACTACATCTACCTACGACAACATATCTCAATGAAATTTTAAAAAAAGAAGAAAAGAAAACTATTCCAGCGAAGTGTCGTCTTAAGGGTGGCAAACCTTCAGCCGAGCAAGCTTAAACATCAAAAATGAGATCATCTCATCAGTCCTAAAAAAGAAGAAAGAAACATGCTTAGCATTACATGGAAAGATATTAGGGAAAATGGGAAAAATCTTAGAATCTATCATAAAACACGAATGGCAAAGGGCAGATCATGATGCAAGAATGGCTGACATCTGCTGGACATTACGATCTAAAACATAATCCCCAGAGATCATATGCAAAACCAAGGCCGGCAGAATATAAAATGGCGAGACAGAGTTCAGCAAGATTTCACTTCGCGACGCCCACGATAAAGATGTGTGGCAAATCCAGTGGGAAGTTTATCTCCAACAACGGACGAAAACAGGCTGATGATGTTGACTTATATCCAAGATTCCCTGCACAAAATTGAGCTATGTTGATTAGATGTCTACCTTGTCTTGAGGTATATTCAGAAAGTACGATTTCGAGTCCCTTGTCAGCTTTGAGGCCTTGATGTATCTCGACATAGAGGACTTGGGGGATGAATAGAATAACACTCTTCTATAGGGTCGCACGTTCGGTAGTAATTGAGTATATATATATATATATATATATATATATATATATATATATATATATATATATATATATATATATGGGAAAGGACATTTTCCGATTCTTTAGAACAGTTCAGAAAGAAGTATCATAAATGTTGTCTCATACTCAAGATAAATGTTTACCGTTGGTTTAACCATTGAGTCTTTGTCACGATGCTAACACTAATCAGCTACTTGTTGCCGGGTAACATTCGATCATTATTAGCAGAGTTCCGTGTCAACCCTGTTCTCGACTATAATTGCTATTCTTCTCAGTGAAGAGTCAGCGAGATGATTACATTAAAACTAAAGTGTTGTAAGCAGCTGTCAAAATATGCACTCACTTCATAATACTTTGAGGGTTGTAACTAATCTTAAAACAATTATAACAAATTACGCAGCAGTTAAATCTTTTTATCAAAGAATTTTTATCAAGAATGTTAGAATTTCAACGGAAAATGTTACATTTGCTAAACACAGTCGTCGGTTTCTCTTTGATTGAACTATATTTTTCATATATATTCAGATCTTTCCAGTGAACTTTATTTTTCCAATATCGATTACTTTAAAAGAAACAATAACTCTTCATTATTGATTTTTGTTACCATTTGCCTCCATCTTAATTGTTGTTACTTATTATAGAAGTTGAACACCGACCAGTTTCCCCTTCAGCAGTGAGTGAATAAATTAACAAACGCAAGTCTGAATAAAGGATAAGTTCCTGGTGAAAATTGAACCTACAATCCTTTACACCGGTTGGTGTCTTGCTTGGCTGGGTCCACTCTTACCGCTAATAGTAGCTGATGATTAGAACGATTCAACGAATGTTTTTTTTTCCCTAGAATATGATTTTTTTCACCGATATGTATTCATGTTTTTGTAACTGGATGGAAACATAAAACTTAATTGGAATTCGAACCACCAGAAAGACGTAACTAAAGATGCAAGAGGAGTAAAAAATTTTCTAGTGATCAAAATTCCGATTGTTGCACGCGCACGCCTGTGTTAGATGTGGCACTATTAATTAAATAATACGTTTTACTGAAAAACAGCAGAAGTCCCTGGCAAACGACAGACGTTACCATCGAGGTGACGATTGGATCGTATTACTAAGGGAAACTGATCCCATATCAATGGGAGGAAACCTATGTAATTAATTCAGAACAGATAAGCTAACGCTCCTAGACTTAATAACCCTGCTATAATAAGTTGGATGCCGTTCAAACAGATCATCCAACGAAGACATTTTTATCCGATTGGAATGAAACTCTTGATATTTCGATTCACAAGTCTCGCCCCCTTACCTTGTTCTTAGATGCTCAATATAAACTTAGATGTTCCTTCCTCTCTAGACGTATAGAATTGTATTTCGATCAATAATTTCTTACACTGATTGTAAGATGCAACAATACCAGTGTGCTACTCCATAGAAACTGCTATTTGACAAAACTTCATTTTGCAGTATACTGTGTTAGAAATGTTGGTGAAAAATTTGGAAAAAAGGGGTGATCAATAAATAAATTAATTCACTAGCCTTTTTTTGGATGATCGCTAAAAGAGTTCCAATTTTCAAAAATAAGCCTCAACGCCTTTCAATATACGGTGAGGGGCCGATTTAACATTAATCGTAAATATACATTATATCGTAAACTGAATCCGAAAGGAACGATGTAGTGGGCGTTAATGAACAAAAAAAATTTACAACATTGGTGCAGCATGTATGTGCAATACATACATACTTACATGCATACGTTATAGCCAGCTGAGAAAACATACATTGACAGTTATAGTGATAGTTTTGGCTGACTCTTCCTGTGAACTTGCATCCATGATCGACTTGAAACTTATATGAATCGAATATAGATATTGTTTTTCTTGTAAAGGAATCATGATGAACTTATAAAAACACATAATTATGTATGAAAAAAATACCCTTTTCTCCTGAAACTTTAACGTTTGTACTATCGTCGACCCTGGAGCAGTTAGAAGTTGCATCATCATCATCATCATCATCATCATCATCATCATCATCATCATCATCATCATCATCATCATCATCATCATCATCATCATTGCGTGCGTTGTTGGACACACACCTTCTTCAAGATTCGTCAGATCTCATTATCATTAGTATCACGGAACTAGTACTTCCGAATTTGGTCTAGTACGTCACGCAATTTTATTTCCTATCTGACACAATGTCGTATATGATCTCTGGGGATCCTCGTTGTGTAGTTATTGTTCGATGAGCTATAAGTATGACAAATACAAATATAATGAAGTGATAAGAAAAATGAAGATAGATGTCTATCTTCATCATATCATCATCATCACCATCATCATTGATATTCTGGCATCGGCCATAAAACATACAAAGATTGACCTGTCCTAGTCATCATTGGCGTTGCTGAGCCAGTAATTTCTGAACTTATCCAGTTCGACCCGCCAATTTATTTTCTGCGGGACAAATGATCTCTGGGAATCCACGTTTCTGTCGCGATTTCCATTGGTTGCCTGCGATTCTGGCAACATAATTAGCCCATTGCTATTTGATTTTTCTTATTTTTTCTATCATGTCTTTTTTCCCTCTAAAATACTATGCTGACTTGTGATCTCCCAAGATAAAGTTGAGCAAGATTCTTCGTTGTGCACATTGCAATGTCCTGTCTCTGGGGGACAATCATTTGATTACATTCGAAGTTTCAGCTCCATAAGTGACTATCGGTCTCTATTGATTTCTAAAAGCTATTTTCTATTCATTTTTCCAAATGAAAGTTTGCTTTGTATTAACTCAACAACCTTTTGTGATATTGAGATAAGCGGTCATGGTATTTGTTCCCATGATATTGTCTACAAGCCTCAGCCAGTTTGATTACATTTTTGAATTAATACGTTAATAATTGTTATCAGAACCTGGAACAGTTTTTTTGTTTTCATTTGGCACTTTCTTCTTTCGTTTCTGAGATCAGTGTCTAATTTTGATAACGCCTTGGAAAGCCGCAACCTGCCGATCAGCGATTTGAATACTGCATTTTACATAATAAAGTTAAAACTATCGTCTCAGTTTGTATCTCAGATCTAAATTTAATTTACGAAACTTCATCTTCTCTTTCTAACTTTTTATTATAGATCAGGATACCAGATTAGATGATTGAAGTGTGAGATGTTTCCGATATTTTTTGGAATTTAAGAAAATGTGTTTCTCCATAACGACACGTTGATTCGATTTCGAGGTCAACGTTCATGTAACCCAGTTTCTTTATCTAATAGTTTTTAATTAATATCCAGTCAGTTTAGGAAAAGATCCAGTTTGTATTCTGACTCTATCAGGGAAATAGCGTCGGTCATGTAAAAGTTTCATTTGAGTGATCTACTGCACCTGTTTTTAAAACGAATGTAAATCTGTTTCAGATGATAATAATCGTTTTTTTTTTGTCACTGAGTTGCTGTGTCCACGATGCAAGCTGATAACAATCTGTGGTATATAGTTCTATCTGTGCTCTTTGCTGTTTCAGTTGACGCCGTAAACAGCTGCTTCCAAAATGTAAGAATTGATTGGCAACCCGGCCAAAGATAAGGAAGAGTAAAGGTTGAAAAAGGTTATTGATTTGTGCTCTGCTTGAAAATGAAAATCAACGAATATTTTTTTCCTGAGAAGCGCCAATAAGTAAAAAAGATAGAATATATATATCATTGTAAGTTACAGACAAAATCCATTCATAGATAACATCATTGTTTAGCATTGTCAGACACAATGTTACAACTTAGAAGCAGCCAGCTCGTATCAGATACCAACAAGTGGTTTAGAAGGGTAACATACGAAGGTTTTTTGGAAAAAAACGAACTTTGGGTTAAAAGCCGTATTCTTGGGACGTTAAAGAGTGCTCTCATGTTTTGTAGCAAAGAATTCGACCTCTGGTATGAAAAAAACAAGCATCACGTCGGGTTGATTAGTATTTGATCTACACATGCTAGGATAAATGCATGTATTGGATGTCTAGCCTTCTTTCATCCTTTCCACCGACAATAATCACATTGATAAAATGCATTTTGTGATCGTTGAGTTTCTGGAGAGGTAACAATCTGCAAAATCCCCATAGAAAATATTACATTTACCGACCGATGAGACACAAAAAGACCAAATGAAGATGCCCCTTTTGAAACGGACGTTATTCATATATTCATTCAGGGAATGATGATTTCAATGTTTATAAATAACTTGTAGAGAAATGAAATGTAGAAATAAAACGATGGTTCAAACAAAACTGAAATAAAACTAATAATTGTATTTCCCTTAAGCTTATGAATACGCTGTTGTTTTTATTGTCCACGAAATAACACAAATACACGAGTATATGTATCAACCTAGTTATATATCTATGTATATATCTATCTATATGAGTGTATACATATGTGCGTGTTGATATATATATATATATATATATATATATATATATATATATATATATATATATATATATATATATTTATTTTTGCGCATGTATATGTATTTATGTATGTATGTATGCACCACAAGCAAATATATAGAATATCAAAACACGTTTGAATAAATATGTAAGACATTCTCTAGGGTGCAAAAGTAATGAAATGACTTTTGTTTTAGACAGAGATAAAATTGAGTCTGGCATTCTACACCAGAAATTGGAAATTTCCATTATTCAACCATTCAAAGGTGTTGCTTTCATGGGATTCTCAAACCTTGTTGCCTCTATGAATTCCCGTTAAAACATGTACTTGCTTCAACTCGGTACTTCTTTGTGAATAGATTTTGCTTTTATATATATATGAATGGATTTCGCACACACACACACGCACACGCGCACACACACACACACACACACACACACACACACACACATATATATATATATATATATATATATACATATATATATGTGTGTGTGTGTGTGTGTTTGTGTGTGTGTATAAGTGTCTGTATGTTTCTGTTTGTGTGTGGAGTTCCTCGAGTATGCACGCTTGCACTGTGGCAAGTATGCATATATACATGAATTATACGTATATATATATATATATATATATATATATATATATATATATATATGAGTGTACCCGGATGCGTATATCTGATTTGTTCCTGCAGTTTGAAATCACGTGGTGATAAGTCAAAGGTCGAATGGAATCAAACATGGACAGTGAGAGTATATCAGGGATCCAATACTCTGATACATATATATATATATATATATATATATATGTATCAATATATATCAACATATATATATATGTATATATATATATATATATATATATATATATATATATATATATATGTATATTTATATGTGTGTGTATGTGTGTGTGTACGCAATGAGAGTTAAATGTATGAATTCCAATCGATAATTGTATTTCATACCATAATATGATTACACCATAGTCATTATGCTAATAATAAACTGAACACAAATATTCTAGTCGCATATCCATGCACACACACACACATACACATACACACACACACACACACACACACACACACTCATTCGTATATATATATATATATATATATATATATATATATATATATATATATATATAATATATGTTATATGAAACAAATGAATATGCGTTACATGGCTCTCATTTGAATTATTTTACTCTGAAAAGAGAAAGCTAGCCGAATAATTTCCAAAACCAATCTAATATATAAAGCAGCCAAACGAAACTACTCATATTTCAAATCTTGATTGAAATTTCAAAGTGAATTCACTTTCAAAGAGGAAAATATTGTAGAATCATCCAAGCATGAAATGAAGTCTGATAAAGACTGTCAATACAAAGCAGGGATAAAGAATTACCTACCAGCATTGGACAATGCATTAGACGCGAAGCGTATGCACTCACAATCATTCGACTAACAACAAACGCCAGAGATAACGTCATCAGACACAAGATAGTTGAGAAAAAAAAAACAAAACAGAAAGCAGAGATGATGAGCGAAAATAAACAATATATCCTCAGAAATAGAATTTGAAATTATTAAGTGTTACTACCTTGGCTTATGGAGGGTCAACCCCCATTCCTACTCATATTCGAACTGAATATGGTTACAGTAACTTTTGTATAGTACATTTATATTACACCAAGTTGGTGAAATGCTCAAAGTCACAAAACTTTGACTAAAAATAAATAAATTTGTAGTTTTAATTTGATCAAATATTCAATCAATCCGATTAGGATATGAATTTTTTTCTCATAATCAATAGTTAGTGAACATACATTACAAATGACTTTTTTCATAAGCTTTCCTCTTCAACATTTTTTTAATCCGTTAGAATAAAATGAGCCACTTAGTATTTGTAAGAAATCATTATATATAAGACTTTTCAGTTCGAGCATAAGAGAGTCACGCACTGATCACTTGGTTATGATTCCAAATCACAGTAGGGGAATGTTCATCCTTCATACTTTTTCAAAGATTTGTAAGTATTATCAGTTGAGCTTAGTTGGTAGGAGACTCGCCCGTGGGTTATATTTCATATCAACGTAAGGAAATGAAGACTTTACAAATATAACAGGACAAACAATTGTTAAAGAATTTACTCACAATAATTTGGTGAGGATTGTTCCTTTCCCCTTTTTTTTGTCTTTACAGTAGAAAAAACAAAGTCGATTCCAGGCTTGCACTAAAATTGACAACAATGATTGTTAAGTAAGAAAGAGAGAACAAAAAGGTGAGATGAAAAAAAAAACAAAAAAAAACGTAAGCACCACATTTATATTATGTTGTCTGTGGAGGGAGATGTAATCAGTTTGATAGGAAGACATTACAATGTATTTGTTTATCGATTTTAATACGACTACAGAAACAGGGATGATAATAATGTTAACATTACTTGGTGGTATTTGATAGAGTGGAAAAATGATATTTTCACATGGTGTTTGAGAAAGGTTAAAATTGTCTCTTTTTCAAGATGTTTTTTTAAAGTATTTCAAATCTAAAAACTGTTTTCCAGACATTTTTGTTACTTTATCCATAATGACTTCGGTTCCCTATGAATAGTCCTTGTCAACAGAAAATATTTAGTTCGGCATCCAACGATCTTTCAAATATAAAGATGCTGATGGGAATAAGATTCGATGGAAATTAATAATCCGTCAAAATCAAAGATGCAAAACTGAAGAAGGAAGACAACTACATCTAACTAGGACGATGAATCCCTTTGAAACCCACAAAAAAAGAAATTATCATGCAAAGAAATACTCAAGGATGGCAAACCTCCGGTGGAGCAAGATCAAGCTCAACAAACAAGACAATCCCAATAATCGTAAAGAATAGCATACAAATGATGCATCCTCCCGATAGTCACTTACAGAGCTGAAACATGAAACTTAACCAAGGGACACACTCACAGACTGAAGAGCATGCAACGCACCCATAAGAGAATCATGCTCAACCTCACATCGAGGGACCACAAGACAGCACGATATATCAGGGAGAAAACGGGAGTCTGAGACATCATATAATCTTCTAGAAAACTTATATGGCAATGAGCAAGTGATATTTCAAGGATGGTAGACAACCAATGGACATAAAGACTAACAACATGGATTCCCAGAGATCACATTGAAAACCAAGGCTGCAAGAAGGAGAAATGGACTAAACAGATTCGGAAAATACTGGCTCTGTGACATCCACGATAGAGAAATGGTACAGATCCAGGGGAAAGTGTATATCCAACGCCAAACGATAGATGATTGATGATCATGATTATCATGATGATCATGATGATAAGTGTATTCGAGAAAATATTGTTTACTTGTTTACTAAAATATTGCGGAAATCATTTGTTTACAACCAGTCTGTTTACAGTTTCAATAAGAATGTCTGCTGAGTCACTTTTTCCCACAACTAGGAGATGAAAACCTCATATTTACATCTTTCTCACAAAAGTGTGGATGAGCAAAAATGACGGAAACATGTGTAAGAGAGGTCACCAATTGAAAGGTTGATAGATTTTAAAAAGAATAACATTGAAAAAACAACAAGGGATGCAGCTAGAGAAAAATTAATGGCTGATTTTATAAATTCCATCTGCTGAATTATCGAGTAGAACAAATTCAATTTCGACTGTATGATAGACAAATCTTAAGACGGTCAACAGGTTGATGTATTCTTACAGGTAAAGGACGACTGACACTCATAGATTTTTTAATTTTTTAAAGTTATTTTAACTTAAATCAGATCTCCGACGTCTTTACTCAGTAGAAAATAGCTAGGATCATGTGCCAAATGTTGCTAAATGTGGTAATACCAATATTTCTTGATGCTCTTTGATACATGCTTATTACAAGATAACTGTAGGGAATAAAAAAAAAGCCATATTCTTCAAGATATCTCGAGGACATCTGATTTTGTTCAAATTTATACTCCCCAATCGCTAAAACACAATTTCTAACATTGTCTTTAGCCGAGTGGGATATAATTAAATAAAAAAGATATGAGAAAAAAAATTATTGTTTTTAATTCATTTTCAATTTTTTTTTATTATGAAAAAAAAAAAAAAGGAAAAAACTTTCGTGCTAAGAAATTCCCCAAAACGTTTACAATACATTCTCATTTATGAAAATAAGTGACTCAAACTTTCGGAACGATACGATATTTTGTGTTTTATTGCAGTTATTTTCTGATTCCTGTCATGTTTTAATCATTTCCAGCTGAATTTCCAAAAGAAATTTCAATTGATTGAATATCTCTGGGGACTAATCTTACAAAAATGTGTTCTATCGTCAAAATGATTTTTTTAGCTTCCATGTATTCAAATACTGATAGCATGATTTCCAAAAGATCATCTGAGAGAAAACTATTCATTTTTCCTGACCCTTTCATCCGTCTCAAAACAAACAGTATAGTTGTACCATGGTCTGTTCTAAATCCAAACGGAACCATAAGGTGTTGCTCAACAGAATCATTTGCAACTACTCCGTGAAGGAAATTTTACCTGGTACGAATTTCACAATATCCCTGGATATCCCTTCATGTCAGGGGTTATGATGACAGTGTCATTGGAGAAACACTGGCTTCCGTGCTTCAAGATCTCTGGAGAGATTCCATAGACGCCTGTAGCATTGCCACATTACGGTTCATTGATTGCTTAGCTTGGGTTGTTGTCGCCACATTCAGTTATCATTTGCTAGTAGGCTATAAATAGAAAGATAGCTCGATCATTACCATGCACATATCACACAGTTTGGAAGTATAATAATATGGTAATTTTCAGTGAGAACAAGCCCCCTGCCTGCCTAAAGAAACAGTATCCCAACCGTTGACTTTCACCCTGACTAAATTATCGACATAGAAGTAGGTCTGTAAGCAATATGAAATCTATCTATTTAGAGGGAAGACAGAATGAAGTCATCTCATTGGCGTCTTTATGTATTTATTTATCTATGTGTGTGTGTGTGTGTGTGTGTGTGTGTGTGTGTATGAGTGATTGCGTTTGCGGATGCGTGTATATGCAATCAGTATGTCATACACTCATGAGTTCAAAGAAGAATTTTGACGGGGAAATTGCACTATACAAAGGAAATAGTTTAAGGCATACACCCACTTGAGCAGCCCTTGTCCTTGTGTTTAAGTTCATGTGCTGCTTCTCTATTCCATTAACGTGATTGGGTAAGTTCGTTTGCCTGAGCGCTTGTAGGACCAGGCACATTATATCACCTAAGCACTAAAGCATGACTGTGTTCATATCAGCCACCATCATCATTCTTATCATTATTATCAGCCCCTTACCGTTTGTTATTGGGCTTAGTCCTCCCCTTGCAATAACCAAACTTCACTGACCTGGGTAACACTGTCCTTTTGTTGTATTCGTCGTTGTGTTTAAGGGCTGATCCCACCAGCAGCTCCCCAGAGCACTACTGGCTAAATATGCATACGTTGATAAACAAGAGCAAAAGCTGGGGTAACTCGGTACATTGTACAATTATCCTTATAAAAGCCTATTCGGCTCCACATTAAACTGATCTTGTGACATATTTTTCGACCTCGGAGAGGAAACATAGTTAAAGAAAGATAATTGTAATTTGTCTATATGGAAATAGAGAAAACGTTTATTTGCACATAATATATAAGAATTACATCCCTTTGAAGAGTAAATGATTTTGATGCTGTTCTGATGGAGAAACCAATGTTTCTTAATGTTTATAACTCTAGATATTACATTTTATTCCATATTTCATATATATATATATATATATACAAATATACATATATATATATATATATATATATATATATATATATATATATATATATATATATATGTGTGTGTGTGCGTGCGTTCGTGTGCGTTCGTGTGTGCGTGTGTAGTCTTGAAAGCTTTATAGCTTTAAACACTAAACATAAAAATTATTTTCCAAATTTCTTTTTCTGTCACTACAGTCACTTATTTCCCAATATCTGTCAGTACAATCAATGTAATTTTCTCCAGTGTTTTTCCCCTGGTTCACATATTTATATGTTATTACAATACAATGTAAAATTTATCATTTGTTCGGATCATCAATGGTTTTCAATATAACCGTTTCGGGTATTTGAAAAAAAAAATGGGTGATATTAACATGGAACCCCTGAAATGTTGATAAAACACCACCTCCCTTTTTTCTTAAGTAGCTTATGTCATACTTTTAGTTGCATTTCATGAGGGGTATTATGTTACTTGAAAATTGATATTATATCATTTTATGTATCATTTAACAAGGCTCAGTTAAGTTTTTTTCACCTCAAAAAACATGTTTAACGATAAGGGATCAATAAGCATAACAACAGACATGACACGTTGTTCGTGTCATTTCTATTTGATATTATCTAATGTCATTATATATATATATATATATATATATATATATATATATATATATATAGAGAGAGAGAGAGAGAGAGAGAGAGAGAGAGAGATAGAGAGCAAAAGAGGGAGGGAGAGGGAGAGAGAGGGGGAGAGAGAGACTCATTGATATTTGGGAAAATTAATTAATTTGCACTTTGAAATATATATATATATATATATATATATATATATATACATATATGAATATATATATATATATATATATATATATATATATATATATATATATATATATATATATGTATATTTCTATGTGTGTGTGTGTGTGTGTGTGTATCGATTAGTGGAGTTACTGTTTGCAGTACACCTGAACGTGCTAAAATAGGAAATTATCCAACTTCTTCATCGCAAGCCACAATCTGATTGGCTCCAGGATTCTAACCATTATTTTCAAGGATAAACACGCCCTTTATATAATCTCAATAGCCAATCAAAACAAACTTGCCCACGCATACACTTCGAGCGGTTGAGTCAGGTCATCGAGCGCAAATAGCTTTAATAATTGTTAGGTCGATCCATGCACCTGAATGGACCCGAGAATCATAGACAGAAAACAATCCCCCAATCAAAAATTGTTATTGCCAATTTAAGTAAATTATAGAATTTAGGCGAAAACTCAGTCCCTTTCTAAACAGCAATTCCTAAACACTCATGACATCCTTCTGTCAATGACCGTTTATTTCACAGACAACCTTTTGAAATACTCTGTAATATTTCTCATAAAATCCACGCCACTCATTGTGTGACAATTGTATACTTTACATTTTGAGAATATCGGCAAGGTGTTTTTCACATTTGTCTTTCCAGCCAATCGTTAATTACCGTTTTAGTCCGCTTTCATAGTCTTAATTAACCGACCTCGGCAAACGTATTCCACGACCTTTCCTAAATACCATGCACTCCTTCAATTGGTACGGTCTGTTTTCGGGATTTTATTGTTGAACATTTTTTGTCGTCGTTCTCTTTATATTCACTCTTACTTTTCAATTTCCTCTAATTAGATAACTCAGCATGTTTTGTTATTCATCAGTTTCTTTTGACGTCATTAAAGCATCATCAACGATTCTTAAATGGTTCAAATATTAACCATCTATCTTTACTACAATTTCTTCTCGGTCAGTTTTTTAAAAGTTCTTTCCAAGGTTCAAGGTTTCATATTGTATCCTCTGCAGAGGGGATATATATATATATATATATATATATATATATATATATATATATATATATATATATATATATATATATATATATACATATATATATATATACGCGTGTATGTATGTGTGTCTGTGCATATGTGTGCGTTAGGTGTGTATGTGCCCGTATCCGTATGTCAGTGTATATGGTGTATTACAGATGGCAAAGTCAAATAGATGTATGCATACATACATACTTACGTATGAACAACTGAGATTCTCTCCGTATAGAGAAATAGTTGATGAACCAGACAGGAAAATATTTAAGGCATCATAAAATATGACACATGTCAAATTCATGTCGACTGGAGAGAAATAGGACCAGTGACAAATAAATTGTTTTTATCCCAAGCTGACAATAAATTTTAGGCCGAACCCCCCACACACAAACACACTCATGCATGCATACACACTCACACACACACAAGCACTGAAACACATACACACACAAACACATACGCACACAAACACATACGCACACATACACACCACACACAAACACACACACGAACTAAAAATACTGCTAATATAATACATCTTATAATATCAGTAATATCGACTCTGGTGTTCGGCGTAATCATAACAATCCTAATATCAAAACATTTTTCGTCTCTCAATAAGGTATTATAAACCAATACTTTAAATTTTACAGTTTTAGAACACTTTTCAAATCAAATACTCTTCTGCTTCTTGCTGGGAGTTATTTGTATGTTTTAAATGTCGCGATAAAAAGCATAGAACACATTGAAATGAAGATAAAAAAAATGCAGTCATAAAAATCTGAATTATCGATTATACAATATTTACTAACATTTTCTTTAATTCTACCAGAATTTAAATGCTATAGATTTTCCAATTGTGTACATAGTATGGGGTTATGCTGATAAAATTGATCAACCAAATGTATCAAAAAAATATTTTCAAAAGTCAGAAGAGAGAATGAGAGATGAAAGAACAAATATATTAAAGGGATTAAAAAGAAGCAGAATTTGGGTTGAAGAAGGGAAGTGGCAGGTCTTGTTAGTCACTCAATAGAAACTGTTACATGGCCATCATCAATTGGTTGAATCCACAGACTTGAGAAAACGTGTTTTTCAAATATAATGTGGACTGCACCTGGCTGAGTGAGGAGGCGTTGTTGTGGGGCTTGGCTTGGATGTTAGTAACCTCGTTCAAGTTTTTTTCTATTTTTGTGTATACATCTTACAGTAATATTGAGAGACGAGGGATTTTCGAAGATTTTATAAATTCCCAAGTTTTGAAATCAGTGTAGTACCGGTTAACAATATCGATCTGCTGACCATCATTATTTTAATGGGTTCAATTCTCACTGGATGCCACACTAATAGGGCCTTTTGTCAAACTTGGCTAAATATAGTAAATCTCAAGTAGATGTTATTTCATTATTTACACAACTAACTGCTGTTTCGATAATCATGCCACAGTTAATCTTTGTTTGACACAAGGCTTTGAGTACTAAATGAGGATTGAGGTCTTTACAGTGTTAATGGTCAGCATTGCAAACTTCAATTTTGAAGTTCAAGTCTCTGGATAGAATAGAAAACAAATAAGTACAAGATTCGAAGAAAAACAGACCTACTAGACAGAGGCATCATTGTCAAATGCACCTAAAAATTCTACTAAGAATTTTACTCTTCAAAACACAGGGAATAATACAACGATCAGGATACAGAATACGCTGACAATTAGTTCGAAGACTTCCCAGAAGTTACATCATGAGGGGTAAAACAAGCCATCAAAGAAAAAAGAAATATCCCCTGGATCAGATATCACAATTGATGTACAGAACAAAGCTGATAAGATTGTCAATAAAAAAACTAGCTATTCTATTTGACGTGTCTAAAACAGAATAAGGTCTCGAAAGACTAGAACACAGCAATCGTAATGCTTCTAAATAAACCAAATGAAACCCCAAAACCTAAACAACTCTTGGCCTATAAACTTACTCAACTGCAGATGTAAAAATCATCATCAACTTGATCACTAAAACACTAGATAAAAACCAACCGAGGGAATAGGCTGTTTCCAGAGAAATTTACTCAACTATGGGTCATCTCCATTCAATAAATCAGCTGAAAGAGGAAGATGCAGATTAGAAAATGCTACTTGCGTTAGCATTTATAGACCTCAACTTGGCATTCACTCCATGTGAACTCCCACGGTCATGAATGCCATCACTCAATAAGGTGTAAACCCTGTATAAGTCTAAGTACTGCTGGATATATACAATCACAGCAACTCCTTTATCAGGCTACATGTCGACTCTGAACCCTTCCAGCTCCAAAATGAGTAAAATAAGGTGATATCAGCTCATCCAAACAACTGCAAAGCATGCTTTGAGATAATAGTCCAAAACTTACCAAGGAATAATAATGCAGTCAAAATAGATGGTGGGTATCTGAGCCAATTCAGATTTGCAGACAACATTTTCTTCGTAGAGAAATCTACACGATCTCCAACTAATGCAATATGAACTAAAAGGGGAAAGCAAAAAAGTCGGCTTACACATGAACTTCAGAAAGAATGTATGCAAGCTCGACCTTACATTGAGAGATCACAAGATTGCACATTATATCAGGTAGAAAACAGGAGTCTGAGATATTTTGGAATCAACTAAAAAAGCGTTGCAAGAATGACAGACTCAGACATTACGACCCATTACATAGATCCCCAAATATTACATGCGAAACTTAGGCTGACAGAATATAAAATGGAGAAATGAACTTGCCAAATGCAGAAAATACTGGCCCTACAACGCCCATGATAGAGAAATGTGGTAGATCCAGGGGGGGAGTTCTATGTACAATGACAGACAATAAAAAACTGATGATGATGACGATGATGATGATGAATATCTTCAAAGGAAGACATAGATCTACTTTTCTTGATGATTTTTTTTCGAAAACTCTTAATTTTGAGGAGAGAATTTTATCGTCAAGATGTGATGTTTACTGAAACGAGATAATATATAGGCATTTGGTCTAAACCATTGTCTTATAACCACTTCAAATGTGCAGGCTTAAAATTGTAACAACTATTATTAACTTTAGCTGTTTCAGAATAGCTATGTATGTATGAGTTTGTACATTGAGTGTCCCTGAAAGCATATGTAAAGGTCACTTATACAAATATTTTCAGCTTTATATCTTTATACTCTATATATTTATAAATTGATCTAAAGCTCAAGCAACTTGGGATGCAATATGACTTCCTATAAATTATAAATGCAAGGTATTAACTACTTTTCATAATTTCATATCAATCTGAGAAGCCAAACTAAATTGAAAACTGTTGATAATTTCAATTTAGGGTTTCTGATAGATTGACCAATCGGTCCGATATTTGTAAATGTTTTGGTAGTACTCCCAATAAGACGATGTTTTTTTTAAATTTCAAACAAATCACAACTTTGAATGTTTTGTGATTAAATACACAGGAATTATTGAGTCTTGGAGTTTTCTTTTTTCGTTGCTGTTTCATTTTTCAAATATTAGCTTGTGCCCTTCATATCTTCCAAACTTGTTTCCTTGTCAAGGTAGCCTGCTCCAAGATGGGATACTTAAAAATGATCCATCATTCCCACAATCTCACCTATAGCTTGGAATCGAGAAGTACACCCATTCCTTCTGAAGGCCATTAGTGCAAAGTGATCCAATTAACCTGAATTTTAATTCCGTTCGCCCATTCTATTCCCTTGTCGTGAATGGTCACTCGGTGCGTTCTCTTTATACTGCACATGTCTCTTCTTGCAATTGGTTTTCTACGTTTTTTCAAAGACAAATACAATAACTAAATTCAGTTCTCATTTTTAACCATCTTGAATAGGTCGGCCAGTTTAAAAGATTCCTGTAATTTTCAAAAATTCGTACATTGAAGCATTTCAAAGTTCTGCCTAATGCCTTAATCTTCTTGTTATTTTCCATGTGTTCGACGGGTCTGTATGTTGTCATTTTGAGTAAACTTCACTCCTTTTAAGAGCAGAAACATGGATTTTTAAAAACTTTTTGGAAAAGAAAGCAACAAAGAAGATGAACAATCCAATGAGAGTAATAATCAACGATTTTTCATTCCACATTTTCCTGCAATTCTGATGTTTTTCTGCCATCTTTCTCTCTGAAAGTAATGACGTAGTATTTTCAAACTGACCAGCTTTTTAACGTCTGTTATTTGACAGATCTTCCCCAAGATCCACCAGATCTCTATCATAGTTGTAGCATAACCAATACTTTATCAACTCCATCACATTATCTTAACTTTTGCCGGCAGCACTTCTGCATATGATCTCTGGTGATTCACTTTGTGATTTGCGGTATCCAAAGGTTGCCATCAAAGTTTTCTAATGCATTCCTAATCTGTGATTTATGTTTCATATCTAACATATTTTGCAATGTTGTGATCTCTACACGTAATGTCATATATCATTTCCTCTTGTGCACGTTGCATGTTTGTCAGTCTGAGGGTGTTTCTTTTGTTTTTCAATCGTCTCAAAATCGATAATTTCAAAAAAGTCCAATAAAATGCGCAGTTCTCGTCCTCCATTATCCTTATTGTCAACCCCTGGTGGCAAATGAACAATATTACGAGAACTCTGCGATAAAACTCGCGATATCGATGACTATTTCCCAAGTTTTTGACGGGTATAGTTAGGGAAGTCCCCACAAAGCAAATATCCGTACATCTTTGTCTTCCTCATGTAAAGTGATCTTCGATTGTTCGGAGAAAAAACATTGAAAACATTTGCAAAAAAAAAAAGAAGTCATTTAAAACTATAACGATATACGGAGACCAACATACAGTTGAATTATGTGTTTTTAAATATCATTTCTGCAATGTCCCTTATTCAAATATAATTTCTGATGCATGTTTTGAAGAAACATATTATCTTTTGCAATTTGGAATAAGGCTGACAGGTAATGTTGCTTTTTACCTGATAGTCTCTGGCTTTGAAAGAGAAAGTAAAAGTTGAATTCTATCAAAAAAGAGCCTTAATAATCTCCAAAGCTCAGATGTGGAAATTCATGGCAGTATAGAAAGATAAAAAAATTGAATTTTGGAGGTGAAATGCCCCGTATCGCATGAGTATAAGGTTACATCTTAGAAAGCTGGTGGTGTTTCTTTAGAAATGCAGGATGAAAATTGAAAAAACAAAAAAAGCGGAAAGTAGGAAAGAGAAACATCTTGCGAACAGTTCATGAAGGGTAAATGCGAGAAATGCACAAAAGTAAGAAAAAAGAAATCGGTTAAAGTCAGGAGTGAAATAAAATCGATGGATTCAGGGGCAGGGAAGCGAAAAAAAAAACGTGGTTTTCAAACGACATAAAGTCTAAAATAAAAATACATAAAAGTATCTATGGAGGAGAATGAAGGAAATAAATAACCGGAGATAAAAAGATAAAGAAAGGAAAAAAGATTGAATTCGTAGAAAGGATAATTTAGAGAGAAAAAAATATCTCTCTCGGCACTTGCTGGGCCGGGATCACGAGCCAGGTCGGAATCGCCAAAATACATCTATGAACATATACTAATGGACGGATGAACCATAACCTTACATTTTAAATTGGACCCCATTCCCGCTGAAAAAAAAATTTTCGGACA
The DNA here is from genome assembly GCA_963457665.1 of Thysanoteuthis rhombus. NCBI lineage: Eukaryota > Metazoa > Mollusca > Cephalopoda > Oegopsida > Thysanoteuthidae > Thysanoteuthis > Thysanoteuthis major. Next base: position 20,240,243 of record OY735198.1, on the reverse strand, counting down.
TTTTGATTTCTTTTCTATACAGAGTGAATGTTTAAATTTTTAGCCCTTCAGTTGCATTTGGGCAGCCTATACGCGCAATACATACATATCAAGCAGAACTAGCTTAAAACATGGCTAAAACTTCGTTGACGGTCTAGGCAGAAGTTTTGATCATGAATTTAAAAACAAAATAAAACATTAAGTGGATAAAATGGTGAAAGTTAAAAATGGCTTTGCAAGGAAGGTCTTATGTCATACAATCAACGGATGAAAAAAAGGTGGAGAAATAGAAAAACTCAATTCGAAAATGAATTTGACATGCTGGCTAACGAAGAGAAATCTTGTAAACTGTTCCAGAGGTTAAATTCCTGAGTACTCGCTGGGTTGCGTCATGTTTATTAGTACGGGCAATGTAATAGTTTAATTAGGTTTTAATTATGACTGTTCGTTCGTTTCACACTAATGCTCCAAGAGAAGTGCATGAATCCACTTCTCCTTCTCTTAATGTTATCGCCAGATATTAGTAAAAATTTGTCGTTCCTGGCCTGTAATGCTTTTCAATAGAGAGTAAAATGTGAAACACGTAATGAAATGACATAATCACCTAACCATCAGCGATCGATATTGAAGTCTAGTTTGAAGTTAGGATTTCAAAGACTGATTGTCATGGCAATCAGGCCCTCCCCAGTTCTGGAATAGGCACCAAATCAATCCTTTCCATTTAGCCTTGTACAGTACCACATATAATGTAGGTCGTTCTGAAAGATGGGCTGAGGAAAAGGATATTATAAGGAACAAAATGAGTAAAAGAAAAGCCAAAAAAGACTAAAGGACAAGTCTTGCTGTGGCACGGTGAAACTCCATCCTTACTTGAATCCCGACTGGGGATGATTGCTGCAGAGTTTTCATTGCATATTCAAAAGAAATCTAAAATCTAAACTTTTCAAGTGTAAATGTATTTATCCATTAGAATGAAATAACCCCTTGAGTGTCTGTACGATAAATGTTGTAGATGTCTATGGCTCGTCAGTAAATTAAGAATAAAAAGACAGAAGGAAAAAATAACATTGAAACATTTTCAATAGGTAACAACTCATGTGTCACTACTCTGCAATCATCGCTTAAAATTATCCAGAAAAGATGCACTAATTGTTGCTCAAGGCTAAGTATTCTAGCCATCCACCATCTTGTCTGAAGCTTTTTTGGTGTCCTCGAAGTCGGCGTTGAGCTTCTGTGAAAAACTGTATTACAGTGTTACATAAGTATCTACAAGAGATGTTATTGCTTCTTTGAAATTTGCTTGTTTCTTCTTCCAACTTGAGAACGACTTCATAGGTAACAAGTTTCAGACATCTCTCAACTGATTCCAGACAACCAAAGGATATTAAATGCAAGGGAATTAAGTGAAATGAATACAGGGGAAGAGTAAAAAAATGAAAGTGGAGATGTGGTAAAAATAAGGAAGAAAGAGGGTTGATTTGTGGAGCACAAAGGGAATCTTTATTCGGGAAGAAAACATACCAGCAAAATTATACTTCATTCTATCCAGCGTCGGAAATGGTGAACTGTTAACTTCCTTACTCTACTTTGGTCTTTGGAGAAAATCTTCCTCCCAACATCTTTCACTTCCCCTTCCCCTCTCTTTCTTTCTCTCTCTGTATCCAATCACCTCGTTGCCTTTTGCATATTTTTATCACTACATTGGCTTGGTCCCTCCCTTCCGACATTTTATCACGATTTTGTTTTTTTATATTTATAGTAATCGTTCACTCTCTCTCCCTCTCCATCCAATCTCCATTCAGTTCTCTCCTATTCCCTTTCATGCTACGAACTTTATTCCCACTTATATATATATATATATATATATATATATATATATATATATATATATATATATATATGTGTGTGTGTGTGTGTGTGTGTGTGTGGGTGTGTGTGTGGGTCTGTGCCTGTGTGTATATATTTGAGTATGTATAAATATATATATATATATATATATATATATATATATATATATATATATTTCTATGCATATATATTCACTTTTATTCTCCCCCATCTAACGATCTGTTTTTGTTTTCCTCCCAATTATCTCCCTCACTCTTTCTATATTTGTTCTTTTATCCGACTCTTTCTTTTAGCTCCCAAATATTTCCCTGCACCCCCTCTACACTCACCCTTTTCTCATTCTCTTTCTTTTCATCTCCCCTTCTCTTCCTTTTCCGAAGTATCCTCCACTCTGAAGTTCAATTTCTCTCGGTATTTTTTCTATATCTCCCCTTGACTCATACCCCCCTATAGTCCATATCACGATTTATTTCTACTTTTCTGCGTATCTTTGCATTCCCCCTCCTGATGCACTGTTTTTCCCATTATATATATATATATATATATATATATATATATATATATATATATATATATATATATATATATATATATATATATATATGTACGTATATATATATATATAGGTATGTATATATACATATATATATATATATATATATATACTCTCAAATGTACGTGTCCATTTCAAGTGTACCTTTGGAGGCACAAAAAAGGCTTTAGGATGTAGTTTCCAGTGTAGTAAAGGATGAAGTGAAAAATCACTTAAAGCTCCGAGCGCCGGGCAAATCAAAACTGTCTTTCCGTACTGACTTTTGAAGAGTTGTAAAACAATTTTAGCAAAAGTATAACTTTTTTTCCTCATATAATTACTTTTTATCCATAAAGAAAGTATTACATCGTAGGGAAATTTGAAATGATTGTTGGTTTCTTCATATCGTATGAACTTCATCTTTCAGAATTTTCAAAAAATTTTAGTACACCCATATACAGTTGGTGTCAAACAATTTTTCAAATACTTTGCCCTATTTTCTAATTTTACTCCAGTGCAAGAACTTGAATGATATTTCATGCAACTAGTCAAATAACGTTATTAAGCAGGGCCCGAAAAAAAGTGAGATTGAATGTACAGTTGGCCAAAAATGAGTTATTTTTTGCTATTCCCTTATTTTTATCGTGCCAAATGAATGAGCGTGGTAGAAGAACCGTCAGACTCTAATTTCCTATGGATTAAATTGATAAATTGGGAACAGAATAGGGGAACTTCAAACGAATGACAGAAACAAATATCATCGAAATACTGAAGCCTGTAAATTAACAATAGTTTTGAAAAGTAAATCTTGATTACAAATCATATGGTTCGAAAATTAAGATCACTGCCCGCTAATCACATATATCAGTAGAATATTAATCAAAAACATCCCTTTGGATGTTATTTTTTCATTGTTCTCATTTTCTGAAAAGATATAAAATTTCTTCAGCTTCTTTAGTTTCTATGCTTGTAATAGTAACTTGCATGGAGGGTTATCTGACCACAGAATACTCCTTACTTTCGAAAAAACTGTAGATATCTTCCAGAGAATGGTGGCAACTGCATCTATATACTGAATCTAAAATCTGCTCTAGCCAACAGACATGTACATTATTAAAAGCCAAAAGAATTATTCATAAAGCAAAGCTGAAAGATGTCCTTGAAAACTCAATATTAGCCAGGGAAGTAATTTTTCTTCATCTTGTACATGCCAAGGTCCAATCAACTCGCCCCCAACGATTCTAACCGAAAAAGCAACCCTGTCACCACATCACTGCTAATTTAGTCGTTCAGGACACTGCACTTGCTTTGCAACCCAGCCAGCCATCCGGTCTGTCAAAGGTAGCTCAGCTCTCCTCATCAAAAACACCAACATTGACGTTGATTATCTGGCCTATTTGAGACAATTCATCTTGAATCTGGACTTCAAGGACAGTTAGATATCAGGGATGACTCATTTTACAATGTGGTGGATAAGAGAGAGCCAACACATACCCTACAGAGATCGATTAATTTTGGGGAGGCAAAATTTGACGTAATAATGAGTGCTATAGGTCAATTGAGACCAACTGATTTCGAATATATTCTCCTCTTTCTTCGATATGTGTACTGCTGGAATTATAAAAGTACAAAACCACATATACTTCTGTACTTTATGAGTCCTAATCCCAAACCCATTTACGTGCATATTCATATGTGAGATCATGAGTGTCTATGTACACCAGAGCTTGTTACATGGCTGTGGGCGCTCATATATTCAAAGATGTCCCAAAAGGCCGGCAGCTCCAAAGGTTGGTATCAATATGAACATGTCAAGTTACTCATCGGTTCAAGTGTCTCATCAGAAATTCTAAATATCTTTTTAGAAATCATCAATCCATGAAATAAAGGATACTATTTTTAAAAATTTCTTCGAGAAAGCCATTTCGCCCTTTGAGATCACCAACTGCTTCTGGGACCCGACGCGTAGTTGTTAGCAAATTTGAACTGAATCATTCCTAAGTAATTTATATGATTTGGATTGACAACCGAACGATAAGTTAACCATAGTTCCCCACATCACGGGGTATATTTCTTATTTCTCCTAAAATCACTCCTACGAATAAAATGTGAAATCCCCTTCTTTTATAAGTTGAAATAGGAACCTGAAAAAAAATAGAAATGTCACTAACTCCTCTAATCTTCTTGGGTTCCAATCCCATTGATCTGCTGATTAAAAGAGACGCTCCAGAGAATTTTTGAGACAATTTTTGCATTGACGCATCTATTGCTAATATTCTGGTAAACCTTTAAAGGTCTTGCTCAATCGGGTGAGAGCCATTTTCCAGTCACATAGAGAACCAATACCTCCTTAGATAGGGAATTATATATATATATATATATATATATATATATATATATATATATATATATATATATACATATATATATATATATATATATATATATATATATATGTGTGTGTGTGTGTGTGTGTGTGTGTGCGTATTCAAGTGAATTATGGATAGATATCAAAAAACCTCGGAAGCATTGCATCACTTAAATATATGCACTCGACTACGCTCTATTGACAGCACTCAATTGCGTTATTAAGCTACAGTTCATCACGAGGAAAGGTAAACATAAAAAATTCTTTAGAATGATATTAGTATTACATTCGAATGTGTCTGTCTTTTCACTTAGGTTGTTCCATACTTTTGCATCTCTTGCCGAAAAGAAAATGCCTTTCAGTGGATGTTTGGATTCTTTATCCTCCGCTGTTTCCTCTGGTTTTCTATCTAGATCAATGAAATCAGAATTTTTTAGTCCGGGCATTTTAAGAATTGACTGTCAGAATCCACTATAGACTCCCAATAGGAATGACAGTGGCCTGCAAAAAGTGCCGGGGCCAGAAACATGACCAGCTAGGAGGGATAGTGCCAATGAGCATTGGATCATGTGTGTCCAGGGGGTTTATAGGGGTTGTCAGAGGAAGTCAGGTTTTCGATAATTAGCTAAAAAAAGGTTTCGTATTTAATTCCTTATTAAAAGAATAAGGGATGCTACACACGTTTCCTTCTGTACTTCAGTTAATCATTCTAGCTTGAGAATGATTTAGATGGCACTCTGTACTCACTCTAAGGCATCTTAGTTGTACTTCAGGCAAGCATATACAGGATCACCAACTCCAGATGGGGACGTAAATGTGACTGACTAGTGAAGTAGTCTTATGTTCCCGAATGTTCTCTGCACTGTATTCGCTTTGCTTCGTATATGCACAATGAATGTAGGTGGATTGTCTTCATAAACGTCAAGATCTTTCTTAACTCCAAATTAAATTATGATGGATATTCCAATTTTCTTCGAGACGTATTGCAGCGAAATCAGTTCTTTGTTTTCGTTCATTCACGTAAAAATTATTAAAAATAGTCAGAGTAATTGTCCACCGTTTTATGATCATATCGATTTATTTGTAGGTTTTGTTTGGAAAATTTGATTAATTGTTAATTAGGCATCTGTATATATTATGTGCAATACTTAACGGTTAATGTTATACTTTCAGCTTGTATAAACACAGCCACATAGACTATATTTTCAAATTTAATGTCTATGATGTCCCAACGTAAAATTCATTACAGGTTATAAAATTTCATACATAATATTCATGTATACATCAACATGTTAATATTGTCGTCTAGCACATCAAGATACTGTTATCGAATATAATCACGTTTGAACTTTAATGATAGTATAACATAATTCATGATTAATAAATATACATGTAAAAAAATTACAAAGATGGTGTATGTAGTGGACGATGTTTAATAATATCTTATGAAACATCGGGCAGAGCAAACTTTTTCAATCTATTCTCAGGAAATAATAACAGGTTTGGTTAGTCACCGAAAGAAACCGTCATTTGACAGAGTGCTGTGTCAGGGTGATGAATTATGAAAAAAATAGTGATGAATGATTATCTGAATTTTCGAAAAGGAAATGTGAATGCTACTGGGAATGCAGAAAAAGATCGATTCGGTATAAACTTAAATTTATACTTATTTAGGTGAGGGTTCAAATGAAAGAATCTACACATTGTCAGGAGAAGATGTTTGAATTTCAACCCTTTAACCCCATTGGTGCTACTTACTCACGTGATACATAAAAACAAAAAATCATAGCCTGCCCAGCAGACTAACTTTGAAACTGGCAGAAAAAATCAAGCATTTATTCATTTATCTATTCATTTATTTGAATAGTAAATTTAACAAAGTCTTTCTTGAGATAATCCAACGTTTAGATTTTCTGGAAAACCAGGAGCAAAGTATTGATGCAATTGTAAATCATTTTCGAGGCTCTACAGCACGATCATGAACAGACAATCTCACGTTGGGTTTTACATTCGGCAGTATGATGCCATCGAGACAATTTGCAATGGCCGGCCAATTCGTCTTTAACATCACGTGCAGGTTTCTGTTCGGCAGAACATTGTATAATCTGAGTCTATTACCACAGAGATAATCGAAGCTGAGCCTACTATGACTTCAAAGAGATTTCAAACCGTAGATGAAATTAAAGGAAACGTGATGGGATTGCCATCGTTGATTCCTAAAGGGACATAACAATCTGTTTAGAAACGTAGTAGAGACACTGAGATACATGTGTCAAGTCCCAAAGTGAGGTACTTTGGAGGGTATGAGGTGCCGTTGTAATGAGCTTTTTTCCCCTATTTTTCTTTCGATCTCGAATAGGTTGATTCTTTCCGGACAACTTCGTATTCAGATTGTTCATCGTGAAGCAGCACTCAAAAAAATAGCTTGGCAAACTGATTCGACTGTAGTTCGATCCTGGCAAAATTCAACAAACTTGCGATATTGAATCACAAAAACTTAAACTTGGTTGATATTTCCGCAACTTATTTATAAGATTTAGGAAAATTTACTCCAATGTTGCCATAGTGAAGCAGCGAATGATAATCGAACTCACCACGATAACAATAGCCTGTTACACACTTTTTTCACATTGTCGGTGCTGAAAAGAAATATACAACTCTTTATTTCACCAAGAAGGTCAAGGAGACAGGCTATTTACGAACTCCAGCATCATGCATTTATGAACAGCTTCAGGCATAGCCCAGAGCAAGTTCTATTTTGGAGAAGGGGCCTGTTGTAAAAATCATGTTCCTGACAACCAAAATACATCTATCGATCTTTCAATTATTGTGTTGTTGTTCTTCCTCAAATTTTTTCATAATAATAATAATAATAATAATAATAATAATAATAATAATAATAATAATAATAATAATAATAATAATAATAATAATAATAATAATAATAATAATAATAATAATAATAATAATAAATCGACAGAACAAAAACAAACAGCACTGCAAGTGCTGCCTATGCAGGGGAAAGAAACAAGACCGTAAACCACATAACTAGTGAATGTTTTCAACTTGCCTAGAAGAAGCATGAACATAGCCACGATACAATAGCAACAGTGATACACTGGGAATCAAGTAAACGAATAGGATTTAACCATGCTTTGATATCGGAACGGACTATCACATCCAAGCAAGAAGATTGGACGTAGTAGCCGTGGACAAGAAAAGGAATCCTACCCAGTAAGAGACGTTGCTATACCTGCAGACCATAGAGTTAAGAGGAAAGAAAAATGGGTAAAATACCAGAATCTGGTGAGAGAACTGAAGAGGATGTGGAACATGAAAGTTAGGATAGTACCAGTAATATTACATGCACTTGGAACCGTACCAGAGACACTGAAGACAAGATTCGAGGAACTACGGATAAAAGGAAGGATTGAAGTACAGCTAGGAACTGTACGGATACTGAGGAAATTGCTAGAAATATGACCTCAACTGTCAGAAGTGCCCTAACAGAGGAGGAACAATGAAAAGTGGATGAGGTACGAACCACAGAACTGCTGTGATTGGTGAGGGAGAGATGAGGAGAGGGTTGTGTACCGGTTGAGATATACCGTCACTCAGCCTTTAGCAATAACTACTGGGCAAATGGTGTGGAACCGTGAACCACCGTGGACTATGAGTGTAGAGAGGAGGGCTAGGGATTTGATGTCTCTCAACCTCCTGGCAACTGGTTTGATAATAATAATAATAATAATAATAATAATAATAATAATAATAATAATAATAATAATAATAATAATAATAATAATAATAATAATAATGATAAATGGAACAGTACAGCAAACAAGAAAAGAAAGATGGGAAGGGAAAAAATTGTACGGCGAGATTAAAAGACAGATACAAGATGCAGCAGACGAGAAATCATGGACGTGGTTACGAAAAGGGAACCTTAAGAGAGAAACAGAATCGCTCATCATGGCAGCCCAAAACAAAAGCATAAGGACAAACTACATAAAAACAAAAATAGACAGAACACAGACAAACAGCAAATGCCACCTGTGCAGTGAAAGAGATGAGATTGTAAACCACATAACTAGGGAATGAAGTCAACTCGCCAAGAAGGAGTATAAGCATAGACACGATAGAGTAGCAACGATGATACACTGGGAACTAAGCAAACAAATGGGATTCCACCATGGGGGAAAATGGTATCAGCACAAGCCAGACGCAGTTTTGGAGAATGACAACCACAAACTACTCTGGGACTTTGACATCCAAACTGACCACCTCATCCAGGCAAGAAGACCGGACTTAGTAATAGTAGACAAAAAAAGGAAGGCCTGCCAAATAGTAGACGTTGCTGTGCCTGCAGACCATAGAGTAAAAAAGAAGGAGGGTGAAAAAAGGGAAAAATACCAGGACCTAGCAAGAGAGTTAAGGAAGATGTGGAATATGAAAACCAGGGTAGTACCGGTCATAGTAGGCGCACTAGGAACTGTCCCCAAAACGCTGAGGGTGAGACTGGAGGAGATCGGGATTAGGGGAAGGGTAGAGACCGTACAGACCACAGCACTACTTGGAACTGCACGGATACTGAGGAAGGTACTAGAGATAAAAGTACAGCAACGAATTGTAGCTCTGTCATGATATGCGAAAGAGAGAGGAGACGTTAGCTGAAGACTTGAGGAGACTTATTGTCACTCAGCCTTCAGCGATAACCACTGGGCAACCGGTGTGAGACCGTAAATTGCAGAATCACAGCGACCTACAAGTACTGGGAGAGGAGGGCTGGAGACTTGAGGAGACTTGCTGTCACTCAAACTCCAGCGGTTACCACCAGGCAACTGGTGTGAGATTCCAAAATAATAATAATAATAATAATAATAATAATAATAATAATAATGATAATAATAATAATAATAATAATAATAATAATAATTTCACACCAGTTGCCGTGTGGTCCACACCAGATACTCAGTGACAGCATGTCTTCTCAAGTCTCCAGCCCTCCTCTTCACACTCCAAAAGTTAATGGCAGTATTGCAGATCACGGTCTCACACCAGATGTCTGGTGGTTATCGCTACAGGCTGTTCGACAGTCAGGTATCCAGCCCTTCATCTGTAGGGTCTTCACTTGACTCAGTGGTTTGTACCATCTCTCTTTTGCCTTTTCTTGGTTGTTGGGCGATTGCTAACAGTTCAGGGTCAATATCTCATAGTTCCAGTCCCTTTAAGTATTTGTGCAGTCCACAGTAGTGCCTCGTTCTGCATAGTCTCAACCCTCCTCACACGAAATTCGTTCAATCTTGTTTTCAGTGTACGGTTCCAAGAGTACTTTCTGATACTGGCACTAGCCAGACCTTCATGTTTCAAACCTTCTTCAATTCCCTTGCCAGGTCCCGGTATTTTCCAAGTTTTTCATTCTCTTTCCAATTTACTCTGTGATCGGTAGGCACGGCAACGTCAATAATTTGGCAGGTTCTCCTATCTTTGTCTGCATTAACCAGGTTCAGTTTGCAGTTTGGATGACAACGTCCAAGAGTTACTTATTGTATCCATTCTCTAAGGATTTCCAGTTTGTGCTGATACCATTTGTCCGTAAGGCTGAATCCAGTTCATTTGCTCTGTACGGTCTCTATTCTTCCCCTAATCCCGATCTCCTCCAGTCTCACCCTCAGCGTTTTTGGGGACAGTTCCTAGTGCGCCCACTATGACCGGTACTACCCTTGTTTTCATGTTCCACATCTTCCTTAACTCTCTTGCTAGGTCCTGTTATTTTTCCCTTTTTTCACCCTCCTTCTTTTTTACTCTATGGTCTGCAGGCACAGCAACGTCTACTATTTGGCAGGCCTTCCTTTTTTTGTCTACTATTACTAAGTCCGGTCTTCTTGCCTGGATGAGGTGGTCAGTTTGGATGTCAAAGTCCCAGAGTAGTTTGTGGTTGTCATTCTCCAAAACTGCGTCTGGCTTGTGCTGATACCATTTTCCCCCATGGTGGAATCCCATTTGTATTATTATTATTATTATTATTATTATTATTGTCACTGTTGTTGATACTGTTGTTGTTGTTAATTCTCTTTGATTTGGATGACGGCTGAAACGGACAAGTGGGCATGCGCGAAACTCATCCTTCTGTGCCTGATTTTTTCAGTTGGAATTTTTTATCAATCTGTCAGAAAAGAATTTTTTTCTGGATTAAGTCGCAACAGCCATCGCAGTAACAAATGCCAATACGATTCTGTTGCATCATTTTCCCACCTTTTCCCTAGAACATCCAAGCTGTCCTATCAACCCAAAAGTTCTTTACGTCCATCAGGTTCGTAAACAATTTTCCCGCAGGAATTCATTACCGAAACACGCTAATTCTCTTGTCATAATTAAGACGTGATAATTTCTTGTATGCCTTAACTCGTTAATCTGGTAAAATGCATATAAACGCACACACACACACACACACACACATGCTGGCAAACACTTAAACACATGCACATGCACACGAACTATCAATCTGTCTTTCTATGTCTTTTTCCCCTTCTCATTATTTTTTTCCATTCATTTTTTTTTTGCTGGGACTTTTCTCATCAATTATATCATTTCACTTCCAGTTCGATGGCGCCATCTTTGCCACTGAATAGTATTATTTGGCAATAAAAAAAGAAGGTTCACTACGTGAAACGCCATCATTCCATCCTTTATTAGACTTTTTTTTAATTCTTTCTTTCGATGCTTGGCTATCTCCAAGTTTCATTCTTCAAATGGTTCTGTCCATCACAAATTTCCCCTCTGAATTTCTCTCTTTCTTTCTTTTTTCATTTCTTCATTCTTTCGTACTGTTCTTTCATTCTTCCTTTCAAAACCCACTCTTCTTGTAATTGCTTGTATTTTCTTTGTTTTTACTACCCTTCCTTTCGACTATTTTCTGTTTTCCTAATTTTCTATTGATTTTCTTTTTCCAATCATCTTTTTCCAATGATTCTTTTACCTTTCCTTCTTTTTCTCCTCTGTAATTCTTTCTTCCGCCATTTCATTGCCCGTGTCTGACAAGAACCCAATCCTTGCTTGTTTTAATATCTTACTTTCTTTTGTTTGTTTTTTTTTTTTTACTATATTTCGTCTTAATATCCCCTACCTCCTTTTCTTACCTTTCTTTTTTTTCCTTCCATTTATTTCCGCTTTTTCTTTTTTCATTACTTTAACAACCTTTGTCTTTCGTTTATCCATCTTTCTTTCATTATACTTTTATTATTCTTAATTTTTTTGTCATCTTCCAATCCGATATTCTCCCTTTTCATTTTTATCAGGCTCTCCTTCTTCATCTAATCCAATTTTCTGAGAAATTTTCAATCAGAAAAACTTGAAGCTGAACATACTCACAAACAGGAAAACCTCTCAAGCCTTGTTTCTATAAGACAACAAGATAAAACTTAGGTGTGCACTGTTGTACACCCACCTAACTCTTCAACTCGAATTCAAATGAAGTGGAAGTTTTACATTTACATTATCTCCTGGTGCACATACCGGCTTGCAGTAAAGACAGAAAAAAAACTGTGTACGTTATTGTAACGATTTTGAAGATACGGTTTAATGTCAGACAGAAAGACAATAGGGCACAACCTTTGATATTTCATCCCAATCCTAAGTTGGACTCAATTTTCTCCCACTCTTACCACTGATCTTACGGAATACGAATGCTTCCTCGTTGGACCATGTGATGTTTGTAATACTAACCACTCATAATACTCGTAAAAGACGAGAATCACAGTGATTGGTCAAATAATTATGAACGCCAATCCTATGCATATTCTATCGGCATATTTGCTCAGAAAATACAATAAACCATTTATTAAAGAATTGTTCTTGCAAGTAAAATAAGGTGTCCATTTTCATTAACCCAAGACGCCAATAACTTTTTTGTCATTGAAGTGATTTTTCTTCTTTCGTAGAAAAGAAAGACAGAAGAGCGCAATAAAAACAAATGAATCAGTCACTCAAGAGGACCAACTTCTTTAGGTAGCATGCTGTGCTGCGATCGAATAACCAAAAATATTTGGAAAAAAATGATAAATGAATAAGTTACTTCTATTGCATTTTGCTTGGCCGTTGGCACTAAGAAAAATTCCAAATTTCCACTAAAGAAAATATGAAACTAAGGAGTTGATTTACCGTGAACTGTTTTCGCAAATTGAATCCCCATAACAAAAACCTATTTAGTGGTTGGGTATTTTCAAAATCAATTAATGTTTTTCATGGCTTGAAAAGAAGTGAATGTTGAAGCTTTCAGTATTCAAGATTAATCTGTTTGGCCTTTACTAGTGATACATACACACACATTTAGCCACCAAGCCAGACCATATCGGAAGCTGGAAAAATCTATGTTGACGTTTTTGTTGACACTTTTCTTTGTTTCTTTGGAAACCATCAAATATGAGAATGTTAATTTCTTAAACCGTCTGACTGAACCAATATTTATTCAAGATTAATGCCAAATTCTGGTTACAAAGTTTTTTTTATTTACATGTATGTTTTTTGTTCTTTACTGAAATGTTGATGTACCTCTTCTAGTATTCGATGTCAAATGATAGGTATCGTTTATACTGTGGCTGAAGAAGCCCATGCTTATCGATGTCTATCAAATTGATTAGTTAAGCAATCGTCAATACATAAATCAGACATAAACAGCTACATATATCTCCCTCGTAAATGCAATACAGCACCGGGAAAGTGGATATGTTGAATTATGCCGAAAAAGATAAAAAGACACATACACACACACACACACACACACACACACACACACCATGGTAAAAGGCTACTGCTTTGATCTGTCACAGCATTCATGGGATGAATCTTTCCCAAACTGTGGATAGCTCTCTTATGCCCCTCATCAAATCGTGCACGGATTCCCATTATTAAAACCACTGGAATTTTGGTTGAACAAAACAAAGCCCTTAAGATGCTCAAATCTTCTGAGAAGACTCTTATTAATAATTAATCTCCAATACATCGGTCTTAAAGATGCATTCAAACAGAGATATCTATACCGACATTAACAAATATTACCTGTACACTTGAGAAGGTCAGGTCGAGCATCGCTCTTTCTTACTAGTACCATGTATCCAAGCTGAACCTGCTACACGTTGATTGCAATGGTGATAGGCACAGTCAAGGTGTAATGACTACGTAAATCCATACAACACGTCATTGGCCAGCGTGACAGACAGAACATCGCGTAATACTATCCATAGTTCACAAGATAAAAAAATACCTTCCGTTCCTCTTTTGTCATTGATTCCAAAAGGCCCTGTCACATCACTTACTTTGGGTGGGAGCAATGTGATTTAAGGGTGACTACCCTACCAAAACACCAACAATGTTACCCCACAAAAAAAAGTTCCAGCAGAGCCAACAGCCTCAAAAAGTCTAGCCTGATCACTTACTTTTGATTGGAATGATGTACTCCAAATGCAACTTCTGAAACACACCCCAAACAGCGTGACAAAGAGAACAACACAAGAAATTAACACCTACAATATCGAGACTCACTCAACAAACGGA
>OY735198.1:20193464-20220964 GCA_963457665.1 Thysanoteuthis rhombus | reverse complement strand
GTTGCAGTATAAATCGTATGCTAGACTTGCATGCTGACCGTTATTCTGCAGTGAAGAACAGTAAATATCATTTACTAAGCTTAGCTTAGCCCTGTCCTTGATAAGGTCACAAGTGTGGGATTCCCTGTAAGAACTGGAATAACTTCAAGAGTAATTGTGTGCCAAAATAGTTTGTTATTCATTGCACTACAACCAGACCCACGAGACAGGAATTTAGTAACTTTATCTTTTTCTGGTAAAAGGTCAAACGTGTGTTCAACAAATGTGAATGAACTCACGATAAGTGCAACGGTACATGAAACCAGGTTGTTCAGGGTTGATACTTGGAGAGTGCCAGATAGATATAAATATTCGAGTGAAAACATTTCCGGAACAGGTCTGGTTGGTCAACCGATAGAAACTGTCACATGACCAACGTTTTTGGTAGTGTTGGTGTGATCAATTGAATAAATCTTAATAGTGGTTATTGATTAATAAGTTATTGGTGTTGGTTCTTGTTGGGCATGGATCAACAAAAGGAAGTATGAACTTTCGAAGAATGAACTAAGAACAATCATCTGTGCTATCGGACACAAAGTAAATGACCAATCTAGCTGAAACTCTCATTGTAAATTGAATGATGTGTCACAAACAATCTCAAGGTGTAATTCAAACGACGAAGAGTGTTCTAGACAAAACAAAATGTATCTTCATTTCTTTTGATTTTTCAGTTTGGAAGGTCAAGTGTTGGCCCAAGTACGCACGATTCATGTACACAGCTTGTCAGATAGATTTACAGAATACTTCATATACAGGGGAAAACTATGAAGACAATTTTGGTGATAGCTTTGGTTGTGAGTTTATAGTAATGCTATCTACGTAACGAAGTGACTACATGGAAAATAATTGGGTTCAGCTGACTTGAATAAGTCTTTTTTTTTGTTGACATTTTATTATTACTTTTGTCGCTATAAAAGGGAGACATGAATGAGTGTCTGAAGATATTGTATATGTTGAGAGCTTTTCAAAGACATTTACTGGTGATCACACCTTGACTTGAATTTCGACTGATGATTACTGCCTTCTTGTGAAAAGTGATTCACTCAAGAATTTCCCACAATTGTACCCAGCAGCAATGATTCGATGCGCCAATAAACGTTGAAGAAGCACATTCTTCGCAAGCAATTAAATTTCTCTACTTGTCGCCATACGTTTAACGGAAACCATCAACCAAAACCGTGAACACGAGTTTCTTTAGTTTTTAAATTAGTCTTGCTGGCTTTGTATGTATGCACAGCGCGTACATGCAGCAAAAATGGAGTAAGAAAGCGGAAAAATTCAACATTCAGTCCTTATTGTGTCCATGTGGGCATTTAAAAAAATTCCAATCTGACCCTAAAAGGTTTCTACTTGGGGATCCAATCAGCAATCCAAGTTTATAATACAATGGTCACTTTTAGTAACAAACGTCCAACAAAAGGCAAGAAACATAAATTTTTACATAAAGGAGAAACTATTGGAATATATGTAACTCATTAAAAATGGGCTTTTTTCATCATCAAGTTACAGATTTATTGATCGATGTACCATGTAGTCACAATATCAGAATATCCTATTACAACGGAATGGATGATTATTTTACAAATCCAACTAGCTAACTAATATTTCATGACAGTTGCCCTGTGCACTTCTGTGTATACATATGCCACACTTTTTTTTTGTTTTCCTTTGCATGCATGTTCGCCGCTCATTGTGTGAATCTCAGTATTTTGTACGAATACATTCATGTGTTCATACATATCTCATCAATCCTATTAGTTGGTACTTGAAAAGTTGTTTGAAATACCCTCACTTTTTTTTCTCTTTCCATCTACAATTCCAAAACGAATACAAAAGTATTAATGGTCAATTCTGTTTTCAAAACAAGTGAGATCCAGTAGACAGCTAAAATTATTATTCAAACTTTTTGGATGAAGAGATAGGAAAATACCTTCAAAGCAAAGGAAGCATATTTGGACTCGGTTTGATTTAAAAAGGTCATTCACTTTTACAGCAATTCGTTTCGTATCGTCTTCATACTTCCAAACACAGACGACTGTGACACTCGCCAGAATAAAAACTCAATCGTCTTCAGAATAGAAGAGTGTAAAACATTTGTCGTTATGATTGATTAATTAAGATGTTCTTTTTTCAAAACTGGATATTCATAATCGATCATTTTTGCATTGATAATTCCTAGTAAAGGTCAGCCAAAACTGTCCCCAGAATGGTTAACGGAAGTTTCTCCAAAGCTGACTGGCTATGTATGTATGTATGTATGTATGTATGTATGTATGTATGTATGTATAAGGGGTACATGCTGCACCGATGGAGGAAGGGGACTGAGAATTTATATATTTATTTCTTACTATGCATTTTTCTATAGTATTGGGGAAATTCGCCCTCAGTGCGTATTTTTTGTATGAGGGGGTTGTTTGCAATGTACGTTGAATTGATTTAGCTTGTGACCAGCAACATTAACGTTTTTATTTAAGATTTTCACACTTTATTCTGTGACTACCCCAACCCGGCATGCTGCCGAAATTCATTAAAAATAAGATGGTTTCTATTGAGAGACTAACCAAACCTGTCCTCTTTATTTCTTTATTTATTTCGATAAAACAAGAAAAACATGAAGGTTAAATAGAGGACACCTACTCGTCGACGATTTTTAGTTCTTTCGTAAATCTTTCTCTGGCTTCTATGATCTCTGAATGCATATGTGCACAGATATGTATTATGTTTTTGAATGTGCATATTTGATTTAAAAGTTTTTGTGTACGTGGTATTAGTGCATAATGCACATGTCCATGAATATCCATTCTCTCCCATCCCGTCAAAAATCAAAAGAGTACTCTTTTTTGATGGCAGAAAAAGCAAGAAGTAGCAAAAAAGCGAAAGCTGGACTGAATAAGGAGGTGGAGGACTGGTAAACTGACTGGCCATGTAATGTTTCACTGAAATCTGTGCACAGAACGTGAATAATAAATTCTTCAATCAATGTTACCTCGGCAGTCACACGATACACAAGCTTATTCAATGGTGTCTCATTGCCAACTGAGAAACTCCTTGAAATAATCACTGTTCACGTATGCGTAGTGAGGTCCCCTGTATGGTTTCCAGGTCACATCATGGCCGTGTAAGCGATCCTTGAGGTGTACAAAATAGCTAGATACCTTACAGAGGACACGTACATTCAATATAAAGCAAACTTAATGCTCTTACTAATCAGGTAATCCTTGGAAAATCATGTCAAATATGTGACAATGCAAATCACACGAGAAATTATGATGAAACTTTCAATGATAATTTCATATATTCTGTTATGGTTGGTTGCTTCTGATTTGGAACCTAAAATGGTGATGGGAGAGTGGTTTGACCATGTGTTATCATGAGCTTTTCCCTCTCCTTCATTAATGGTTGCATCTTTGCAAAAGATACTCCCTATTATTCTGAGTAGATACATCATTCCATAGGTTGTTCAGAATATATATACAAAATTCATTCTTCATAGTTTTATTTCTGGTACAGAGTTTTTTCTTATCCATTATACGGCACTCTTCAGGTGAACACTTAGTAAGGAAATAAAGCCTTCTCTTTTCTAAATGATAAGATATTTAGTCAATATATCTAACTGTAGGACTGGGTACAGAGACAAGCTGGTAGATGACTTTGTAGAATCTGCAACTAAAATTCATAGGTAACCAGAACTGTTGTCCTTGTTGATTACAATCATGCTACCAAGTATAATGATACAGTTAGGTGGACAATGTCACTAACATCAAACTTTGAAGCTTTGAGTAAATTATTGGTCTCCTTGGTTATCGGACATTGACCAAGGATTAACCAGATCTCTCTATCACGGGTGTTGCAGCCTCAAAATATTCCATAAGAATATCTAAATTGGAACACTATTGCCCATTTTGTCGCAGTTTCATGTATGATATCATGTTGTCCATGTTGTTGGGTATGATCTCAAGCAGTTGTTTGATATCTAATAATATGGCCCACTGCTCGCCATTTTTCTGATAGATTTAATGATCCAGATCCGACAGAAGTATTCCTTTGCGCTGCCTTGTGATTAATCTATGTAAAGCCAAGCTTGAGTTTCGCCTGTTCAGAGGTTAAAAACCATTACAGGGTATTATATATACATGTTCAACTTTTCATTGCTTCACTCAGAGGGATTGATATAGGATGATATCCATTTACATCATGACCGCAGTTTGTAAATTAACGTATTCTTTCTATCAGTCCGGTGACTTAGGGAGCATTTGCAATGTATGTTGCTATTTACGTGCAAAATTCTTTAAATATGTCCTTCTATAGAGAATATGCGTTCTGATTTGCTTTATTCTGGTGTCCTACAGTCGTTTTAGCAGCGATTCGGCGCGTGGATAGGAATGAGTCCTTGGAGGAAAATAGTGATGTGAAGTCATTCTGTGTAATGATGTCTGGCTAATGGGAATCGCTTGGTTGATACGCCCTCCTGTGGTTTAGAGCTTTTAGCCAACAGTGTCTGTAATGGCGGCCGAAGATGGTGAATTGGTGTGAAAATGCGTACTTGGCTACGATGAGATAATGCTAAAAGGCCGGATACAGACAATTGAACATTGAGAGCATCAATCTATCTATCTATCCATCTATCTATCTATCCATCTATCTATCTATCTATCTATCAGAAACTGTCAACCAAAACTGTCATCTTTACATCAGCTTTCGAGTCTGTTTGTCTGACCAGCTGGCTGGATATCTACAAATGTATATATCACGAGTAGAGTAATGTCTTATTACTTTGCCAAGTATAACTGGCCAAAACTTATACCAACCATATGTAATAAGATGGTGAACTTTTCATTCAACCACAAGTGATTCGAAAAACTAAAAAACAAAATAAAGACCGATCATGTTATTCCCTCTATGAAAACGGTTACATTATAAACGTATTTTTGCATCGAGATATATTTTGGTTGATCAATTAAAATCGGGTAGAAAAGGGCGATCAATTTCTTTCGCCTTCTGTTGGGTAGTGATCACTAAAAGAATTTACTGAGGATGAATGTAAATGTTACCAGACAGATACAAGGGTATCCCTGTGCAAATAATGCAAACTAGAGTTAGAATCTGAAAATCAATATCGGTCATGTGATAGTTTCTATTGAGTGGCTAACCAGAACCATCTTATCTTTCATTTTTACTTGATACAGTAAGTGACCATTTGGCCGACCAGGAAGTATAATTTCACTTACCGGTTTTTGTCAAACAATTCGATTGATCCTAGCCCTATCCACGACAACCACTAACCTGGTGTTTAAAAGCTTTTGATGGCAATGAGCGAATAACATATATCCCAAGATGAGTATTATTTGGATCGAGTTAATATTTACATTGGAAGTATTATTCTTCAAGAAGGGTGAAGATAGGAAAACAAAAATGACTATCAATGAAGAACGAACTATTTGAACTCTCAGATCTCGTGAGAGTTAGAATCAGATATTGATGGACATGGAAAAACACTTGGTCGGAATAGAGAGCTACCTGTCCCCTTTATGAAAGGAAAGAACGGACAACGAGAATCACAAGATAAAAATAAAAGTGCGACTCCGATTGGATAGGCCATATTTGCAGGTTTTTTGTATATGGATTGATAGTAAGATAGATCATTCTGGTAATGTAGATGAACGGATTGACTAACTAATCACCTCATTGAACCTGACATGAATACGGACTTCAGGAATTGTTGCTGGTAATATCAGCAATAAAAATCATATCTGCTCCTACTCAAGGGCTTAAATAGATAGTTAGATTGGTCTACTGGGATGATAGTGCAGGTTTTGAAGCTTACCGACTGATAAATGGATTGGTATATGATGGTATCAAATTTCTTATTGGTGAAAGATGATGCCTGTCCTCAAAAGCTTCAATCAGAAGTCTAGCCTCCACCTAGTCTCGACAATATCATCAAGGCATCCGTATGAAATATACAACTACCCCAAAAAGATTTTTGCGAACGTCCGTATCAACTTTGATCCAGAGAGTCTGAACCCTGATTTTAATCTTCGATGCCGTCACAGCGTCCCGGCTGATTAATCACGACGAATCTCTTTCTGAATAAAAGTCAGTATGTTAACGACTCCTCTCAAAATTACAAACAGCGCATACAATGTTCGGTTTAGCGTTTACGACGATATCTCTCAGGACCGAGAGAAATATTAGGACGGACTGATAGACTAAACTTCGCCTTATCCCCGACTAATGAGCCAAGTAAATTAGAAATAAAAACCAGCAAAAAAGTTAAGAGATTACGGAAGAAATTTAAAGAATACGACAGGCAAATTAAAAAATAACATGTGTCATACTTGTCAAATCATAACAAAAGGTTTTTGTTGAAAACTTACACAATTTTAAAATGAATTCCGTCGTCATCAGCCTTCAGCGTCCGTCATTGGACATAGATTTTCCCCAAGGTTTGCAAGACTTCTCTAAAATAGGAGTTGCAGAGCCAGTACTTTCTTGATTTTTGTCACGCCATTTTATTCCCTACACTCTACAAATGGACGTTGCGATTTGTGATGTTCTGAAGTTGTCTAACATTCCAACAACATGACCAGTCTAATATCATTTGAGTTTTCTTTATTGTTTGCATGATGTATAAATGACTCCCCCTCTCTTTTTTAAATAAACTGTGTTGTTTTATGACCCATCTATTTGAGACTGATCATGATTGAAATTTCTAGTTATGAGGGTCGATCTCATGGTCATTTTCCATATATCCGCTCCTCGGTTGATTATCAAGAAGATGCGTTGGTTGTATACTCTATGGGGTTAATGGGATGTTTTGCGAGATCGAAAATTAACAGTTTAAAATGAATGCAATATTAGTGATAATACAGCATAATTATTTGTAGGATTTTTCTGAGCTATACTTCAAAACTATTCCACAGCGCCTTAGCCTCGTAGATCTCTTGTTTTGGGGGCTAGGATAAAATGTAAAAATCAGAAACAAAAATCAGACAAGAACTCCATTAAAAACCTTTTTTCCTGAGTCTCGAATGAGAAAAATAATTGGATGGAAGTTCTCGTTTTGCATTAGTCTGTCAGCTATTTTGAGGCGGATGCCCTGCGGTATTCTCTTCCCTGTCATCTGCCGTCAATATTATTAGAAAAAATTATATCGTCTGCTGACCCATGATAGTAAATATATCATTGATTTAAAAAGAGGAGTGATATACAGATCTTACAGATGCTCAAAAGTGCTAAGACCAAGTAGATTAAGGGATATGATTATACTAACTAATGAATGAAAATGATAGATACTCATTCACATGCAAACGTAATCATACTATTAAATGATTCCTTTCTTATGTAAGTGGCAATTAAGAATGGTCTTAAGAGGGGTGGTTCTTGGTTGAGAGAATCAAGTTATTTTTTTTCCAGATGAGTGATTATTAATTGATATGAAAAACCGAATCAGGGGACATGAAATATCTTTGCATGGATACTGGATGCCGTTAGAAAAGGATGGGAGTATCTTAAAAATGTGAAAGATAGTGAAATACCTGTTTAATTCACTGCAATTAAGTCTTACGTTCTACGTTCGAAATTCATAAACATTGCATCGATATCAGAAAAGAAAAGGACGTCATTTGCAGCATTTCAGATATGTATATCTCATTGAGGCGCTTTTTGGTCGGTTAGTAGGTCTGTGAGTCAGTTCAAAATTATTAAACATATATACACAAATAGAAAGCCATCTAGAAAGGCCAGCTTGAAACTGAATGGCCCTATGTTTCTTATGACCTCAAAAGCAGATTCGAATATGGAAATTAGCACACCTTTTTCTCTACTCAAATTACAGTCGAATAAATTGAAATTCAGTGAAAGGGCCCCACTATTCGTGGAACATTATCCGATGCAACAGTTACAAAGCACCACCTGAAGGTTCTGGGAATGTGACCATGTAAAGGAATTACTTAGATCAATAATGCAACCTTTCAGCTTGCCATTCTTTTTGCATAAATCTTCTTTTAAAGTCCTGTCAACTCCTATGCGACAAGGTATATTGGGCAATACATGTATCCATTTTTAACAAGTTGATATTTTTCCATTTGACACATATTCGTTGTTCTTTTACTAATGTAAGCCTCCACTTTCTTTAATTGGACAGGAACCACCTATGGCAACTGACTAATTATCAGTTTTTATTGTTATAGTAATTCTCTCTGGACTGCCTTACATGACAAAAATGCTCCAAGTATTCTGATATTTATCAACTTCCAGAGATGTGGATTAAGGCTATTCCAAGCAAGTATAAACAGCCATTTGAAAATTGAACTTAGTTCATAGATTTGTTGAGCGACTTCACCTTTAGCGCCTGTTTCTGTTTGCCCAGTAGCTAGCTAATCATACTGCTTTCACTTGGAATGAGCAAATTCCTTACTTGTGGATGGTACACTATTCAGACACCAAGAAATTCGGGGTAGTACCTGATATTCAACAGGCAGTGTCATGTAACAACATTACATTTAAAAATATCAGTGACTGTCAACCAAAACTGTCACTGAAACTGTCAATATAGATTTCTACAGTTTTGAACTTCATTGTTGTGTTCCACAAAATCCCCTCAACCAGCATATCCTTTATATGAGTCCTCAATGAACAATATAAGTTAATAGTATCTCGATTCTTCAGGGCTTTGCACGGTAGTGTTTTTTTTTTGTTTTTATTTAAACTGAATTTTTTTTTAGTTATCAAAGCCCCCCCCCCCGAAAGGGCTTTGATTGATCCTACCTTTTCCGGATCTTCAAATTGATCATCCTCAAATAGTATGCTGCCAAAATATGTTTGTCGCGTAACATTTCCATTGACTGACTCAGCAAGCTTATTTTCTCTACTTTTGAGGTTTAATGAATTATATAGTTGGTTTGGGTTAATTTTTCTTATCGTGGTTGCTCTGCTTTTTCACTTTGGTTTGTCTGTGTGCATGCAGGTATTTCTACGTTGTCCTTTGTTTTCTGGAATATCGTCAAATCTCCTGGGAGGTCATGAACCTCCTCTCTCACACACGTCATGTCCGATGCCTGCGTTTGATTGTCTGCTCCCGTCCGAGACGAATAAACCATATGCCAGAATTAAAACACCTCCTCAGTCGAGCACGTACTCAGCACATACTGAAAATTAATTTTGCAAGACAGTAAATTTGATCACAACAGGATCCTGTACGCATTGGCCTCTAGCCAAATTTGGTAAAGTACAAATATCTTCTAGTTTTCACGAAGTCTGGTGAGTTCGCTATTGATTGCCCAGTTCGACTATTGACACACATATTATATCATATTGCAACGCCAACACATCAGAGAAAAGTTCTTTAAGAACTTTAGAGCATGTTTTTGTCCGTCAATTGTCCATCAATATTATGATATTTCTCTAAATCCCATCCAAAGGCTCTTGAAGGGACCAAAGATCAGGCTTACGATTAAAGATATATTGGCAGTGCCAACCCATTCAGCAATTAGAAAAAAAAACTTTATCTACTCGAACGTAGAAGATTCATACTCCCAGGCGTCAAATTTCAAGAATGCCATTGAGAAACAGCGCACGAATCAGTAACTGAACCCAACTCTCATACAAGTTCTGTGCTCCACTGTGTCCCATGGCATAGTTAAATGTGGAGTCTAGAGACCCACATAGAGAAGAATATTTGCGCAAAATCTGATGAGCCATATCGTCTCTCAAAAGACACATTTATCATTTCATTGAAGCAGTGTCGAAGGTAGCGTTACTGAAACTCAATCCCATACGTTTGAGTCTCTACTCTGTACATACATGAATACCTGTCCGGACAATTTGTGTTATGGCTGCCACGTTGATCTCACGGGCAGAAAATGAAGGGGTTCGATTCCGAGTATGAGCATGGAGTAAGGAGAACTCTTCATTTTGAAAAAATTCAACTTTGAACCAAGCAACTAATTGAGTAAACTTAGCCGTTGGTACTTCTCCAATGTACTTCCAGCTGTCCCTCTCGTAACCATCATTCCATTTCTAATCATCTAATACCATGTCATATTTCCTATTCCCACTATTTACTTGATTCCAATCTCTTCAATAGGGAACTCTGCATTTTTCTTCCTTCCACTACAGGATATTTCTTTTTTTTCACTCATCTCTTCTCCTTGCTCTTTTGTTGAAATTTACTTCTTTCTTTCGTGTCCCATACATATGAACATTGATATTTACTAAGCCTCGTTTAGAGCAGCAGAAAACAGCTGTCGTAAGCAAATAAAAAAACTTCGAACTTCACTATAAAGTAATAAGCCATCTCTCTCTCTCTCTCTCTATCTATCTATTTATCTATCTATCTATCTATCTATCTATCTATCTCTCTCTCTCTCTCTCTCTCTCTCTCTCTCTCTCTATATATATATATATATATATATATATATATATATATATACATATGTATATATATATTCATTTTTCAGTTGAGTTACCCATGAGTGAAGAGAGCTAGATATCATGGATAGTGTATATGCAAATACATCTACACAGACAATAGTTCCAGGCTAGTGTGATTGTCAGACCATATATATATATATATATATATATATATATATATATATATATATATATATATATATATATATATATATATATATATACGTGTGTGACTGTGTGTGTTTGTGTCCGTGTATATGTGTGTGTGTATGTGCACGTGTGTTTGTGCACAATGTTTGATTGATAGGTCTGAAACTTGACATATAGTAATTAGATAAAAACATATGCAGATTTAAACATTTATTCATAATTCATCTACAAAAATCATTTTCTCTGGGTCTTTGGAAGACTATTCCCTAAATGGTTGGATCAATCAACTTTTTGGTAATCACCGTCCAACAAAATAAGTCATTCAACTGTAACCTGTCAGCCCATTTCTCAATATCTCCATGCTGCCTAAAAAATATTGGCTCTGTAACGGTGACTAGCCTGATATTTATTGCTTCCAATTATTGACTGGTTAAAGTCATTCTGATTCACCTGAACGACACGGTCACAGTGTCCTTTTTGGGTGTTAGTTAAGATATTCCTTCTTTATAATAACCAGCGTCGGTCCGTGAAAAATCGGCTGTCAACTAATGTCGATTGGCCTCCATTCATGAATGAGACTTTAATATATCGTTCAATAAAAAAAAGCCACGTAATAGTCGTCATGGGTACAGTAAATATATTTCCTTCTCTCTTATTTTTCTGAATAAAGTATTTTGAGTAATTATTCTTGCTGAACAGCCTATGAAGGAGGACATATTTTTTTGGCTTTTGAGAAAGACAAAAGTCATTCTGATAAATCAATGAGCAGTGGTGAGTTTAATTTCCAATTTGTCAGCAAATGTCCGGGAGTAACATTTTATCCTGTTGCTAGTATTGGCTGCCAGACACATAGACATGAAAACTTACTTGAAAAAACCCAGTATTTTTCAGAAAGAAAAATGTCGAGGTAATGGGGAAATATATGATTGTCTCCAGGGGGAAGAGTTGGGGACCATCATGTTGTTATTGTCTTCTTGTTTTTCATTCTCGATTGGATAACTTCGTTGATCATTGATATATTTGAATAAATTATTTTATCAGGCTTGTAAAGAGATTTCACTGTTGAGATAATGAGCTCAGGCCAACCCTTGTGTTTGTTTACAGTTTGTAAGCTAAAACGTTGCTTTTGTTAAGAACCAAGAAAAATTTTTGAATCCTGGTCAAAAACCTAACAAGTTCAAGAATAATCATATGTGGTTGATCTGACTATTTGTTCACATTTTGGGAGTGGATAACCTTGGATCAATTAGCAAGAATTTTGAACTTTCTTACTGCCACGCAAATTAGAATGAAATTTGTTGTATAGGTTCTTGGGTATGCAATCAATGAAATCATATAACGTTACTAATAATTTTACGGTTCGAATAAAAAATACTCGAGTATCTTCGAATAAAAGGTTTAAACTTCCACAATATTTCGACTGTTTTCTGTTGGGGACCTTAAGACTACCTTTGATATTTTCATATCATTTTTCAAAATATGATTGAGGAGGAATTTTTTGTTACGTATCAATCGTTTTTGTGATATCTATCATTATTAAGATAATACGAACACTCTTAAAAAATGGCTCCAATCAGAACAGGGGGGATGTTTCTTTATCCTGCAGTGTATTATCGGGAAAATTCCATTGGGTGTCATAATCATGTCGATGTGTACGGTTCACCAGTCAAAACTTATTTTAGAATAATGAAACAAAATGAGAACTCTATCTAAAACGATATATACGAAATGAAGTAGCTACCCTGGTGCTTGAAGGTTCAGTACACACACACATACACACACACACACACACATACACATATATATATATATATATATATATATATATATATATATACATACATACAGACATATGTGTATTTATGGACGAATATATCAATATATCTATATATCTATATATATATATATATATATATATGTATATATATATATATATATACATATATATCTATATATATATAGACACTCATATATATATATATTTATATACACACACACTCATACACACATACGCATATATATACATATATATATATATATATATATATATATATACATATATATCGATATATATCTATATCTATCTCTCTCTCTCTCTCTATGTATATATGTATATATATATATATATATATATATATATATATATATATACAAATATATATATGTATATTTATGAGTGTGCATGTTTGCAGTGTCATTGAGAGTGTAAATCCTCAATGAACACTCTCCACTGTGAATATACCCTTGCATGTTCGTCACTTAATTAAATATAGATTAAGTTGTACTAAACGTTCACTGAACATTTAT
This sequence comes from Thysanoteuthis rhombus, assembly GCA_963457665.1. Taxonomy (NCBI): domain Eukaryota; kingdom Metazoa; phylum Mollusca; class Cephalopoda; order Oegopsida; family Thysanoteuthidae; genus Thysanoteuthis; species Thysanoteuthis major. Next base: position 20,208,055 of record OY735198.1, on the reverse strand, counting down.
GTTAAATAGAACTACTCCAGGTAAAAGGGAGGAATATTGATTTCTTTAGGAATTTACTTGGCTTTATCTATTCGGCTACTGTTGACAGGAACTCACATCTGCCGAGCGCTGATAAATCATGTGAATATCAAGTGAATAGAAAAATATGGCAAGTCATCGGCTGAGAGATTTTTTCTTCCATGAGATGTCAACACCACAAAGTTCCGTTTAGATTAGTAACTCCCCCTGGAGTTTGATGTTTCAAATGGCAACCCAGAATCGATGGAGACAATGTATTCAATTATCAAATGTGATTGAAATAATTTTTGTTGAAGACCGTTGTTCAAGTAACTTTGAACGTCACAAGGAAGACGCCAATTTCTGAGTTGGGCAATTTTTTTTTTCTTGAAATATGAAGGCATTTTCTATCTTTTGCTGAATTTAAATAAACAATGTTGAAAAATTTGTTATGGTTCGCATTCATATTTGTAACGTGAACGGCATCACATGATAAGTGTACAACGGACCATTTTTTTATGAACTCATATTTGCAGAATGTTTTTTGCTACAATGATCAGGGTTTGTTTCATTAATTTCCCTTAGCTTTGGAAATAGCAGAACGACTCGTACAAGAGTACGTCACGAACCCTGGAGAATAGCTCTGGGAAACAACAAAAGGAGAATTAAAAAAGGACGAAGTGTAAAAAGTTGACCAGGGGGAGAGAGGAAACTGTCAGAAAGAACAAAATGCAAAGGAACAACATAATTAACATTCTAAGGAAATTTATGAATCACTGCGAACTATGTATGCTCTCTTGTTTATCTCGTGGATGGAATAGTAGTGGGGGTAAGAATAAGTCATTTTGATTGAATTACTACGAGTATATTTCGAACAAGGAGTTTATTGCCGAGTACAAAGTGTCCAATTTTACATAAACGTACATCGTAAAGCAAAACCCCTTACGCATATCCACTCACAAACACTTACAGACAAACACACTGAAAAAATTTAGGGTATTTAAATAAAAAACAAAAAAAAATTCTCAAGTTTCTACATCAAACAATCAAGATTCAGTTAATTCCTGATTCATCAATTGTCCGGAGACATGTTCAACATAAACCCAGCAACAGTGTTCAAAATAGTCTACTGTAGGTAGCAGTGATGCCGATTTTTCGAAATAAAGTGAGGAAAAGATATAAAACTTGAAGCAAAACAGAGAATTCCATGTGAATAATAGGGTGATATAATTTTGAAATTTTGTTGGTTTCGACATTTCGTTGAAAGTAAAAAATAAAATAAATATTACTCTTAGAATGTTCGAAGTCTATTATCGGCTGCCAAACGATAACTCTCCAAAATCTATTAGTGTTAATCGAAAATTGCTTCAAAATATTTTAATGGGAGTTTCACGATTCAAATCCCTTGGCATCGAGTCTACATTACTCGAATAGCAATTTCTGCAGATTGATATCTTAACATTCATCTTCTTTCAAATCTTTCTAACGTAGACTTAGATAGATAAACATATAAAAAATGAAATTATCCCCCTTTCAAACTGTTTCGCCAAGTTGTAAATGTAATATGATATTGATCTATTTCTATCTTATTTTACTAGCTTATTTTTTGAGGGTAGGGCTTTAACAGAGCCTTGTCAGGAAAATATGTCACTTTTTTTTTTATCATACAGGCTCTGTTTCGTTGTTATATGCCATGAAAAGAAAAGCACTGATCTGTTAATAATTATTTGTTCATAAATAATGCAACAGGTATTGACAGCCACATGTTCATTAGTTTTGGTACATTGAACTTCAGTTTCAGTCCTAGCGAAGTCAAATTCACCAAGGCTCCGAAAGAATTTAGTAGAAATCTTAGCATGCAATATAATACACTGTGATCAGGTAACTGCGTAATTTGTTAGAGTTTCAGTGCATATAGAACATTTCACTTATAATAAATCTTATAGCTATATTGTCTCTCACATTTTTTCTGTGGCTCGATATGGATATCGTTCATAGTTTTCTATGAATCTCATTTTCAATGCCTTCAAATCAATTTCCGAACCCCTATTTTATCTTTAAGCCTCATGAAAACCAATAAATAACAATAATCATGGACTTTTTTGAGGGATTGCTCATACATGTGAATTCCAATCGCCAAAAGGGAACAAACTGCGCTTGTATAAATTTATGAACTATTAATCGTCGACCAGCGTTTTATTTATTAACTTTTTTACGAGGCTATGTTGGGTAACCCAGGTAGTATATGATATATATATATATATATATATATATATATATATATATATATATATATATATATATATATATATATATATATATATATATATATATATATATATATATATATATATATGTATATATGTATATATATATATATCTATATATATATATATATATGTATATATATATATTTATATATATAGATAGATAGATGGATAGATAGATAGATAGATAGAGACAGAGAGAGAGAGACAAAGAGAGAGAGAGAGACAGAGAGAGAGAGAGAGAGAGAGAGAGAGAGAAAAGACTCCATATAGGGACACCTATATCGGTATAAAAATTGAAGATATTTCGTCTGATTCAATACATGCATCTTGTAAACTATAGACTTATTGGATTCAAATATTCCAACGTAAATGATTCACACACCATAACATAATGTTAAGTTTATGTATTAAAAATAATAGATAACGCTGTCAAATAGTTTTGAGACATTTCAATTTTCTGCAACATATATACACATATATTTATATATATATATATATATATATATATATATATATATATATATATATATATATATATATACATATATATATATATATATATATATATATATATATCATAAAGAGAGGGAGAAAGACACCCACTTAATATAGGAACACGAATATCGGTAAAAAACTCAACACTTTTTGTCTGATTCAATCTATGCATCTTCAAAAATTTGATACAATGTTAAGTTTATGTATTAGTAATAATAAATACCGCTGCCAAATAGTTTTGAGACACTCCAATTGTCTGGAATTCTTTTTTAAAATGACAAGTAAACCCAAACCAATAACCGAAATGGAGAGCGACTAACACCTTTTAGGGTAATCAGTTCTTAATAAAGCATCCCATCTGCCGGACATCGATGTAATTAGATTCCTTGGTACTTCAAATAGAATGTAACCAATATTCTACCATATTAGAAACTGTAAAGACTGTCTCTAAAACTGTCAGCATAGGTTTCCCCAATTCTATCTATTTATTCGATTTATCTGGCTGACTAACTGGCTATGCATGGATATATATCATGTGTATAAGCCACACCTATTGGGCCAGTAGGCTAAACTTCGAACATTTAATCCTTAATATACCTAGATATTTTTGAATTTTCTTCTTTTGATAATCCAGCCCCTTCCAAAATACATTTCTGTGCAGGGCTCAATCCGCAATGTGGATTTAAGCTATGTTGATTTCTGAGCATCAACGCTTTTTTTTTCAAACGAAAGGTAAAAGAAATACCTTCATCATTCCTGTTCCCCTCATTCTAATTAATCATCCCCAACAAGTATGCTGTAAAACGAAGTTGGTAACTTCATGGTTTTTATTCAGTGACCAACATGACCTATTATAGTAGAGATGGTTTTCGTTTGTGGACCTTGTTTTTCCTGATGTTTGTTTCGGCTCTTTGCCATAAGTTCTTGATTGGGTTAAGGGATGGCGACGTTAGTTCTATTATTTACAGTGTAGGCACTGACTAGTCTAGCAATGTATTTGCTATCATTATCATGCTGATAAACATCCGTCCGCGTCGTATGTTTATCTTACTTATGATAGTAAAGGTTATCCAGTTCGTTTAGATTTTCAACTCTCTACAATGCTCTGGCATTTAGTTCACTTCATCCACGTTTTATTATGTAGCTCCGACCATCAGACCGGAAGGTTTAGTTTCGTCACTAAATATCAATTTATATTATATTTCCAACCACCAATCCTTATGGTCTTCGTTCGACTGAACGTGCATCTACGTATTGTTTAGATAAATGTACGTTTTTTTTAAAAATCCCAGCCATACTTCACATGCACCCGAAATGCTTTGTCCTCGTTTTTACAACAACCCCTTGCTCAGGACATGGGTGCAACGACACACGTATGTGCAAAATCAACGGAAAATTATGCTGAGGATTTAATGAATTTGTGTCCACCCTTAGTATATGCTCCTACAAACCTCCAAATAAACAGAGACTCGACCATTACCGATTGTTGATCTAAAAAAAAAAATAGATGAATAAACTAAAATTTACAGGGAAAAGTTACTGTTTATCAAAAAAGGAAACATAAATTTCCATAAATTCACAGTACAAAGCATTTGAATGATTTTTCACTCAGTTCCATTGATAAACCCGTCTGCAAGTGTAAATAAGTTTACAGCCATCACTGTATCCGAGTAAATGGTGTCCATGTGAATAATTTGTTTTTCACAATTTTTTTACAACACTTGCTTCTACTAAACACAAAACGTATTCTGATCAAACTCATAGATTACAAGCTCAACATGTTTTTCAACACATAACATTATTTGTCAAAAGTCCGTGGTAGTTGATGAATCATAAATATAGATACATCAACAATTTTATTAATATTTTACTTTTTTAAATCATTGTACAGCGTATTCTGGACAATTTTTTCTTGCAGTACACTGCATGACTTCTAAAAATATCCCTGTTGAATGGAAATGTTCCTGCAAATGATGAAGGGTAACTTTAGTGACAAACGACATATTTTCTAATTCCTTCGATTTTGATAGAGAATATTGTAAATAATTCATTTCACTTTGCATGGGAAGACGATAACTCTGAGTGATGTCAACTGGTGTTTATGACAGAATTTAAGATGACGATAAATGCAATTAGTAAATGGATATCATCAAATTGAATGACAGCATTATGAACACATATACATACAGGCAAACACACAAGTAGCAATATTTTGAGCAATATATGGCAAAAGAGTAGGACAAAAGATGTTAATTAAAGCTTTCTTGAGGGATAAATGTAGACCAATACATTTACCTAGGAAAATGAACGACTATGAGATCATAAAAAAGGAGAAATGGGGAGAAAATCACTCTGTTTATAAGCTATTAGTAAAGCAAACTGAAACTCAAAGATGGAAGAAATCTCATCAGTTTTGAAAGGACCAAAGTTTGCTGCCAATCCATCCTCCTGATAGTCACCTATGGGGCTGAAGTATTGAAATTAATCCAAAGATTGACTCTCGAACTGAGTTGTATGCAACGTGCGCATGAAAAAATCGTGCTCAACATCACAATGGAGGATCATAAAACAGCACAGTATATTAGAATGGGAATGGGATCCAGGGATACCATAGAATATTCAATGGAAACAGGCTGGTCATGTTGCAAGAATATTGAACAACTGACGGACAGGGCAACTCACAATGTAGATCCCCAGTTATTATATGAAAAATTGTTACCGGTAAGATATAAGCTGGCGTGACAAAATAGACAAGACCAGAAAGGATTTGGTTCTGCGACACCCATAATAGAGAGGTCTGGTGAATCTGGGGGAAGGTTTATGTCCCATAACAGCCGCTAAAATGCTGTCACTGATGATGACAATGAAAGGTAAACAATTTAGGCTGGAATTCGAAAGTGGTTCATCGATTCCGTTCCCGTGTTCAAGACTTACAAATCCTCCCTAGAACGTTAATCTATCCATCAGAATGTACATTAACGTACTGGTAAAAGCAACAATAACCAAAATGGTCTGGAAACCTCCGGGAATATGAATACTGAGACACGTGTGCAGATCAATTTTTGCTTTCAGACAGAATTGACAATATTTTTGCAACTTGCCAAAAAGTTATAGGCTTGCCCAGAGTATGTGATGTGCAATGCAAAGCAAAAATACCGCATTTTTTTTTGGTTCTCGCCACTGGGAGTCTGACGCATTTATTGATCACAGAACTAAAGTCGATGGAACTAGAAGAAAATTGTCAGACTTCCTCTGTTTAAATGAAAAGAAACAAATAAATAAAAATTCTTTTTACAACAGAATCTCATTAGGGTTTTTAAAAATCTCTATAGGTTGAAAAAAAAAAGACCGCTGGAATAAATCACTGGAAGTGCAAATTTAAATAGAAAACGTTTGTAATAATGCTTTTTTTGTTTTTTGGGGAGCAAAGAAGTTTTCATTCAGCGTTAATAAGCAAATGAGAAGAACATTGGAAGAAAAACAACTGGGACAAGGCCGGATGGTGACAGTGAAAACAGAGAGAACAAAAAAAACAGAAATGCTGTGTGATTCCTTTAAAAAAAGTACGTTCTTTTATCTAGCGACCAGACTTACACTGAAAGAAAAAAGTGTTAGAAGTCAGAAAAGCAACGATTCAAAACTAAAATTATCAACATAACAGGAATATATAACTTATAAATACATGCATATACTCTGAAATCAAATGCAACAGCCTAGAAGCTTATCAAATTAGTACAGCCTTTATCGAAGGAATATGCATACATACCTACCTACACACACACACACACACACACACACACACACACACACACATATATATATATATATATATATATATATATGTATGTCCTTAGATTTATTTTATATTGTAAGGACCAAATTATTAACAACTTTATTTTACGAAAGTTGGAATGAACGACGTTTATGATCATTTGGTCACCATAGCTATCCACGTTTGTTTCATTAGAGTTTGATAGAAATAGGCTTGTAAAATATAATCATCCCTCCGTTTTTTCCACACTTGCTTCGAATGAGATGTAACTCTTTATTCTTTGCAAAAATGAAATATATGAATAAGTGTGTATGGCAGCAACTACGTTCTCTAAAATGTTCTTGTACAATTAGACATGTATTAGACTTTTCACTTATTTAGGTATCACTAAGCTATGAGTAGCATCATGGCTATCATTATTCATATTGTCTAGAGTCTTCTTTCAAAATGCTTCAGAATAAGATATCTTTATCATCATCTTCGACTGTCATCAGTCTACTGCACTACAATGGCCTCTCCCATTTCCATCCATACCGAGCGTGATTGCGTTAATATCAGTCATATTTTACCAATCAATTTTTCTATTGCGTCTCAAACTTTGCTTGGGTATTTCCCAATAGCTCACTGCCTAATTGGTTATCCTTTTACTCAATCTGTTTTCCACTTATCCCATTGTGCCCTGCCCATCTCCATTTTGGTTGCTTGATGAATTCTACCATATCCTTTCTTTAATCTTCAGTAAAATCGATTAATCCTATTGTAAAGGATTATTCTTACCATTGCAATTCCCGTTCACCTTTATCTTACTTTCTTTCACCGTATTTTCTTAGCTGCTTTTCAATGATTAGGAATCAAGAAATAAAAGTTATAGTAGAAGTAAACTGCAGTGTTAAATACATGAAAGAAGATAAATTGTTAAAATATTTGATATCAGGTCTACCATTCCGAATATCCCCGGAATCATTTGCGCTGCTTTGATATAATTTGGCAGCTGGATGTCAGTAACTGGAGTTTTGTACTTTGGGACCCTTGCATTCAAAATGGCCAAGCCTACCAATTCCTCACGCTTCGTGCATGATTTATGGTTCTGCTCCTCCTTCTTCACAGCCAAGTATTGGTTAATGGTTCTCAATTGTTGTTGCTATTGTTGTTTTACGATTATTTCCTCTCAGTTTCATGGTTGATAAAAACCATTTGCATCATCAACAAACACTGAACAAGAAAATCAATTATCATCGTCCAATTAAAGAAAAACGATCAATTATTGGACTTTTTGCAGAAACGAATTGGTTTAAAACAAAGATTTATTTTTTACTGCTGTCATATTTAGGTTCTCTCTGAGCTGCCGCTATTTACGAGTATTTAACAAGGAAAATATTGCTTTTGATGTTAATGTTATCTACGGAATCAGTTCCCATCATATAAATACGTTCGAAGATGATGTGCACATACACAGTTGTTTCAGACGTTCGCTATGCGTTTACACCTCAAATGCATTTGAGAGCAGGTTCATGCACATATATATCTAAATATAAACTGGTATTTTCATGAGTTTGCGAGCCTTCACGTATGTGTATGCGTACAGGCTAGAAGTTGTTATCACTCTTGGTCCAAATATTCCCCCCTTCAAAAGGCTACTGATCTGAATACTCCAATCAAAATAAGTGGACAGAAAAGGCATGAAAGCAGGAAACACACACACATGAATTTATAAAAGCAGTTTATCCATTCATCTTAGCCTTGGTGTTGGAATTATGGCATGAAAAAAGAATGTCAAAGAATTCCTGTCTCTTATTCTGTCCTGCTGTTATTAAATGAGGAGACAACACTTCACAAAGCCCTCACATTTAAAAGCACTGAGCGTGTTAGGTCTTTTTGAGGCTTCCCTCCGTTTTTTTCACCCTTCCTTCCCCTGTATCTGCCCTAGGCTTGGATATAGATATTGTGATAAATGTATAAGCCACTGGTCTCGCCTTTTGTTGGGATGTGATCACAAAAGGTTCGATATTTCCCCAACGAAGCGGAATCGCTACCAGACACAAAGAAGCAATTTGTCAAGAACTAATTCTACACATTGAAGCACCAACTAATAATATATTAACAGGGTATTTTCTGAAAATATAAAAAAATCCTTTTTAGACATAATTAGTTGTGGTTCTGCTTTGATTGTCAGTTTTCTAGCTCTATTGATGCAGCCTGTATGCATAAAAACATAGCAAGCCGGACCAGTTACAAAATTGAATAAACCCATGGAGACAGTATCGGTTTCAGTCAAATTTGACAGTTTTTGATAAGGTTTTCATAACGTACATGTAGTTTTTATGACACACACGTCCACGCCGACGTCATAGCTTCATTTTCTTAACAGTCTTATCATAACTTTTTTTTTTGTTTGAGATTAACGAATTTTCCCGTGAACAAACTTTTAGGGATTTTACTCCCTGTTCATTATGAGAGTAGTATGCGTACTGTATTTCCTTATATCTATGTTGGCAGAAGGGAGTTTTCATTTTTAGCATTGTGAGAGTTAAAGTTTGAAGGCGTGTATACATAACTGTTTGCATGTTAATATGATATCTGCTTCTTATGTATACATTCCATACTTATCGAATAACATACTTGAGTGTAATCGACATAATGAAGTTTACTAATATTTCGATGTATATTCACATTCAGAACGTTATAGATTATCAAGATCGCAACATTTATCTGGAACTACTGATATCAGTGAAATCTTCAAGTGGAAAAGTCAAACGCATAAACACCCAAGGTTGGCAAGCTCTCTGTATAGCAGATTCAACCTTGAGGAACAAGAAATCCCTACTCGTCATTCCTGCTTATGCATCCTCCCAATACTTTCGTATGTCACTGACGTGTGGAACTTAACCAAAAGATTAACTGTCTTACTGAGATCCATGCAACGTGCACCAGTGAGGTGTAAACTTACAAGCCGCAGTGTTAACTTTCTCACCATCTAACGAAAATCGCCTCCAATTATTTTGTTTTCGTGTACAAATTAGGGATCAACATCACTGAACTGGATTACTGATTTGTTACAGCACGACCAGAGCCGAAAATGCACAACAGTGAGCACCGGTTATATAAGTACTAGATTTACCATCGATACTCACAGACACTCTTATAAATACCAGTTTGATCACCATTGGGAGAGGTTTGTACATAATCCCATGAGTAGATTCGGTTAACCCAATAAGTGATATAAGTAACTCAGGATAAGTTTTTAGAATTCTACAACCAAGAAACAAGTACAAGAAATTTGTAGGAAGCCGCAACAAAAGTTTTATTGTTTTGAGGATATTACCAAACGTTTATCTCTTCAATGGTTTCTTTACTTTTCTCCCACCTGTTTTTGCTTAGTGAGTGTTTCCCCTGTTTAGATCGTGTTTCGCGTTATGATCAACCTTTGAGGTCTTTTTGTTAATCACACTAGATGTGGTGAGGAAAAATGATGAAAATCCAAACATTGACGTGATTTCTATACTTGATGGCTAATCAGAAAGTCTCGATGGAGATTAATAGTAAAAATTGTTCATTATTGAACATTCATTTATGAAATGAAAAGGAAAAAGTTCTTCGCCGATTTTTCTGCATTTAAATTCTACTATTATACCATATTAGTTTTTCTCGATATTTTTTGTTTGTTTTATGGCTTCTCTGTACGATTTCGGCTGCATTCAGATCGGTTTGAATTTGATTGCACTACTCGTCCGTTTTTATTGCAACCTTTAATGTTATTGAGACTTAATTCAACGAGCAGCTCTAATTTCTTTGCTTACAGACCTAATAATGTTTTACTAGTCTCAGCATGCACGGTTCTCCCCCCAAAAGAAAAGAACAAGATTGAAATTATGCACGAACCTGCCTCGTTTCTAGTAGCAGGGATATATTTATATATGTATTGAATAATGGTTTTTGATTCGTACGGGTTTTGATGTACGGCGGTTAAGCTATTGATTTGAAGAAGTATGAGCTTAAGCACACATTATATGACCTTAAACATTGCAGTTTGTGACTGAACGGAAAGTTTTTGAACTGATCAACAGCGCTGATGATGGTACCTTATATACACAGCGGGTAAACACATGAGCAAGCTAAGCGACTGCTTAAGGCCTCTATAGACGACAAATATATGTGCATGTAAGTGTGTGTGCGTGTTTGAAAATGTGTGCATTTAGGAAGTCATGGCTTGAATCGGGACTTGAAGTTCATATTTTTAAACTCCGTTGGGTGATGATGTTATAACTTCACTTTTGAGCTTTGATCTGATATGTGATATAGTTAATCAACGCCATTGTACTGCTGCTAATAATTCAATATGTGTAATTATTTTATACAAATTGCATGCAAATTAGTACACCATATTGCTTTCTGTGAAAGTTTATTTATGGTGGTGGTTGGAGGAGCATTAAAAAAAAAACTGAAATGGAGGTTTGAAAGTGCTGATGAAAAACATCAATATATATATATTTATGTATTCTATTAATTTATCTATCAAAGTATTCATATACATGTATGAGTCAAGGATACCTGCTGAACAGCATTTTTAATGCAGTTTTATAGCCAATATTGTGGCTCAATTTGTTATTGGTTGTCTTGATAGATCAGTCTTCAACTTGACGAAGCTAAACTTTGTAAAATCATATCCATTCATGAATACAGAAAAATAATTTGAATTTTGCAATCGTGTATTATCAGTGATGTGATTATTCAAGTTAGAACAATGAAATAAACCGAAAGTTTATTGGAGACTGTGCACCAAAACTGTCTACATAAATATAAGCATATGCTAAATCGATTCCTTGGTTTGTGATCAACAGCATCTACTATTTTTCTCGAAAATATGAATATTCATTCATAAACATTGTCTAACACATTCGATCGGACTTTTTTTTTTCCAAATTGGCATGCTGGTAAAAGATGTTGATAATTTGACGGTTTCTATTTAATGAGTAACCAGATCTGTTCTTTTCTGCGTCTATACAAATTTCTTTTTGAACATTTCTTCCATTTTAATCCAACCAAACTTGAATAAAAAATCTCAGGGCTTTTTCGTTTTTTTAGAATTTCATTTCCCCTTGTGATAATGTTTATTTTCAGAGTATTTGGTTGTGTGCTGTTTGGTTATTTTTTCCTTTTTGAGCAAGCATTGAAAATTTCCCCTTCAATCAAGTTCAGGTTTGAATAAACCTAGGTATGAACTGCTATTAGAGTCTGGAAATAATCGAAATCTCACAAAAGGTTGGAGGATGATTTGGTTTTGCTTGTACCTTCATTGGAAACCGTAAAGAAAAACTGTTAACTAATGTTTCTACGATTCTCCATTGCCTTATCTGTTGGTCATTGGTCATGTATGTATGTATGTATGTATGTATGTATGTATGTATGTATGTATGTATGTATGTATTCGTTGCACAGACTTCAATGAAGGTTTAGGGATCATAATTATTCAACTTTATAATTAAAAATCGATGAATTTCCTAAATATGCTAAGAGTAAGGGGTTCAATTTGCAATGTCAGATAATGTTAAATTGGTCCGTTAGTTTGTTTCAATCAGTGTTCACTCTTGTTCCTTCGAAATTTCAGATTTGTTTTAGTGATCACCGTCCAACACAAAGTGAGAGGAGTAATTGGTTTATTGATTACACGCAATTAATCGATCATCCTCAACACAGCACGCTGCCAAAAGAGTTTGACCACGTAACAAGTTCTGTTGAGTTATCAACCAAATCAGTTTTCCTATGATTTCTTGTGTCATAGGAGCTACTCTTTATTTCTTTTGGAATAGTATTCTTATTATTCATATATCTATTAGACTTATTTGTTTCTTTTATTTTCTATGAAATGTGTTGTCGTAGTTATTTTCATATCATACTTCTGAGCATTAATTTTACTTGTGTTAGCAATTTATTCATTTTTCCCTGTATTTATTTTTCTATTTTATTTATAAGATATTTGCCTCCGCATACCTGAAGAAAGAAAATAATATGCTGGCCGTACTTTCCTGGGTTTCTAATGAATAAATGAATAAGTAAAGAAAAAAGAAATGACGTTTAATTTACTGAATTATTACATTCAAATTTGAGACGAAGTGTCAGCCTTATGCGTCTCAACCAACAAAAGTTGCTCGACGAAAACATGTTGTGGCTCAGAGACAGTTTACTATCGGTAACCTAATATGCAAACGTGTGAGACAGGAACTTCCTAAAACATTCTTTTTAGTCCTTGCTACTATTTTTCGAAGATCGTAAGAGCACTTGACCTCATCACATGACGGACCCTGACCCGATTGATTTTGTGTCAACAGACGTTGCACCCGCGTCCATCTTTCAGAAATGGTCTTCAATGTATAAATCTGGATGTCAAGCAAGCTAATCTCTTAGAAGGCAATTAGTGGAGTGAACTTGATTATCACTGAGTTCCCTGCCATTATGGAGTTGTGACAAACCACAAGACGATTTAGCTGTATTTAGCAATTTAAAGTGGTTGGATGGACATCACGTTCCACAGATCCCCTGAGATAACGTGCGCAACCGAGGCCGGCAGAATATTAGATGGAGTGACGAGGTAGCCGAATTCAGAGAGTACTGGCTCTACGACATCCATGATGGAGAAGTGTGGCAATCCTGGGGAATGTCTATGTCCAACGACAGACGTTAAAAGACAGATGATGATGATGATGATGATGATTATGATGATGATGATGGTGGTGGTGGTGGTGGTGATGATGATGATGATGATGATGATAGCCTAGTTGCAGTGCAACAATTGTTTATATCCAGTAATGAACGGTATTTCACAGAGTATGTATTCAATTCTTCTTTCGTATACTACTTATGTGGGACTGGTCAAAGCTCACTGAATAAGCCTGGCTACTCCAGGGCACTTGTATCCTTCCTGAAGATATATACTGTACCTTGTCCATAATATATCAACAGAAATAATAATAATAATAATAATAATAATAATAATAATAATAATAACAACAACAACAACAACAACGACAACAACAACGACAACAATAATAATAATGATGATGATGATGATGATAATATATGAATATGAATATACATATGTATATATATATACCTAAATCTATATCTATACATATATATATATATATGTATGTATATATATATATATATATATATATATATATATATATATATATATAAACGTATTTTTGGATATGAATATATTCAATAATTAAAATGAAGTAACAATTTCCATACCTGTGAAATTTTGGTAGATAAATGAGACTTTTCGATTTGGAAAGGCTGATGTTCAGTAGTGGGCAGATCATGGATGCTGCTTCTGATGATTATGATAAAAATGTCTTCACATCTTCGATTGTGCAAGGAGACCACAATGAAACGAAATAATTTTTCGATAGAAAATATAGGCTGGAAAAAGTGTCTTGCTACTGCTGTCAGACATCCAAAATAAGGAACATGTATAGACTATATCATAGCATTGATATGCTCCGATCTTAAACAGATTGTCCCAAAGAAAATGAGTTCCCTGATAGAGTCAAAATGAGCAATGCATATTTATTTAGTTATGGAGAAACATATCAATACAATGCAGCTAGAAATAGTGCTAGCACAAAGCATATATTGGTTGATTACGAATATTCTACTCTCATAAAGAAGTTACACATAGAAAAATAGCCAAGTGATTCCAGATTTGCCCAAGCTAACGAATTAAATTACAGATATTCTGAAGTTCGATAATATCACCGATGAAAATGTATTTTGTAGTGGAGGGCAACATTGTAGGAGGTACAAGTTATTCCTTGTGTTTTTTTTTAATCTTTTCATGATTTTTCGTGTACTATACCTCTATATTTCCCTCTGGTATCTGTTATCAACTTTAGGGGCATATTGAATAGAGTTCTTTTTTGATTCACGGGTTATGCAGATTTAATTACTGAGCATGTCAGGACCGATGTCATTCTTGATAATTGTCATTTAGGGGCTTGCAACATGGTCAATCTGTTGACGGCACAATGTTCGAACACTGGCTGAAACATTTTATG
>OY735198.1:20130964-20190964 GCA_963457665.1 Thysanoteuthis rhombus | reverse complement strand
GGGAGTAAGAATTGGTTGTATACTCTTCTTTTTAGGAGTACTGGGATCTTTTTTTTTTTGAGAGTTGAACTTGCTCTGCCAAAAGTTTCTTTGCTCGATTTCTTCTTCTTTTGAGGGTCTCACAAAGATTAATTTCCCCATGTTGATGTACTGGTCTACTTTCTCCAGTTGTGTGTCCTCAATTTCTTTCTTTTTGTACTTATTTTGGACATGATTCTTTTACACGATTTTTGTCTTGCTAAAATTGATGTGTAAGCCAACTTCCTTGCTCTCTATTCATTTCATCCAGCATTCGTTTGAGACTGTGTATGTTCTTGACGAAAAATGCAATGTTGTCTACAAATCTAAGGTACATATTTGTTGTTACTAAAGCAGCGATTGCAATTTTTTGTGGTTATCAATAACATAAAGTAAAACAACATATATTAATCTGGATTCATGTACCTTTTTTCTCACTATTTCTCCCCCCTTTTATATCCCTCTCTCTCTCTACATATACTTGTAATGGTAACAACGGGAGGCCATTTTAAATACAGTTTCAGATACCACTATACAATTTCACAATAATATCATGTCAGATCAAACATCCATTTTTATATGATATCATTTTCTGTTTTAAAACATCGGTGCAGACAAGGACAGTGACTGAACAATTACAACCAGTGGGGATAATTCGGCTACAACAAAGATGAGGATAGTCCGAATAATAATGGAAATATATATGTATATATATATATATATATATATATATATATATATATGAAATCATGTGGGGATGTTTGTGTGTGTATTAGCAGGAATAATCGTACATATTATTTGCTATCGTCTTTGTTTATAATCTTGAGGGAATCACCAAAGATTTACACGAGAAAATTTTGAATATTGGAATTTCCTACGAATTCAACTGATGAAAATAAAAAAAAACAAACCAAACCTCATAAAATTAATATAAAGCAACTTGGTATCAATTGAATTGTTGATTTAAAAATATATTCCCCGAACTTTGATCTATTTTGTCAATTTTTGTACTGTAGTGTCTGTTCGATTTCACAGCCAAAGTATTATCTAAATTCAGAAATAAGACAACACAGGGTAAATTCTAGTATCATCCGGAGCAGCAATTTTATCAAGATTTTTTTTTCTATCAGATGAAAAACATGTGAGCTGTTGCAATAAATAGGAACTGAAATAAAGGTGAGAGGAACAGTATTAAAAAAAATCATAAGAGCTGAGGTCGAATCCACTTCACCAGGATCAACTGATGCAGTTTAAAACGAAAAAAAGAATGATTGAATACATCAAATGCTGATTCATGTTTAAAGGAGAAATATTTAATTTGTTTTCATAGATTCGAGCCTAAATTCCTGGTTTCTCTCATTCATTTTTTTTTCCAAATTTTTCAAGCTTTTATCAGAGATATCTCTCTTTCTCTCTCTCTCTCTTTATCTCCTTCTCCATCTCTCTCTATATCTTAGTCGTTCTGCGTTGTATGATTGCAAATTAGTGGTAAACATTTGACAAAAAGAAGGCCTATGACAGAATCTAATTACTCTTTGAAGCAATTCTAAATTCATCCTGATTAAGTTATTTATTTTTTATTCATTTCTGAAATGCCTTGTTTGTTCCAGGATAAAATTCCAAAATACTGAATTTTATCTTTAAAAATTTCGAGATAATTTTATTTAACCGATTGTTTGACCAGATTAAAATCTGAATCTGTAAATAGATTTCCACGTGTAAAAGGAAGCAGAATTCTTTGTGAACATTCAAAGGAATCTTTCCAAAAACAGCATCAGAGGCACCTGTTTGTGAAAAGAAAGGATGCCATTCTTCCTTCGGGTTGTTTTCAGAATGTAGTGATGATGATGATGATGATGATGATGATGATGATGATGATGATGATGATGATGATGATGATGATAATGATGATGATGATGATGATGATGATGATGATGTGTAGGAAGGGGAGAGTACACTATTTTAAACAAAAAGGAAAAAAAACACAACAGGTTTCCCCCCACTTTTCAATCAGGAGACTGGGAAATTGGAGAAAAGGTCAAAACAAAAGAGGAGGTAAAAAAATGCAACCTGATGACCGACAGCTAGGCAAGAGGACGAACATAAAATTGATAAAATTTCCGAAACCGTCTATTCAAATCGTGAAAATATATATATATATATATATATATATATATATATATATATATATATATATATATATACATATTTATTTATTTATTTGTATATATATATATACATATGTATATATATATATATATATATATATATATATGTGTGTGTGTGTGTGTGTGTGTTGTGTATGAGTGAGCACGTCTTTGTTGGTTTGTTGGTGTATGTTTGAGAGACAGAGTGTTGGAAAAATAGAAAGCATGTATGTATAAGTATCCATGCAGGCACGAGCAAAGGTATTAGTGGATGCATATAGAAAGATATGCGTTTGTAAATGAACGTATAACATTGAATTCCCCTACGAACAATCAATTCAGCCCGGACACGTGCATGATAGCACAATTCCCGAGTTGCTCGTGGATGAATATTTAAAATAGATTAAATTATTCCAAGGAATATGGTAAGAACAACACACTTCCATTTGTCTACGAGAAAAACGTATACAGAAAAGAGCTCCTCTGCATCACAGCGATGACGTCATAAACTTTGAATCCTATCCAAAAATTTGTGCGCATTTTAAAAAAGAGAAAAATAAGCAAACCTTTTTTTTCAAATTCTTGTGATTTGCGTATTTATGATTTTTAATGTTTTTTATAATTGATTAGTTGAGTATTCTCTGACGAAATCTTTAAAGGCAAATATGTGTTTGCCATCTTATCGTAACATCAAAAATTCTGTCACAAAAACAAATATTATACTCAATGTAATATAAAAAAATATCATAATCTCTGTTTGCACATTTTCGTCTTCCCTTGCAACAATAAAATCTACGACTGATAATTTGAAAAAATACCAAGTCGATAATGGCGATTATTGACTGAGCTCAGATTTTTACTAAGCTGACGTTGGTTATTATAAGAGTGGATGTCATTCAAGCACCGGATTGTTAGTATTATGACATAACTATTACACACTTATGAAAAGAAATCAAGACTATCAAATACAATAGTATAGAGGAAACTACGATATCATTTTTATACTACTAGACTAAAAATAAGCTTGTGATACTATCAATTCTTTTTCATTCCTTAAGTGCCCTCTGCTCGATACTGACCGGGTTATTTTGTTTGAATCTCATTTTGTTTGTCTCCTGAATGTTTTTTTATTGTTATTACTCCATCGAAATGAAGTTCAGTTTTTGATTTGTCTCATCTATTATTTCTGTTCTATAATCAGTTTTGCCGCACTTTTGAACCATCATGATTATTCTTCCATCTTTGTACATTGTAAAGTCCAAATGTTTTTAGCAGTTACATTTACTCCAAAGAAATAAACTAGAAAAGATCATTTAATAATACTTCAACTTATAGATATAAATGAATACATATACGAGATGTACGTACGAATCTACCATTGGCAATAATGGCTTTAATTTTAGTTCGGGAAAAATACTGGAATTTGTTTGTTGATTTTCAAGGCAAACAAAAACTTCCTCTTTGGAAGATAAAAGTATAGTGATGGTCCTACTAAATTTTCCCTGCCTGACTCAGTGTGTGACATAGCTAAAACTAGTCATTGTCTATTCAGGCACTACTCTTTATATCAAATTGTTGTGGGTGGTCCCTTTTAGTAAAATCAAGAATTATCTATCTACACAATTAAGAATTTAGAGATAATTATATTTCATCTCAGACGTTAGATAGATCAGAGGAGTTTGCAATGGACTATAAAAGAAGTACTGATTGTTTTAAGCGGGTCAGTGCACAATTATTTTCCGTAAGTTGCAGTCATATATTAAATTTGTATTTACTCCTGCTTGGAAGGATACTTGAGTAACGCAGACATAATATGAAATATGAAAATGAATCTAAGACAGACCTGCTATCTCTAGTCAGTAAGTTGTTGTCATTTCGTTAGTTAAGATTGAGCCAATGTAAACAAAATCAACATTTACTAATAACAATCAGGTTTAGTAATTCTCTCTTGGTCCCGAAGGGGCTGATAAAGTGACACGTGTTATAAAAAGTATATTTGACTTCATATAAATGTTTTCATGTGGATGCAATGTAGGTAATATAACGTGAGGCTATATATATATATATACCTCTGCCAACCACATGGATGAGGTGTATGTATGATTCCATTTCTCTCTATCAATCTTTCCAATATTTTACAATGAATTTTATGGAAATTTCAGGAAAGGATGATCCACCTAGAAAGGAAGCAATGATTGAATTTGGGGGCATATCCAGAAGTTTTCCCCCATTTAAATGATGGTTTTTCTTTTTTATTCAAATTTCTATATTCGATTATGACAGTCTACCCAATATCCCTACGAATCCTCGATGGACTTCCGTGATTTTTTAAGAAAGGGTTTGTCATAGGTTAATGCAGAAAGGACTCGATTTTTGATGGATCAAAGAATATTCTTTTGAATTGAAGATATTTAGAAAAAAATGATTTTTTTTTAATGAAATAGCTTATTTCTATTTACCGTGAGTATTCAATACGTTTCAATGAAAATTTGTGGGAAAATGGTCCATGGGTTAGCAAATAGGAGGTCAAATTCTGGAACAGATCCAAGGAATACTTCTGTTTTAGTTAGTGTATGATATGAGCAGATGTATGCGCACTGTGAGAAGAAATCAATCTCTTTTTAGATTCGGTAAGCGATAGAATGATGCCTCAGTCATATTTGGGACATTTTTCTCAATATGGATAACCAATACGATATATACATCGCCTGTAAATCAACTTTTGTATCATCTTCTGTAGTATTCAGCCGTGTCTTTGTTCTTTGTCAAGTCAATTACTCAGATGTGCCGAAAAATTGAAAAATTACAATGAAATAATGTTGCTTTGTGTGTGTTTTATGAACAAATCTGTAGCAGATGTTTTTCTTTTTATGGAGAAAATGAACCATACATATACTCCATGAAAGAACTTATCAAACCAAGTGAAAAAAAAATTGAGATAAAAATATACTGCTCAGAGGGAAAGTGAAAAAAAGAAGGTATCCTTGACTGAAATATAAGATAAGCTAGGAAAATGAAGTACAAGAGAGAAAAAAAAAAACATGTTTGCCAACTATTGAATGGAACGAGGACACTATAGGAGAACAATGAAGGACTTGTGAAAAATCTGGTTTTGAAAGAGATGAAAGCCGTGAAAGGAAATAAATTCGTATAAAACATACAAGGAAAATACGTGGAAGAAATAATAAAAATGTATTGATTATTCATTCGATAAGTGGATTATTGATCCCTGCTTGTAAAATTGCTCAAGTGTTTGAATTTTAGGAGGGAAGAAATTTTTTTTTCCAATATATTGTTTCTCATATATATATATATATATATATATATATATATATATATATATATATATATATATATATATATATATATATATATATATATATATATATATATATATATATATATTCCCTTGTAGTGAATCATTGTGCGTGTAAGGTGTAATGGTTTCCAGAATTAGATACGCACAAATGAAAGACGTACACGTGTGTGCAGTTGTGGAGTAATAGTTTTCAAAATACTTCAATGAACCAAAGTTTCTATGTTGCAAACTAGTCCCATAAACCAGTCATACTATGAATCCATGGCTTTGATCACGTGTTGTTTTCCTTTTGAGTGACTAACCAGCCCTCTTTTTCTTTGTTTCTCTCATCGAATGTCCTTCTTGTCAGTCTGAGCACTTTCCATTTTTTTTAATTCTCATCTTTTTCCTTTTCTTCTTCTTCCTCTAACTCATTTTTTTCGAATGACCCAACATTTAAACGGAGCTGGGAACAGCGGAGGAAAATACAAATATGGATAAAATCGATTGCTAATATTTTGTAGCAAGTGTTTGTTACAGGAGAATAGAGACATAATTCTTCTTAAATGGAAATAACGTCACGTTCGTTGGACATCTTTCGTTTCAGAATATTATATTCAACCTGCGGCTCTCAAAAACTGATCGTCAAAAGGCAGATTATTTTCCACTTTTCTTTTTTCTTTTTCATTTCTCAAAGTACACATCTGAACTGTTTGAAGCCATTTAGCGAATAAAAATAGGTTTTAAACGAAGAAAACAACGATTAATCAGGAGAGTAGAATTATGTGCTTCTGGATTTCACCAAATTCATATATTTTTAGATATTGTATATAAAGACTAAGGTAGTGAAGATGGGGGATTATTGTATCTGTAAGACGAGTCCCTGGTTGGCTGAGAAGCAGGGCCCAATAGGAAAGATATAAGGGGCCCTTTAAAGGGAATTCTCATCCCATCTGGAATTGACTCATAAACTAGCAACAGAAACAGCTGACACGGACATATGGTGCAACAGGGACTACCTGGCAACCTCCCTCACCGATACAAACTACAGCGTAGACGAAAACTGAAACAGAAGAAAAATTGTCTTCACCAAACTGGGAGTCTTAGGCAACCGTGGTAAAAATCCCTTCAACCGCTCCGCCAACCCCCCGAAAGGCTATAACAGACACAGAAAATTGTCCTAATTTTTTGTTTCCAAACCGAATCATTACATAAACATTAACAGATACGAGAATGGATTAAGTAAACCGTAGCCCAAATTATTAAACAGACTAGTTTATGATCTGAAACTCATTCGGTATATCGTTTGATTTATGTGACTAATTTAGATAATTTGGATCGAGTGCATTGAGAAGACGGAGTTTTCAGTGATATTAACCTGTATGCGTTGAATAAGAGTTTTTTTTTCTTTTTTACTAAAACGATCCAGTACGTATATAAGCATCCATCCTGATTCGTATATGAAAAAAAGGGACCCTCTCATTATCCTAAGATTACACATCTGAACATAGTTGTATACAGAAAAACTCACTAATTTACACTCTACATTTATTCATCCATTCTTATTCAAGGGATATTTTTTCAGTTCGTAGAAGAACTAAACAGTAAAACGTAGTGGTCTCCATTTGAAATTTTAATGCGTACTGATTTTAAGTGATGGATAATACTATGAGATTTTTAGTTTTAATTTTAAGCTAGGATGACTGAACTACATCTGCCTAGAAATACTAAAGCTAATAGATGGAAGGATCAAGATGGTTTCCAATACAGTATCGTGTCTATCTTTTGGGGGCGAATTTTGAAGTACATATTTTGGAATTATAAACCCATATGTAAATCCTCCTCTTCCTCAGTCTTTTATCGTTTTTGTTGGGCATTAACCTTACTCAAGATTCGTCAAACCTCTTTATCAAAGGCATCGTAGGGCCAATACATTATGAACTTGTCTAGTTCGTCTCTCCATCTTGTGTTCTGTCGGCTTTGGTTATGCACGTAATTTTTTGGGATCCATATTGTGAGGCATGATGTTCATCGATTGTCAGCGATTCTTGTCACAAGACCAGCCCATTGCTATTTGAATTTTCTAGTGGGATATTCTTTTTTGGATACTATGTCACAGACTATTGTCGACCCCCTCCCCGATATATTGTGTTGTCTTGTGATCTTTCCATGTGAGGTTGAGCATGATTTTCCACGTGCCCGTGGTAAGACTCTCAGTCTGAGAGTTATAATTTTGGTTACGTTCCATGTTTCAACTCTATAGATGACTATCGGAAGGGTGTATTGGTTGTATAATCTTCTTATCCGATGTAAGTAAATACATCGGAAATTTATACTTGCACCTATGTACTTGACTGAGAGGAATCTCAAAGACTGAACAAATGGCTGAGAAATCAACCAAATTGTGTGTATTATTATGTGTGTGTGTATGTGTGTGTGTGTGTGTGTGTGTGTGTGTGTCTTTATTCATAGGAATCAGGGAATCGAAAAACCTAAACACTTCGTTAAATCTATAGCAGAATGCATCGAAGGGGAACGGTACTTCACAACCAACTGGCCAAGGGAAGAAATATAGTATATGCTAGGAAAGTGAGTTTTACTAATTGTCCGATACGCAAACTGAATTGAAAGAAAACTTTTTTTCAATGTTCTTTGTTACTGTTTATGGAAACATATCTCAGGCTGGATTCACTCTGGTCGTGAGTAGATAACAGATTGGATTGGAATAACAATTAACAAATTCAATCTCACGCCTCTTTATCCCAAAGAGGATGACGGGATAAAAGCTGAAAAATGGAATGATTGTGAATAAGAATGTACAAAGTGCACTTTCGAAGCGAAATGAGGGACCTGTCTGCTCTATTACCAGGAAACTATTTCGAAAAAAAACATTTGAGTAATGTATTGTTTTCCTTATTGTTTATAATCATCGGTATACATATTCACACGATATGTGTGGTGGTTATCTCTTGAGAAAAAATGATTGTGAGTGTCCTCAAATATCCATCACCATTCTCTGCACCCTTGCAGAACCTAGTAACGCCATGGCCTGGGTGGCTTCAAATCTCAATTTCAACTCGATCTAATCGAGCATTCTGGTTCCTAATGTGCAAGCGAAACCAAGTTTCGGTCGACACTGCTTATGTTGACTCCAAACAAATGCTTTTTATCCATTTACGTCTGAAATTCATTTGTTTATCTGATTTTGGTATCGTTATTTAATTATCTATGCGAGGTGAATGAAAGTATATTAGCAGGTTAGTGCATATTTAAAAAAAAAAAAATAAAGAGACCATGTTTCTTCGAAATTTTCTTCCCCCTCCTCATCATCACCACTATCATCATCATCATCTAAGCATACATAATTTGGACCTATTCCTTTCCAAAAAATTAACCATCTCTATCATGAGTGTCACAGAACACTTGAATTGTGTAGTTTGTCACGCCATCTTGTCACCCTAGTTTTGCATAAGCTCTTTGGGGATTAAAATCAATAGTCGTGATGTGCAGCAGTTCATGATATTCTTGCAACATGACCAGCCCATTGCTATTAGAGATTTCCTATGGATTCCATGATATTTTGGACTACAATTCCCTGCCACTTCCCCGAATTGTGTTATATTGTGATGTTTTACGTTAGGTTGAATATGGTCCTCTCATGTGTGCGGTAGAAGTTTTGATAGAAAGAAACGATAACAACAAAAGAAAAACTTATAAAGGGGTAAAGTTATTCACTCATGACGTTGCCGGGCACAAACTGAAAGGACTTATTCAGCATATACTAACATTGTAAATTGAACCTTTCCTTAAACTTTTTCTGGGGGACACTATCCCCCCCCCAAAACGAAGGAATTTTTTTTGACACGATAAAGATTTCCGGCCATGTAGTTCTATCAGTGCAACCCGTGCATTTGACACAAAAATTGGCACCCAGTCACTCATCCAGCCTGAGTCACTTGAAAACTTACGTGTGTTGGTTTATGATGATTTCCGATTATTAATCAAAGTTCTTCATCAACATCATTATTTTCATAGCCATAACAAGGTTTATCAGGGTCAATTGGACGCTGGGGCAATATGCTATAATTTGATTGGGAAACTGGTAGATTTATTTTGAGATGAAAGGTTTAATCTCTTTTGCTTCTAAGTTCGGGTCATATGATACGTTGGCATAGAATGTTTATATTTTACATCTTGTAAATTACGTTTCAATTTGACATCTGATCGTCTGGCTCAGGCTGTATTGTGCGGTTAATGATAGCGTAGTCTTTGTTTATGATAGGGGACAATGAACAATATGTGTGATAAATTTCAAACAGCATTCATCCTTCAACATGTTATCATGAGTTTTATAATTAACTTCCAGTTTAAAATTATAATGAATATTGATCAATAAGTTTACATCTTGCTTAGGTTGAATTACATGGTCTTCATTGTTGAATATAACCTTAGCTGTGTTGAAAAAAACTGATTAGGGATAATTTTGGTTTTCAAACTTCTGTATAAGAGGTTGCATGACGCAGTAAGATTATTATAATCATCAAACTATAAGTTATCTGTTGCATCATGACATAAACTCATGGAAGAAAGCTCTCCATAGTGACTGGTCGATTATTCGTGATATCTGCTATAAAACTGATATTCACATAAAATTCGTAAAGGTGATTGACCGATACAGTTTTCATGTGGTGTTGGAGAAGTTATGATCTTCAGTGTGTGTCATTAAAGCCAACATTTTTATAATAATCCCTTTTTGCTAGTCAATAAACATACTTATAATGTATTCAGCGTGTAAAATATATTGATATAAGTGTTCTGGAAGAGAGACTGGAAGCCAGGGGATGGAACAGAACAGTTTGGGGTTCGTAATGACGAGTACTTTATTCTCATAGATTGTTGCTTTTACGTCTCGAGCTATACAAGTCTTCATTACATAAGGCTGATGTCAGCAATACAAACTTTGCAAATGAGCTTTCTGTTACAATCATTGTCATCAAATGCCTAATATAATACGATCAATCAGTCCTAGACACATTAACGAAGATAAATTGAATGGAAAAATAAAACCAACTATGATTCTAATGATGTAAAATTGTCTATATCTATGATCTGAAAAATAAATGTAGATTTACCACGATGAATGTGAATGATTTCTACTGCCCTTTTCCTAATGTTATAAGCCGGTCATCCTTATCTAAAATACCCTTTCTTAAAGTGATAACAATATTTGTCTTATATTTTATCATGGAATGCTCAAAACATGTCTGGATACCATAGGCAATATTGTATTTGCTTTAAACATCTTTGTTCAACATCAACCCCAAAACAATCTAGTTGTCGCCATGTGCAAATGCTAGCACGAAAACACATCCTGAGGGCAGCGAACCAAAGGCTCTTTCGTGAGTCATCAAGTATTGGATTTTTTTTTCTGAGGTAACAATAGTAGATAATGTCATTTGGCAGTCCCAAGTTTCTCACATAC
This sequence comes from Thysanoteuthis rhombus, assembly GCA_963457665.1. Taxonomy (NCBI): domain Eukaryota; kingdom Metazoa; phylum Mollusca; class Cephalopoda; order Oegopsida; family Thysanoteuthidae; genus Thysanoteuthis; species Thysanoteuthis major. Next base: position 20,180,019 of record OY735198.1, on the reverse strand, counting down.
AGGACAATGCCAATAAATTGGAAGTTTCCTCTCCTTGATCGATCGTAAACATTAGAACGTCTACTCAATGACTCGTTTATACGACGCAGAGAGACTATTCCCTATTGTTTGTCCAATTAAGTCTGCTTACGGCCGAATTAAATTAATAACATCGTCTCCCAACTGAATAGCCGCCAATTATATTCCGTATGGGAGAATGGCGTTCAATACAGAAACCTGATTGGTAGTTTTGAGGTAACTGGTTGAATCCATCATAACGAATTTTACCGTCAACTCGATGACAGTCCATTCAATTGAATTCATTTTGTGCTCATAAATGTAATTTGACTGTGAGGAGATGCGATTCGTTGCTCCTAGATACGGAATGCAAGATATATGACAGTGAGAAAATTTCTGTTCAAGGAATTCACTTTTTGAATGTAATGCCTGCAATTTTACATCAACTTTTTGAAAAGTCGCTGTAAAATATGAGAACAATCGAGATGCAAAGAGAATGTAATGAATAAGTGTCAACCAACAAAGGTTTCCTCAGTTTTAAGTACATGTGGCTGGCTGGTTGCCCGGCTATGAATATATGTATTTTTGTATGTACAAGACATACAGGACTCACCGATGGAGCTAAAGGGATTGAAATCCTTAATTTGTATACAATAACTTGATTTGTTTCTTGAACGGTTCTGGGATAGATCTTCAGTGTATTTTTATACGAAATTTGCCCCCTTGTTCCTGTCTAACAGTGCTTTCTGTTTGAACTTTTTAATGATCCCAGCCCAATGACAGGCGGAAGAAATAATTTCATTGATTACCCCTTTCTTCGATATCTAATTGGTCAACGCTAAGACATCAGTCATATGACCCTTTCTGTTCAGTGGATATTTCAAATAGGTTCTAAGCAGTGGTTTATGGTCATTAATCAAATGTTTTCAGTTTTTGCCTCTTGTCCAATCAATCCCCTATTCATTCAAGACACGTGCTCCCATTTGTTGCACTGTTAACAAAAGATTCGCTGATTTACTGCCTACCTTCCTTTAAACCCCACCCCAGATTTGGCATGAATATCAATGTGTCCATTATGCATACTTAATGCGGCCATAATTTAGCCTCAAATAGAATTAATACTCTCCCCTAGACATTTATCAAGAGTTTTGCACGCCAAAGCAACAAAACACTGTATAAATTCCAAAGCATTTTCCTTTCATTGAACTAAAAGGACGATACGCGCTTTTCTACTAACCTAATGTTGAAAAATTTCAGTGTGAGCTGGAGATGTGCCTTCCATTGAGCAAAATTAATCCTTGAAAAATCTCTGACCAAATTTGATATCCAATGGAACAGCGGAAGTAACTATTAACTGTACAAGATTATACATTCTGCATTAAAATTGCCCGAAAGACCGGAGAAGAGAAGGAGGATATACAATGATGCTTTCGTAGGATATCAGACTGATCATACCTTCAATTGCAAAGCAGCCTTCTCCGATATTTCGAGAACCGAGGAAAAAACCGATCATATCGTCATTCTATCTGCCACATATGTAGGCGTATTTCATGTATATCCTTAAATGATCCAGTTACTTCGTGTGGAAGAATCATCGCCATTTAGGGACTTGAGCAGAGGAGTTAATGGATTTTTCTTCGAAAAAAAAAAGTTGATCTTTCGTACTACGTTGGTAAAATGAAGAAATAAAGGAAAGTCACTTCCACTCGCTGGATAATTATTTGTATCCAAACAACTGTTTTAATCATTAATTTCTCATTATTGTGATATTTAATTATGCAATCATGCATGGTTTGTCATCGAATTTAAAATATAAGCTCTGCCCACAAATGCCTTGAAATTAAGTTATCTATGACAAAATAAGGCAATACATGATCAAAAGTAGTTTATCCCAGAAGATGTACAGTTAAGCCTCTCAATGCGTGAATTTATTTGGTTAAAAGCATTAGATAATGGAAAAGTAGTGTTTCTTTGCAATGATATACAGTTACGTAACTTGACACAAGTGTTTCTGGCTGAAGCATTATCTAATGTTGAGAAGGCATCCTAAACGGATCCGATATCGTCCGCGGAAGAGATGAGTTAGAGATGAAAGAAAGGGACTATAGTTTTCGAAATCAACCAAAACAGTTTGATAGAAGAACAAAAGTGTGGAACCATGGTTTAAATCTGATGGACTTGAAACTCTGATGGACCCAATACTTCTTCATGCTAAAGTGTCCACTCATCCGGTGAATGAAGTATTAAATTTGATTAAACACCGTACCATCGTACAATGTGACTTTTACAATAAACAATGCTACAGTCAACTTGGTTCCCTCGAAGTCGTGAGTTCAATCCTTGGTTGAGTGTAGAAATATACACTTGCTCAATTGAGAGAGAGAGAGAGAGAGAGAGAGAGAGAGAGAGAGAGAGAGAGAGAGAGAGATCGGCATCACAACAAATAGTTACACGTTCTCAATTCTATGTATATATTAAATCATACTAGCAATAATCATCTAGTTCCGTTAGACATTCACAGCAGTTCATTGGATGTGACGGACAGCTCTTGGAGGTATTCGTAATGTCTTAGAAAGCTATTATGCGTAGGACACAGTGATGTTAATGTCGTGGAATCAGCAACAATATCAAAAACACTGTTCCGGAAAAAATATACCAGTGTACAGGATGTATATTTATGAGACAATGTCGAAAGAAAAACTCCTATGCCAGTATCATCTTAGAAAGATTGCTGTCGGAAATGCAGTTCCTTTATAAACTCCGTTATTGTAAGAAATCGTATGTCTGTGGAGTGTTTTAAACGGAATCTTCCCAAACAGTTTCCCATCAGCGCTTCTGGGACGAAACCAATTCAATATATGTACCAAATTATACTAAGGAACACTTTGCTGTTTATGAATGCATAGCTGTTACCAAGTTTTTACTTAAATGATGCTTATAGACCCATAGGGAATACTTTGTAGGATTGCAAATAGATGTTGCTATATGTAATCACGTATGCAATCAATCTTATTTGTGATGGGGAGAGATTCGAATCAAATTCCCCAGCCACATATGGGCTAACCAAAGTGGGATAAAAATATATATTAATTTACCAAGTTGGCTTACATTAGCAAAAAGCAATGAATTGAATGTACCCATGTGAAGAAAAATTAAAGGTATCTTTCAATTTAGCCCTGAACTGGGGTACCAGGTCTGGGCTCTTATATACATTTGTGGGTTAATTTTCTATGTGATTTTGCAAGACAGATTGGCGTTTTTTGCACCCAATGCATGTTATGTTGATTGGCTTTTGACCATGGAATACCTTCACAAAGTGACCAATAATTATTATCAAGGGGAGAAATAGACTACTCGCCTATCTAGTGTCTTGGGCTTTGGAGCTTAAGTTGGAGGTGCAACAAACATAAAATTTAGGAACGGTCAAATAATTTTGAATAAGAAAAGTTGTGATTCTAAATAAAGGAGCATTTTTCGATTAACTTCTCTTCCTTTCATTCAATGACCAAACGATGCAAATATTTTTTTACAACAAAATAGCCAATTAAGCTGTCATTCGCACGACTATTACTACTCCCTCTACCATGGCTGAAGAAGCCTGGCCATTGTACATTCTACATATACTAGTTAACTTATGCCGTCCTAAGTTGGGACAGATATTAAATATTAAATAAAGTGCGGAAAACAGCATTCTTTCCAAAATGATCGGCATCTAAATATTTTCTGTTCTATTTAATGACATCCTTTAAATTCAAAATGTCATTTGAACATATAATGAAATTAAATATAGCTATGTCAGTTACACACATTGAATTCAATTTTACTGCACCAGTTGCGTCTTTCAGCTTGCTGAAAGACATATTGCTCATCATCATATATTCAGATTATTATCATCATGGAAACTTGTAGGATTGAAACATATAGAATTTATAAGTATCAATGAAAATAAAACGGAAGAGTTTCCAAATTCCATACATAAATCTATCTATATATATAGATATATATATACACACACACACACACACACACACATATTGAGCACCTATCTGCAAAAAGCAATTATGCACAAATCTGCTAACTATTGAATTGGGCACCCTAGTAGGACACTGGTGCGACGGTTTCGATCCCACCTGATGGTATTTGGTTGATATCGAGTCCATAGGTACATTGAAGAGCGGTGATGTGACGAAACAGCTGTCTGTGGACGACATTATCATTATATATATATATATATATATATATATATATATATATATATATATATATATATATATATATATATATAGTCTGTAGGAATTGTATATATATATATATATATAATTCATATTAATTGTATATATCATGATTGTGTATATTCTGATGACATTAAAATATATACGATAAAGAATGTATTATTTTGACCACATCGAGATACAAACCAGATTGAGTCAAAGGTATGCATCAACATGAGTGAGCCTATAAATGTTATGATTTGAATGGTGAAATTCAACAAAACTGAGGTTCAAGATTGACTAAACAAAAAACAAATATTGTTCCACGATAAAGTCCCGAAAGAGAAGATAAAGAGTGGGACTTTAGAAGAGAGTTACATTCACTTACTCCACGTAATCAAGTTACAGAAAAACCATGGCAGCAAAATGTAATTACGTGAACAATTGACTTGAAAGCGTTTGGTATAAATAAGGTAAAGCATCAGGTCTCTTAACTGACAACTCTCAATGTAGTATGACTGCCGGTGACAAATATCCCTGTTCCAGTTGCATGCATCGATCTTAATATGTGTAAAGTCTAGTCAAGCCATGACTTTATAACTAAAAATACACCCATATTGCATTTTCACCCCATAAAGCTTATACTGTTTTCAACCAACTGTCCAGTGCATAAGGACATTTATCTAACTAGAATATTTTCCAACAGTCTTTGATCATACCGAAAATAGAACCTAGGGGCTTCGTTGCGTGAAAAATGACAACAAATAAAGCGTCAGGTGAATAGATTGCAACCCATTGGATAGTGAAAACAGTGAGAAAAGACCCAACACAATATGGATTGATTAGATAGAAGTTTACCCGACGAAACATGGTTGATATCAGTGTAATAGTGATTTTAAAAGTGGATGGAAATAACTGATATATATATATACATATATATATATATATATATATATATATATATATATATATATATATATATATATATATACACGTATATGAGAGCATGTATGTGTTTTTGCTTCTTCCTGTGTGTGCGTGTGTACGTGTGTGCTTGAAAAACTATGTTAGAAACTTGACGCGTAGTAAGTTGAATTTTATTTTTCAATTTCCGCTTGCTACTAATGGCCGATCTATGTGATTAATTCCATCAATTTAAGTAGATTGACAAAGAAGTATATCATGTTGAAGAATGATGTAAATGAAATTTCCTTTAACATTAGGCTACGGATGTATGATACTTAAAAATACGGTTATTCATAGTCACCTAGATTTAAATGAATGCATTTCCTCGTCTACATACCATAGGATATCAGATCAATCCTGGGGTACTGATTGTATCATCAAATATCATCTCCCATATATATATATATATATATATATATATATATATATATATATATATATATATATATATATATATATACATATATATATATATATATATATATATATATATATATATATATATATATATATATATATATATCCCAAAAGATGATACTGTTGTGATAAAATTTCTTACTCCCAATTGCAAATAAGTGCAGGACTTCAACACTTGAAAAATGGCCCCGTTAGAAAGAGGGCTAATGGGCTTCGAATAAACATAACTTGATTTTCTATATCAAGGACATTGGATTATATTACACCATCCATCTATCTATCTATGTAACTATCTATCTATCTTTTTGAATTCACTCACTAGTTCAGTTGTCATGTTAATCTTAATGAAATAAATATATACATACTTTTTCCGATTGTCTGAGATTTTTAAAAATGTTATTCTCAACAGGAACCTTCAAAAAAATCTTATGAAATTGAGTGGTGTCTCATCTTCACCAAAACTTAACATATGAGGCACATCGCCAGTAACATCTTGTACACCGAAAATATTTGTGTATGCTCTCCCTACAACAAAATGGCCGTGTGTATATTTTTTGCCCTTTTCAAACGATGGATTCAATTGAGCCAGTGGTCAAGAGCAGCAGATCTTTCCACCAAGGCAATGAAGAGATTGTTTTGAGATTAAAGTCAAGACTGGAGAGAAATTAAGGTAGGCCGTTCAAATTAGCAATGACCGTTGTGATAAGGGAGCGCTAATCTTATACATGTGCATGAACATGCGTGTGCATATTAATTAGAAAAATATGTTAATTCATATTTTTAGGAAAGAGGGTTTTACTCCTTCATAATCAAGACTTTACTGCCTGACATAATTTGTCAAAATACATTGACGAAAATATATATCATATTGGTGTTGCCATAATCCAAGTGTATATTGTGTTTTTCCGGTTCTCACTACATGCAGACACATCCACACTCACTCACATACACATCCACAAAAACACATACAAGCACACACACACACACACACACACACACACACACACACACACACACACACACACACACACACACACACACACACACATATATATATATATATATATATATATATATATATATATATATATATATATATATATATAGTGTCAACCCAAAAACTGTTGTTTGTGGACTCATCTTTCATCATATCAACAACCACAAAAGCAGCCCCTAATCCATATTAAGGATATAAACCGATATTTGTAATGCATATCACCCTGCAGTGAACATGCATCTTGTTGATTACCAACGGTCATCCCATGATAGTTACGTATGGACTTAAACATAGAATAATGTAACATGCACGAGTCAGGAACATGCTCAATATCACCCAGAGAGATTGCAAGACAGCACAGTACATTAGAGTAGAAACAGGGTATTATAGAATCATTTACAAAACTCAAATTACAATGGAATGATTACCGGTGGACATACATTATGTGGATTCAATTATATCATGTATGAAAATAGTGACTGGCAGGAAACGAGATTACGTGATATACTACACAGGTCCAAAAAGTGCTGGCTCAATGACGTCCATGATACAGGTGTCTGGCAGATCTTGGAGAAGTTCGTTGTCGAACAAGAAACACCAGATTTGTGATGAGGGTGATGATGATGGTGATGGAATCAGTGACGATGATGATGATATTTATGACGCTGATGATAATGAAAATTGGCTCTTGTAAATGTTTTGAAACCAAGTGTCCAGGAAAGCAAGAGATATACAATATAGTCCATAAAAAAGAACAGTTATAAATGATTCAAAATATTAATTAATTCTGAGACTTGAGGATAATCTGCTTTATTGAGAAATAAGATATCTTCCAAAAGACATACAGGTGTCTTTTGATAGCAGTCCTCAAGGAACAAAATGAATATCAGGTAATTAACTAAAGTCATCTGAGAAACAGAACAATGGTTGCAAACAAATATATATAAATTGAAATCATCAGGGAAATGTGCGATTACATTTACACACACACATAATCTTACATCACACACGCACATGCACACACACTCATACATATACATATATACAGAGAGAGATAGATATATAATATACATATGCTATTTGAAAAATGGATAATACGTTATATTACTTCGATATTTTTATTAAAATTATCATTTAATTCAAGAAAGAGGGACCGTTGCAACGATCCATATATATATATATATATATATATATATATATATATATATATATATAGTGTATCTCTGTTTTAGCAGTACTGAGTACGTTGCTTATAACTGACATAGGAACTGAATGAATTGTATTCATGTGTTGATAATACTTCATGCATAAAATATACTTATAGTTTATATAAGTGAGATAAGTGTCCATATTTGAAAAGAATAGAGAAATAGCGTCTATAAGGGAATATGTATTTGTCTGTGTATATGGAATATACATAAAATGGTAACATGTACGAGAGAGGGATATGGTGACTATACATGCAGTATATATATATATATATATATATATATATATATATATATATATATATATATATATATATATATATATATATATATATAATATACATATATATATATATATATACATATATATATACATATATATATATATATATATATATATATATATATATACACACATATATATATATATATATGGAGAGAGAGAGAGATAGAGACAAAAAGAGAGTCAACAGGTATAAGGAAGGCATTGAGGGTTCACATATACATGGGGAGATAAGATGACTATATGTAAGACAAAGAAGGTTATACAATGTTTTAATGCACGAGAATATTGTTTGGTTTGTGTTTTATGTACATAAGAAAGTGTGTGTGAGAGAGAGAAAGAGAGAAAGAGAGAGAGAGAAAGAGAGAGAGAGAAAGAGAGAGAGAGAGTGAGAGAGAAAGTGAGTAGGAGAAAGAGTGTTCTTACGCGCATGAGAAAGATAGAATGATATGTACAAAAGAGAGAGAAATTGAGAAATAGAGGGTGGGGAGAGGAAAAATGTCAATATGTACAAAAGAGATATAAATGGCAATACATACAAAAAGAAAAAGAGGGAGACAGAGAGAGAGAAAAAGAGAGAGAGAGAGAGATGGGTAAACTGCTGATATATATATGACAGAGATGAAAAATATATATGTCGATGGCTGAGATACAAACTTGATATGTACGGACTCGTTCTTGAGCACCAACTGTTATTCTATCTCACTTCACCCTTTAATTATATTTAATCACTTCCGGCTTTCTTCAACTGCTGTTTGCAGCCCCATAAATAAATACCTTGAAGCTAAAATCAACCGGTCGCGTTTGATTCATTGATTTGACGTGCAAGTCCATTGTAACCTTACTGAACCAATACCGGTACAACTCCAGTACATGTAGTTAGTAACATGATCCCTCAACATGATTTCATGTCACCATCTATCATTATCTTGGTTTAAACTACATGGCAGAGTTTAGAACAATGAAAAACATTTTGACAGAAAATGTGATAATCTGTACTATCATGTGATCGATCTGGCTCGTTGACAATTAATTATTCGATAGTGTGCTAGCTAACAACAATCTGTTAATACTCCACTAACGCTCTGGCAATAATGGTGTTCAAATTAGCCACAGTCCAACAACAGCGTTGCAGGAATAGAAACTAGTCGTGGTTATGCAAGAATAATTTGCAGGCATCCTACAAACTGGCAATATTCTGGCGATATGGTGTGCAAAATAGCTACACTGTAGGAACAATAATATACGAGTTTGCAGACTACCCAATGTTTGGCAACACTCTAGCAACCCTCTGACAAGAATTTTGTGCAAACTTGCTATAATTTGGCATCAGACTAGGTACAATTGAGAGCAGACTATACATGGTCTGTTAAAAGTCTGATCACACTCTGACAAGAATGGTGTGCGAGTGAGCCATAGTTTTACAGCAATAGTGTGCAAACTAGCTACAAACTACTAACACTCCGGCAACATCGGTGTTCAAAGTAGCTGCCGTTGGTCAACACTCAGACAATACTTTGACACCGATAGTGTTCAAAAATTGCAACTTCCCGACAGAAGTCAAAGAACTATATGGACACAATAAAGTGCAAACTAGCGTCTGACTGTCCACACTCTTGTGAAACTCCGACATGAATTTTGAGAAATTAACAACAATGGTAAAAAGTGCGGTCCGGCAACAATTGTGTGTGAACTAAGAGTTAGTCAACACTTTGGTAAGCATAATGTGCCAACTAAACCACTCTCTGGCAATACTTAAACGACGTTCCTGCAACAATAATGTGCAAACAAGCAAATGTCTATCAACACTTTTTCAACATTCTGGCCTCACATCAGTCTGAACACTGACCCAATTCTGGCAAGAGTATGAAAAACTTATTAAAATCTGGCAACACTATAGCTACACTAGCAACAATGGTGTACACATTAGCTCCAGTCAGTCAACCGTCCGGCAACATTCCTTAATAGTATCTTAGTAACCGACTGGCAACAATATTTTGCTTATTAGCCAAACCGTAGCATCAATCGTGTTCAATCAAGCAAAACTCTTGTAACATTCTGGCAATAATAGTAAGATTGCTATAACAAGAAAACAAAACAAAATATTCTTTTGTTTCTATCTATCATAAGTCAATTCAACTCCCTCATTACTTATCAGTTATTTTTAGTTCTCAATTTAAAGATATCATGTGTTTCTAATATTAATGAACTATTGGACATGTCTTGTACTGGTCTTAATTCTGTGGCGTAAATAACTTTCTTTCTATAAACATTTTGATGTGAAAAGTGTCTGAAAAGGCGTTGACTATAAACGAACGAAACAGGTACCTAACGTAATTTAGCATGATATAGCAAGCAAGCATAAAGTACCAAATTTCGAATTGACACTGACATTATACTAAAGACTAATATACTAATTATTACACCGTGAAAATGGGAGCACACTATTTGTATCAACAGAACGTTTCCTCGAGCAAGCTGCAAATTAGGGTAAGCTATTTATAAAGAGCTCGAAGATTCATTCGTATAATTGTTTAAAATTTGCTTGCTTTATTCTTCGATTCGCTAGTTCCATTTGTACAAAATTAATCCCTCGATCTGTTAATTTGCCGGTTTCAATTTTAACCTGTCCGAGAAAGTGTTTAGTTATTAAGACCCCAGAAGGCAATATGGCTGCAGGATAATTCAGAACAATTTTACTTGTACACGTTAAAATCTAATACCGATCTGCCCGAATTCAAAGTATGAAAAGGTAAAAAGAGAGATACAATTTCTCGGCGACTGAAAACACAACTGGTAGTTTTAGTCAAATTTCAACGATAATTTTGTCCCTGAGATTCAAAAATATCAATTGTTTCACCTTAAATGATCACTTTTGTTTCACTTCTTAGTTCAGTTCCAGATCAGTCAAAATGTCTGATTGTTGGGTGCCTCTCACGGAGAAGAATGACTGAAATGAAGCAAAGGATACGAAGACAAGGGATGGTTTTTCAGGATGTTAAGTTAATCATCACATGAACAACAGTTGCATTGCTACAAGGAATTAGGATGGGTTCAGCGGGAGTTGTTAAGGTGAGGGCAAAGGAAATGCTTTCCATTTTAGCCGGGCTAGTTAAAAAGATCCTGTATTTTGCATCTTTTACAAAATTAAACCTAATCACCGTACTTTTTGAGAAAAACGAAGGCACAAGCAATGCTGTACAGGCCCAGCAAGCTAACATCTAGATTGCTCAATATAAAATCCAGGGATGAAATGAAAGATATTAACTTCTTTGAGACCATGGAAGTGAGTAATGATAATCCAATTCAACGAAAACAAAATTTGTAAACACTGACTAGCTATGGAAAGTTGGCACGGATTGATGGAACATAATTTTTAAGCACACTGTAAAAAAATATTAGGTAGCTTGACCATACAGCACTCTCTTGTATATATAAATGAGGGAAAAACCAATTTCATACTAAGGTGCACTCTTCACACAAACATTGCGAGTATATTTGTATAAGATTGTTGGAATATTTCCTTTATAACTGATTGAATGAAAAAGTGATTGCAAATTTTGTTTATAAAATAGCTTGGCTATTTTTCACTAGGAAGTGTATGTTTAAGTCGTACACTTAATCATCGTTGGTTGAATCGAGACAGCAAGAATCACTCTCTGAATATCAGTTATTCGATAAAATCAAAAGATAAAATCAAATTTAATAACTGAAGCCGACGGGAAAAAAGTGTAGAGGAAGCTGTCTTAGGCGGATTTCCTTTTCATTTTTTTCAAATCTCCAAAACATTAGAGTTAATTTAGCAGTTCCAAGTACTTTATGGCAAAAAATATGAAGGTGCAAAAATAACATTAAGAGACGATATCCGACGGGTCTTCTTTCAGAACTTCATTCTTTAACAGGAACTATTTTGGTGTCAATGATCAGACTGGCTGATGGCGGGAAAGTAATACCAGATAGAAAAAAATGGAGCTTTTAGCAAAAACGAAAGCCTATTAGCAAGCCTGGTCACAACCATAAACGTGCGGTACTGACACAAGATTGACTGAAATTTCAAAGGAACGAAGTGAATATTCGTTTTTATCAAACCTTCCTTGAGTGGACTGAACATTTTGAAAATTATAGCTCATGCCCAGGAAAATGGAGAGTTGAGTTTCAAGCCTGGATGAATTCACTTTCACATGTTTTTTAACTGCAACGTATATCGACAGTTCTAAGAACGGGGGAAATTTCATATTTAGGAAAGATTTTAATAAGTTAGCTGATTTTGTAAGGAATCTGATGACATGAATAGAAACTGGCTAAAAAGAGATATACATATTCCTCAGAAAAAAAGCTGGTATCTTTATAAAAGGAGGGATGCTATGGATGATCTATCTACGCCAGGTAAATTTTCTATGGGGTAGAAAAATACTAAATTTTCATGATGTAGAGTAGTTTTGCTCAGCTCGGGGGCTCCAAAGAGTCTTTTTTAGGCTTTGCTCCCTCAGGGACTGCGTCATACATTTCGATATCAGCTTCTTAACATCTGTTGTTAGACATGGACCTCAAAGATTCGCCAGGACTTTCTATTTATGAGTTGCAGAGCCAATGCTCTTTACCTTGACTGGTTCATCTTGCCATCTCATATTCTGATGGCCACAGATTTTGCATGCGATTTCTGAGGAAACGGGTCGTGAGTCATAATGTCCATTAGATGTCTGATATTTTTACATCGTGACTTGTGCATTGCCATCTGTGTATCATGATGGATTCTACGATATCTTACACTCCTTTTTACTACCTAATATATTGTGCCGTCTTGCAATCTCTCCATTTAATGTTGGACATGTTTCTTTCCCATGAATGTTGTATGGTTCAGTTTGAAGTACAATATTTTTTCTTTTGTTCCAATTTTTTGCTACTCATAAAAGAAGCTACTCGACCATTGACTATCTCCATCCAATAAATCAGATGGGAGAAAAAACAGCAGAATACAAGCTACCACTTGTTATAGCATTTATCAACTCAAAAAAGCCTTTGAGTCAACAGAAATTCCCATGGACATGATGACCGACACTCCGCAAAGTGTAAACCGTGTGTACATCACTGTAGTGCAACATCATGTACAGTCAAAGAAATTCATTTATCAAGCTATAAAAAGACTCTGAGCCCTTCCAGATCGAAGAAAAGAGGAAGACAAGTTGATACCAGCTCAAGAAGATTCTTCACTGCTTGATTTGAGATTATATTCCGAAACCAAGACTGGGAGAATAGAAGAATCAAAATAGACGACGAATATTTGAGCAACATTAGATTTGCAGACATTGCTCTTTTCGCTGAGAACCTGCATGATCTCCAACCAATGCGAGATGATCAAAACGAAGGGAGTGAGGGGGGTCAGCCTGCACATGAACTTCTATTAAACAAAGATCACATGCAACATCTACGTCGGAAATGAGAACACAACCATCGAAATCGAAGATGCAAAACTGAAAGTGGACGACTACATCTACCAAGGACAAATATTCTCGATGAGACCCTCAAACGAAGAAGAAATCAAACGAAAAATCACTGTAGGAGGGAAAGCTTCTGGCAGAGCAATCTTGACCTTCAAAAACAAAAAGAGTCCGTTACTCGTAAAAAGAAAAGTAATTAGAGGAAAACCTATAAACTGAGAATTATCAAACCTGGACATGGGAGAATCATGCTCACTGCATATCGGGAGATTGTAAGACAGCACAGTATATCGGGGAGAAAACAGGTGTCAAGATATGGTTTAATCCATTGAAATAATCAAATGACAATGGGCTGGTCATGTGGCAAGAATGGCGGACAGGTGATTGACAATGCGATTCACATCATGGATCCCCTGAGATCTCACTTGCAACTGAGTGCAGCAGAATGATAGATTGTGAGATGAACTCGACGAATCTAGAGAGTTCTGTCTCTGACCCATCCATGATAGAGACGTATGGCAATTCCTTAGAAAGTTATACGTCAAACGACTGACGATAAAAGTCTGATCATGATGATGATATGATTATCGGTTGGAGACATTGGTAGGAAACAGTTATTTTCAGGTTTTACGATTTTCTCGTTTTTGAGGGTTGACATCTCGCTCAAGTAAATTTTTATTTTGATTACTTCTTCCATTCGAGGGTTTGTTGGAGAATCGTCTCTCAAAGCAGTTATGGAGGTTTACTTTTTTCAACTCTGTTTTATTTTCAATTTTGATAAAAAAAAGAAGGTATAAGAAATATCACACGGAGAATAAGGTTCCACTTAAGTATTATAATCACATTATGAACCAGAAACCCCCTTCAGGAGACTCAGCATTTTGATTACCATATATTTGAATTAAATGTCTCTGCTGGTTGAGATATTCCAGGTGTTGGAGAAAATTCTAAAATTCCCAGATATGTAAAAAACACTCTCTCAACTTTTGCAGCGAGAGATTTTTTCAAACAGCCAACAATATCGGGAAATGAACACAGGATTAAAAATATCGAGAGTCCACTGAAAACATACGAAAGAAAGTTTATTCCAAACAGCAGATGTTCTTTAAAAAAAGGTTTTTGCGTGGGAATACCTTGATTTATCTAAAAAATATGGATGTCTCTTAAATCTTACTAACCTTCTAAACTGCTCAGCGCTTTGAATTGGAATTGTGGTCAGCAGGTTAGTTCCAGAGATCATAAATATTGATCATAACTGGTAATCTCACAACTATGCTTGAAAAAAACCCAGTTTACATTGCAATATTACTATTCAATCGCCGTCGAGAAATGGATAAAGAGATAACCTTAAAGTCTCATTTGGATTTTGCTACCTATCGTTTATAGGTAAGTTTTATGTTATCACATATTTTAGGACTGGTCAGACAGCTTGAGAATTAAAGTAAAAATCATTGTCTATAGATTCCAGTAGGGTCATCCAAAATGTAAAGACGACATTTCATCCGATTCATTCTACAGCCTTTTTCATGTTTAATATAAGAATATAATGGCGGAGGGAAATCAAGAAAACAACACATATCAACGTATGAATTGAATTTAAAGTCAGACAAGTGCGGTGTTCGACCAAATTGAAATCCCACCACTCCAATTGGACGAGGTATGGAAATCTGAACCTTAGAGGGAAAGAGGAAAAGATGCATTTTTTTTCTCAAAACAATCAGCAAAAGACGTGAAAATGACTGTCAGTCGTTCTGAATGCAGCAATCACTCAGTATACAAACTCGCCCAAATGTATCTCATTGTCGACTGAGTAATCCAACATAGGTGTGTATTTTCATGCATTCGCAGTAATTTCCTCTCTCATTAGTTACCTCAACATCGTCCATCTGATCATCCAGACTTCCACAATGACGTAATAATTTTAGGATGGAAATTGTATCGGTCAAGAATTGGAGAAAACGTATAACAACATTCGCTTCGAGAGGGTCAAACTGCACTCTACTTTCAAATCCGCCTAAAGATGATTAATGAAAGTTTTATATAAAAATATGTATATCTTTTCGTATAAATGTGCTTATCAGAATGAAATAAACTGTTGCATATTTGTATGATACATTTCTGTTAATCTAAAATTTGCTAATCTAGCAGAGTCAATCTGTTAGTTATGAGTTCGAGGCACGGTAGGGAAAAGTGGGTTTTTACATCTATTGGTACAATCACGTCGTAATTACAAGAGGAAAACAAAGTCGACTTAAGACTCTGCACTGAAGTTTAATAAGGTTATCAATTAAAACAAGGAAAAGCAGAAAGAAAGCAAATAAAAAAACAAAAAAAAACGAATAATATTGCTTCAATTTGAATTATAAAAAAATTAAAAAGGTCTTGTTAATGTGAATTGGAACACCATTTCCTCTTATTTTCTGAGGATATTATGACTTTTTGTGTCGGACCTTCCTCCACAAGGGATGCCTCAAAAATAAAAATAGAAATGTATAAATCAGGAAAAATCTGGTCAAGTTGCTCTAATGATTATTTAATGGTCATCTTGTTACCCCAATAAAAATTACATTCAGGGGAAAAAAAAGCAACTTGGGGAATTACGCCGGGCGTAATTATCCATATGCTACTAACGCTGATTGTATTTTATGGAATTTTAATGACATGTCTTCAATAATGTCCATTGTGATGATCGGCATCTGTGTTATGCTAATATCGTTTGGCCACAATCGACTGACTGTTTGGCTCCGAAGGACAATATAATATTTTTTAATGAGTGAGGTTTTTTAACGAATACAAATTTATAGTCGCTCTTTATTTCGACCTTTGTTTTGACTTTTTCTATTATGGATGCTAACTAATCTGGTTGTTTATTTTCCCATCACTTATCTTTTTATCCTGAGTTTTGTTTCACTTTCATTTTTACTTTTTTCGTGTAGTTTCTTTGGATTTTGACTTATTCTTATTTTTTAGCCTCTTTTCTTCCTCTGATTCTATTTTCTTTGTTGATTTCTTGTCTCTCTTTTCGTTGCTTCTTCTTCCCCTTCTGCATTGCTTTGTTTAGTTTTCTTTCTTTCTTTCTTAGTTTATAACAATGATTTCCTCGTTAGAAATCTTTTTATTGCATTCTTCCTTTTGTTTTCCCGGGGACATTTATTCTTCTATAGTCTTTTTTAGTCTTCTTATTTTTCTTCTTTCACCATTTCTTCACTCTTTATTCTTGTAGTTTTCACCTTCGTTTTTTCACCATCATTTCACATACCCCACCAACTGTTTTTGCACTGACTGGCCACACCCTAGGATGCCTCATCATTAGCTACCCATACATCAGCGCCACCTTCCTTGACAAAGACTACTTCACTCATAGTTTTCCTGGCGCCACCAGCAAACCAAACCCTACAGTCAAGGCGGCAGATTCCATTCAACATAGATATTGACAAAACATGTGGTAAATCGCTGCTTTGTGCTTTGTTTGGGCCCTGGGTGATAAATAGTTGAAAGAAAAGCCGGCGAATTGAGATGAATGATTTAGGTTATTTGGGGAACGATCGGATTTTGTCTGGTTTGTGCTGCTCGAGTGATAAAGAAGAAACTGGTGTGACTACATCGCGAATATTGGATTGTTTAGTGGGTATCATTGATTTTGCTAGTACTAGAGTGTTGCTTCGTAGAGAACAATCTAGGAACAACTTCAGAATCTAACCAAACATCAGGAAAGAGAAATAAGACTTTTCATCTTGTAATTGAAAGTCTGATTTTGAATAGAATATGGATGCATCTGAGGTATACACGCAAGGATACACTCACAAACATACCCATACATATTTACCTATACACACACACACACACACACACATCTATCTATTTATCTATCTATCTACGCACACACACACACACACACACGCACACACACACACACACACACACACACACATATATATATATATAGATAAATAGATAGATAGATAGATAGATAGATAGATAGATAGATACAATTACCAAAAGAAAATAAAAAGAGGAAAAATATGAAAAGATGATGTTAGAAATGAGTGGTGAAAAGAAAGAAGAGATAAAGATTTGAAAATGTCGTACAATAAATAAAGAGAAAAAAGGGAAAAGAAGAAAGAAAACTCTCAGGCTAGAAAGGAGTAAAAACGAAGAAAATGATATCGAAAAAATAACTCTGAAGAACAGAAGAAAGAAGGATAGAAAGGAAAGAAAGAAAGAAAGGAAGATATGAGATGAGAAATATAGACTGGGCTGGGTGAAAATGAAAATAATGTCTTGAAAAAGATCAAGAAGAATACTACATGATAAAAGACAAAAGGGAGCTATCACGGGAGAGAAAATGAAAGATGACTTTTTTTAAAAGAAATTGCAGTTTGAAATAAACAAATAAATCAATGTTTGCTGTCAATATTTTTCTCACTTTCAGTGTTGGATTTCAAATGTTATTCTTTCTATTATCATTTCCTATTTCCATTTTTTTCAAAGATTCTTTGTCAGATTAATTCAATAGAAATGGTATTAATCAAAAACTGATGATTGCATCAATTGTCTTTCTACCATGAAGAATTGGAGAGAAATGTCGACGGAGAAAAGAATTCATACAAACTCATGGAAACTTTCCGGATGGACAAAAACCATTTCACGGTTGTATGAAATTTAATTAAGACGGTTCCCGATTTGATAAAAGCTAATGAAAGTTAGCACTTCTAAGCTGAAGAATCGGTACGAAGAGCAAGAAAGAAAACCTTTTTAGTACTAACAGGCTTCTAAAAATTGGGGTGATAAATAATCGTACCATCCTAGCAACTACATTGAAGGAAAAGTTCACTGATATTAAGAATTTCGTAGTGAGGACAATAGAACATCGTTCAGGGAAGAGTATATCATGATGTGAAACGCTTTACTTGCATTCCAATATTTTGTGTTGAGAGATTGACCATTCTAGCTAAAGATAGGCATGGGTTCCACCTTCATTTGTTACCATCAAAGATTGTATGAACTCAAGTTGCACTTCTCAAAAAGCTGCTAAAAATGACAAAGATATAGCAGATAGCGTTGTGGAAAGCTTGTCCTTTACGATAGAGAGTTATAAGAACCACAAACTCTGCCTTGGCACTATCTTTAGAGAAATATGTGTCTGCAAAATGTACATTCACTCCCTTCTCTATTTTAGCTAGTGATAAACTGTGTATATCATTATATTTTAAAATTCTTATACGGTACTTTATAATCAAGGACATCTTCTCTCAACCTGAAAAGTGTGAAAACAATTTGACTTCTTGTAATGGCTTCGATCATATTTCTGACTCATGTATGCTTTTTTTGATATCATGTGTTATCCAGTGATTGCTTCATGGGATGTTGAGAGCTTGTTTCTTCTCTATGCACGCCGTACAGTTTCCAAATCTAGGATCAATCCCTTGTTTCGGTACTATATTTGAGCTGCATCGAATGCATTGACTGTAGGCTTTTATTTCTAAGACTGTAGAGACCAGATATAGAATCCATGAAGGTATCTCAATCCACTTGCCCTCTGCTGTTATTTGTTACTACACTGATTTGTAAAATGTTTTTTCATAATACTATATCAATATAGCAACGGATAATGCATTCCCATGGGTCAGGCATCTAGGTGCTTAAGGTATATATTAATCCTGTTCAACCCCGCTCTGTGTTAACGTGAATGAAAAAGATTACTTCAAATTCAATGATAATACTGCTAGTTATCCTGCTCGTAATTAACTAATGGAAACCAGTCAGATCACAATTTGTGATCTAGAATAACCGCCGCTGTAGTAATACCTACATGGCTGTTCTGATATATTTGTGCCAGTGAGGCAGGAACGGAGGTGCTAGAAAAAAAGTGCAGAGTCTCTTTGCGCCCAACCACCTTCCAATACCAAAACATGCAAAAAAGATTATTTTCCGAGTACAGACACAATCCATGCCATTCTGTTATACCCAAGAATATTTACCAAAAATGTACTTATGTGGTTAAGAATTTAATTTACTGTTTGGAAATATTTACAGTGTGCCCTACTTTATCTTTTTCTGAAGACATTTTTCTCCTTTCTTGGTTTTTAGAACAGAATATAGCATGATTTGAATCGGAATCACCAAACGTCTGCACTGATCGTAAGTTTAAACAATCAGATCGCAAAGAAATGATTCTGCAGATTGGAACTGGCTCCAGGCATTTTTCAGTCATCATAACTGACTGTTATCTTACCAGCTCTTTTAGTAGAAAGCATTTACCAAAAAATACATTCACATGATTGGTCGTGATCGTCTCAACCTTTAAATCTATTTAAAAACATATATATTATGTGAATATGAATTATTTATTGGAGAATGTCTGGGGAAAATGCCATCATGAAATAAGCTTAATGAATATTGACAAAAACAGACAGCTTCGTCAGATATTCTCTGAACCATTAATCGACCAATTAATTAAACTTATTCCAGTCAGATAGTAGAACGTTGTGCATGAATTATATAAAGGGGTGTTCTTCTCCGTGGGGATAAGTTTCGTACGTAGGTCGAGAGACATGTTAAGTAACTGGAGTCTTTGAGAATTTCGATGTATACCAGGTAATTCATATTTACTGCCTGTGATAAGCGTCAACATCCAACCTACAATTCCAGCCGAAAACATAACTCCTCTGCCATTAAACTCAAACTTGGTTATACAGCGATTTCTTCTCTTTTGAAACTCACACCATCCACCTGGTCCCTCAAGGCACTCACCAGTAAAAATAAAGCACCAAAAATCAATAGTGAAAAACCTTAATTACTGTCTAGCCATTCCAGGAGGTGTATACAGTGCCAGGACTGCAACAGTGGTCACATATCAGGCCTGGAATAATATGTAACATGATATCAAACATAAGGATGATTTGGACACTTTACCTCAATCAACATCCTAGAAAATAGGTTTGCTGCTCATAGCTTTTTTTCTCTAACAATTCGTTTAATTCGGCCGTACTTGTAACCTGGACTGACCTTTATCTGCTGTTTCATGTGATAGATCAGGGTTTCTAACGTATTAACCAATGGTACGATGATCCCAGCAGTTCTGATATGTCAAGTTTTGCACTACTTTTAAAGTTTACTATAATAGAATTATTCTCAGCCTGCAATGAATGTGCGGATTGTCTTCATTTTTTTCACATTAGCACAGGTCAATGGTCAAAAGTCAATGGAAAATATATCTGTCTGTCCAATATTAAGCTAAATTTTCACCAAATGTAATTATTCAATTAATAATATTGCCTACATTATATATATATACGGACGGACAGACAGATCGACAGACAGACACACATACACACACACACACACACACACACACACATACACAGTCAGATGAACAGAAATAAAAGGTGAAGACGAAGACAGAGACAGAGAGACGAAGAGACTCTGAAAGTTATATTGGCATCAATAAACAAATAATCAGATGGAGGGTTGACATACGACTACCAGTGAACAAAGTGATTTCAAATATTATCTTTGAAGAATGGAATCAATTATTTTAGCCATGCATAGGGAATCTTTTGATAAAAATTGTAAGTATCACCTATGTATCAAATGATAATGCTAAGCCTTTATTATGTTTCAGATCAAGATATTTGGCAACTCTAACTCCTGTTTCCAACTCACTGGCTGAGATAGAGAGTAATTACTCAAACAAAGGGAATTCAATTATCTGACGTAAGTCTTCATTGTTTCTATCTTCATGTTGTTACCTCGTTGCTTCATTTATTTTTACATTCATTCCAAATCACGTACAGAAGTACATCAGCACAAGCACACGTTCAGGTTTCCATCGTTACCAGAATGTATGGGGCTCATATCAATCATTTTCAAGGTTGAACTGAAGCAAAGCACGGAATCAATTGGCATTATTCTATGTGGAAAAATATGTGACCTATCACCTATCTAAACTATTATTCTTTAAGTTTTACATCCGGCTTTAGACAGCAACAATTATTCTTGAAATTCCCTTATACTTACTGGAGGATGCAAAAAATAAAATGCGATAGTCAAGATGTACACCGATTCAGTCCAAAATTGTGCCCTGAGCAAAGACTCTTAAATAACAATATGTATTTATATATATATATTTGATTCAAGAAAGAGAGACTGTTGCAAGGATCCATATATATATATACATATATATATATATATATATATATATATATATATATATATATATATATATATATATATATATATATATATATATATATATCAAAGTGCAAATCATGGATGAATCATGATATAATGCAGTGCAAAATCCAATGTATAGTTGGTTCATTTCATAAAGTGCTCAATTCATTATACTTTGAACAACTAGTAGGTTTAGAGTAGGGCTCAACATCGTTGTTGGTTTTATTTAGATTATCTAGAGCGAGTGATACATTAACCGTGTAACAACAGTAGATCATCTCACTTGGGTTTCTGAATAATATAATGATATTCATAATTCATTTTATCGAACTAAATACGACCATTCCTGAACACATTACACTTATGCTGAAAGAGACGAATGGACTGCGAATAAACAAGATGAGAATTCGTCGTGAAAGCGGCCATTTCCGCTTTTGCAGTTTATGATTTATACTGTCAGATCAAATGTCTATTTCTTAATACATAACCGTCCTGTTGCATGATAGCGTCAATGACTTGGAGATTTCACACTGGTTCGAATGCCCTCCTGATGTCAACACATGCTACAGCAATTGACATTTTGTATTTGGCAGCTTCAATATATGAGGTAAAACCAAGGATATATGGGTTTTAGTAATTCATAATTCCTTTTTCGTTTATTCTTTGCATTTAATCCATATTTTTTCTTATTCGTTCCGTGTTTAGTCAACCGCTCTCTTCCTTGTTATAATGTCTTAATATAGTTACCTTAATCTTATTACAATTCCCTGGTCAACGTCATTGTCATTCGCTTTTCTACCTCCCTCTTTTTTCTCGACATTGTGTTACACTCCTACTATGTTGGGGAAATAAAGAAATACGTCTTTGTGATTGTTACTCTATCATCTTCCTCTGTTTTAGTTTCTGTTTTGTTTACCTTTCTAGTACTATTCAAGGCATCGATATTCATATATGTAAGGGCAAAAATGCATTCACGTAAACTCCTACCCATCATGTGCACACATAAGCGTACACACACAAAACGGCTCACACTCACACATACGCATGAATGGAGTTGTCACTACATTTCGTTGATATATGAATCACGGAAATTAGGAAGTAGATGTAAATTAATTGTTTTCCTGGCAATAAGATTTTGGAAGGAAGCGGGACATGGGAACCGGCAAAACTGATTGATGAGTCTGTTCAAGTTCTGCGAACAATTTGCTACCATCTTATATGTCTGTATACGTGTTTCAACTATACAAGGATCTTTTTTTCTGAATCGTATTAGAAGCTTATATTTACATTATGATAACAGTAGATAGATAGCTTCACACACACATACACACACATCTATCTATCTATCTATCTATCTATCTATCTATCTATCTATCTATCTATCTATCTATCTATATATATATATATATATATATATATATATATATATATATATAATCCAAATCTTTCATCTGTATTTAACAATTCCAAAATCTTCAATGAACTTCAGCAAGACAAATATCAAGTGCAACAACCACATCAGAGATGAAATCACTGAGTTGAGAATCAAAGACTTAGAACAAGAGAAAGAAGATCACTACATATACCTAGGACGACAAACTTCTATGAGACTTTCAAAAGAAGGAGAAATCAAGCTAAGAATTACACTAAGATGGCAAGCCTTTGGCAGAGCAAGCTCAACTTTCAAATATAAGAAGATCCAATTAATCCTAAAAAGCAAGGGTGCATAACCAATGCATCCTCTCAATAGTCACTAATGGAGCTGAAACATGGAACTTGACCAAGGGACGGATCTGCAAATTGAGAACTATGCTGTATATCTGGAAAAAACAAGAAACAGGGACATCATAGAATCGATTAAAAAGCTCAAATGACCTTAGGCTTGCCATGTGGCACAAATGGCGGACAACCGATGGAAATCGCCACTTGCGACATGGATCATCCGAGATCACTGGTAGAGCCGACGCCGGCAGAATATTAGATGGAAAGACGAGGTAGACAAATTCAGAAAGTACTGGCTCTGCAATGCCCATAGGAGTGAAGTGTTGTGAATCCTGGAGAAGGTCTATGTCCAACGACAGACGGTAAAAGATTGATGATGGTCAAATCCTCAATTAGTTTTGCATGGCAGGAAATCATTATCTAATTATTATGAAATAAGACAATGTGTGATGAAATTGATCCGATCCAAACTCTATGCGTAAACTATTGAACTATTTTCAACGAGAAACAGCGAGCAAAAACAATGACTTCTTGGAAACATTCTACCCGTACAGTCATCGAAATTGTCAACTTCAGTTTTTCAGTTAATCTCTCATTTTGTCAGGTTGGCTGGTTATGTATCTATCATGCCAACAGGTTGCACCGATAAAGCTTAAGGGCTCTGAACATTTCAACATTTGTTCTCTGTGTGTAGTGGAAAGGCTTCGTCCCTTTCAACAGGTTTTTGATCTAGGGTTCAATTAGCCATGTAAGTGTTTATTAAATCAAACCCTTAGTTTGTATCTAGCAGCTTCTATACTTTGGAAAAATATTTTTTAGTGATCAGAGCCAAACAAAAAGTATGATAAGTAACTTGTTATCCTATTTTTCCAATTTTTATCCGATCCAACCAATACGACATGCTGACAAAATACATTGGTTATTGATTCCTGCAAAATGGTGGAAGCAGAACAGCTTTCCAGTTAATGATAATTAGGCACAACAATGAAAAAAATATTCACTTTTGTCGGAGTGTCTCCTTCAATCCATTATTTAGATTTAGTCAATGTTTTCTAATTGCTGCTCTCAATTAGCCATCAAATGGATTATCGTAACTCAGGATATCGACACAACATGTTATTAAACTGAAAATACAGCAAAGGAACAAAATAGAAAATTGGAAAAAGAAATCTTGAAGAAATCCACCGGATTAGACAAAGCTCTGTTTGCTCTTTTATTGAACTGTCTGCTTTTTGTTGACTCATTAGAAGAACACTTTCACTAAGTGTAGTGCACAACAATATTGGATGTGGAAAAAAACACATGTTAAATAGAATAGAAAAGGTAATTGGATCCTTTAAAATACATTCCTTGGTTCTTTCATATTTGTTGAAATCATTCATCATCATCAGCAATAGATTTCTTTTAATCGTGGCTTCCCAAAGATTTTCCTAGATCTTTCTATCGTGAATATCACAGCACCAATATGTGTTGGAGCTTTCCCAGTCCTAACATCATCTAATCTGTATGATCTCCTGATATCCATACAGTAATTCGTAGTGACCGACGGTTATCTGCCATTTGTGCAACATGGACTGCCGATTACCATCTTAGTTTTCAAATGGATTCTATAATATACTTCACTCTTATTCTTTTCTCTGATGTAATGCGCTGTCTTGTGATCTTTCAAAGTGATATTAAGCATGATCCACTCTTAGGTACGCTGCATGGCTTTTAGTTCAAGTGTTAATCCATGTTACAATTCAATCGGTAACTCCAGAAATACTCTGAAATACTGCTCTTTGTTTGTTTTTCGGATTCAAATCTCAAGCGAAGGTAATCAGAACAATTATCTAAAACAAACTCTTTCAAAGCCTGATTTCAGCAGGGAGTTTGGGTCACTCAAGCCACTTCTTATTTATAGATTTGTATTATAAATATTTCTAATACGTAACAATTAATACATCTGGGAGTATGCCCCTCAGGTTTTCAGAACATTATGATATGAATTTTCGAGGAAGGTGCGAGTGAACATCGTACTTTATTAATATTCGGACCTGAAATTGCTTCATTCTTTGAGTGTGAGCATTTTGAAAAGTATTGTTATAATATAACAAAAAAATAATGTACTGTTTTGCAGTGACATAGTAGCATACTTACAGAAATTCTATCGTTATGATATAGAAATACCTTGAATTGTGTAGTGTTGATCAGTACAAGTTTTGATGTAGTACGCTGAATGTATTGCTATACAGAGAAACGGAAGTAGGCATGAGATAAAAAGTAAAAAAACAAAACAAAGATAAACTTTCATTCAGTTGTAAAGGATATTGAAACACTTCAGTTTTGAATGAATTGGACAAATATTTAAACCGATCAGTTGAGCTATTCACAATATTGCTGTATGGAATTAGATTTATTCTAGCTTTGCCGGTTAGTTTTAAAAGCGTTCTCTTCTCAGCAATTCTGTGTTAGATTTTATCAACATCTTTTTCAAACGTTATCTCCACTAAAGTGCTTAACGTAGCAAAAGCTCTCAAAAATAAGTAAAAACATTCGCTATGTTGACATGAGAAATCAATTTTGTTTAACAAGTTGAAATAAAATGAAAAAAATTTATTGCCCGCCCAATGAGTTTCCTAATGGGTTTTATATAATCTTTAACTTCTGTGTTTACTCGAGGACATTGTATTTTCTACTGATCCCTCCTTGTGATATTAAATTAGATCCTCTCTCAAGTATGTTACATGGTTCTTAGATAGAGAACAAATCTTTTGGTTCTGCTCTATTATATTTCAGCTCCATTGGTGACTATCAGGAGAATGCATCGATTTCTCAAATTTTGATCTTGCTTTCTCGAAAACTTTCCAACTGGGGTGAAAGTGTATCTAAGAGCAAAAATGAGAGGTGTTCCTAAAATGTTCGGCAAATCTAATGCAGAAATGGAAGCGATGATAGAAAACGATGTTTTTTATTTCCTCATGAAGGAATATTGGTGGGTGTTTGGAATGTCAGACGAGATTTGGGGAAAGCTGTGTAATTTGATATATAGACAGATTGATCTATCCGTTTCAATACCCCGATGATTTTGTTACCACTTAAAATCAATTCAGTCTTTTGAGTAACTTCTTCTTTGCATCTTAACCCACCATATACATGACTGCTTTAGATTTGTAATCAAGTTTTAGTTCATAAATTCTGTTTTCTCTCGTCATTATTTTGGCTATTTCTCAATTCCCAAAACACAAGATACATAAAAAAAGGATTTCTTTTTGAAGGAGAACAACTAATGCAAGATGTTTCAAAAGCTACTCCTTCAACGCATTTGGCAAATTTTCGAAAGTATTTGTAACTCAATCAGCGACGCATTTCTTACATACATCCATTGGATTTATGTGAGACCGGTATTACATAAAGCCATTGTTGGAGAATTCAATCCAGTGCTATCCAAATTATGTACCTCCAATAATCTTTAAGTGTATTGCAGACTCAATAAACATTTTGTATACCTTTCAAATGATTTTTTTCCCGATGGCAGTTGAACTGATGGAATGACATTATATATTGGGGTCCACGGAAAGAACACAAGTAATGTTTCACAATGTTTGGAAACCTCTGCTCCGAGGAATAACTCCGCGAAGCTAATCATTTCGTCGAGATTTTCTGTTGCCATACACAGTTCCAGTTCTTTTGAATATAATTACAAATATAGAAGAACATTCAACTGCTGGCTGTGATAAATATCTATTTCATTAATTGGATTTTTTAGAACCATAGGTTCTGTGTTATTACGTTCCAAACAGAGGAATTTTGTGGAGAACAAAAGTATGATAGGAAACTTTTTAAAGTGTTCTAAATGAAAGTCAAACTTTTGCATTTTGCTAGGAAATGTACGTAACAGAATGTCATAAGAATCTTTAGTCACAATTGAACATGAATAGCATTGAAAAAAAAAAAACTCGCTGTGAATCTTTTACTCAGTCTTTCCCGGATTTAAAACATCACACTTATAGAGCTATAAATCATTATCTGAACTTCTCATGCTATATCACTGATATATATATATATATATATATATATATATATATGCACACACATAAACTCACACACTCATACACACACAAATATATATATATATATATATATATACATATATATATATAAGTGTGTGTATATGCTTTATTTATTCATATATATATATATAGATGAATAAATAGAGCACATTTAATTATATGATTTTACCTCTTTTTTTAATTACATTGGATATTATTTATCACCTTGCCACGCACATATGACTCAATAAAATTAACCAAATGTGCATGTTTGTATTAATAATCATTTTCTTGATACTTAAACAATATTATCTCTGCCATAAAATTGAGTTTCAATGACAAGTACACTTGATATACAGCAGCAATCCACTTGCACAACAATTGAGTTGGATTATGTATCCATTTCCTGATAATTGAATTATCTACGTAAGGAACAACTACAGCAAATATGGAGAGGGAATGAACCAAAAAAGGGATTTGAAGAGAAAGCTGTTATTTGTGCTCTCACATTATCGGTGGTTGTTGAACACAGAGATATAAACCACCCGATGTTAAAGCAGCTATCTATCGATTGCAAGTTCAAGTAATGCTGCAACCCCATTTTTTAATTCGTTATTCTATTTACATTGTCTAGGCCAAAAGATGCATTCATCATCTTTTGATAAATGATTTCAAATCTATTTTTGTAGTAATACCGGGCATTGTGATTATTTCTGTCGGATTATATATATATATATATATATATATATATATATATATATATATATATATATATATATATATATATATATATATATAGTGTGGTTCTCTGCATTTAGCCAAACAGCCCAGCAAAAATGCAAACACTTCATGTTCACGTCCTCTATTTGTTTATTCACCGTCTATATTTGCACCATTGTTTCTCAACACAATCAATTTCGTCGTAACATCATATTTGTATATATATATATATATACATATATTTATCTCTCTCTCTCTTTCTCTGTAAATATATATATATATATATATATATATATATATATATATATATACTTCGGCAGAAAAACATTGTATTACCTCGAAACTCTATCTGATACCATATATATTACATGATGAATGCATCATTTAATAAATGTATTTTATCAGATAAGTGTTGACACTAAATCTGCGTAATTTTTGCTTAAGAAATATTGAAGTTTTACAGCAGTAACAGATTTTCTGGGAGCAAAGGATCCAAAATTCAATACCATCAACGAATGTCATCAAAATACCTTTACTTTTGGGGAATTAGGACAATATTCTTGGCTTTCTGAAATGGTAACGGCATTGGTGAATTACTCAGACTTCCTAGACATTCCACAAATTCACACAAACACACATGCATATATATATCGTGTTGTTCTCAGCATTGAGCTAAACAGCCCAGCAAAAGTGCAAACACTTCATCTCCACGTTCTCTCTTTGTTTATTCACTGTCTATTTATGCACCGTTGTTTCTCAACACAATCAATATCGTCATAACATCAAATTTGTATATATATATATATATACACATATTTCTCTCTCTCTCCCCCCTTCTCTCTCTCTCTCTCTTTCTCTCTCTCTCTCTCTCTCTCTCTCTCTCTCTATATATATATATATATATATATCAGGTGATTGTCAACTTTTCGTTCATAACGTACTCTTCAGCAACCGGTGAAAAATTTGAAAAGGAACAAATTATCTGAATATTTACTATTCAAAGCACTTAATATTCACTCAATTCAATTATCAATCACTAAACCCATCCATGGCTAGACAAGGTCTGGAGTGGCGTCTTACTCCATACGAGCCTGAAAACAGCGTGCCAACCATATGATAAGGATTAGCAAGCACCTTTAGCAGGATAAAACGCTGGTGATGTGATTCAGTTTTATCAAATCTATATGTGATTTCTATAGTTTTCCCCAATCGAAATATAAAATAAAGCAGTTAGATTTAAAAAAAAAAGCAAATTAAGAACGATGGCAAGGAAACTTTACCAAAGAATATTGGTCATTAAATAATCATATTCAGTGTTCCATTCACTGCTGATGTTTGTTCTTTGAGTTAACTCGAGTTGAGATTTGTATTTCATAAAATTCATAGATCTTTCTGATTATTTTTTTCTAACTTGCATGGGAAAAGGGTATATATTGGGACAAAAAGGTTTATATATAGAAACAGATATCAACAATGAACGATCCTACAATGATACGACGTGTGATTCAAAAGTTCGAGACATTTAAACATGATTTTGACTTATTTGTTTTGACTTAAACCCTTGGGTGTTGACGTTTAAACTTCGAGTAAAAATGTTTTGGGCAATTGCCAGTTCATAGAAAAAGATGGGAAGACTCAAAATTCATTGAGATGCTACCTCATCTTCAGGTGATGGCTATGGAAAAAAAATTACAAAACTAAATACCTAATTTCAACTTTTCCCCTTTTTTTATTTGATTTTTGTTAGAACATTTGCTCACAATGGATAGCAGCAAATGTTAGTACTTCAATCTATTGTAGTGAAAGGTTGAAATTCCAAGATATTTTAGGATAATACTTTGTACGTCAACTATTGGACCATTAAATAACAAACTCGACGGCTTAAATCCAGACGCTAGCCTGCTCAAGCAGTACCGAAAAATCCTGCCAGGTATTTCCAATCTGAAAGATCATCTAAAAATATTGATCCATATTCACAATCCCTTAACGATTACATTTTTACAAAATATAAAAACTAGTCGTTAAAATACTCGCGACCATCCTAAAAATCAGCCACGTTGACTGGAAAGATTCAGGAGTCGTGATTCAACAAGAAGCCGTTAACACAAAATAAATCAACTGAGGTTGGGGCACAATAAATCGAGGGGTGCATTAATTAGACTGTGTGTGTGTGTGAGTGTGTGTCCATGTGTGTTTAGCCTCTTCAAACAAATTCGTATACACCCTCACACATACAGAATCCTTAAAGTGCCTTTTTCCTCAAGTTGGCCATCTTTTGGCACCGAATAGATCTATATTTCCATCCCATGCACTTTTTCTCCGGGTTATGGGCTACCATTCCATTATCCTTGATCAAACGATATATCACCTTAAATAGTAATAGATAACTGATTTTTATATTCACACTCAGTTTCCAGTTATTCCTTTTTCACTATATATCTTGTGTTTGGGAAGGGATGCTTCCATAGAAGATTCAATTCTTTTGACACCATATCCTGTATTTTGACAGCTCAAAGTATCACCGGTCCCCCCGGCTGACTTCTCATCGAGAAACCTTTTATCCTGACGGAATCATCCCTATTTACCCCCTTTCACTCTTCTACGATCAGTCAGCTCCACAAAACATTTTGGACATTTAGATTGCATCACTTGAAAGAGATGTTTATGATTGCATAGAAGTCGGTGTCGAATCTCTTATGTGTAATGTACCCAAGGCTGTATCCGCTCCAGAAAATGCATTACATTGCCCACATCTTCAAATGGCATCATTAAAAGCATCAAAATTGCAGTTAATAACTATGAAAGAATCTTCTTTGAGGCGAAGGATTATCAGGGTGGAAGGCTTAGGTGTAGAATCCTAACCACAAGGCCGTTCATCTAAAGATACCTAACACAAAGGAAAATTATGATTGTTGACATCTTGCCTACGAATCCTCGAACAATATTCATTCTATTCAACTTTGTCAGTCACATTCAATTTTGGTTCGGATCATAATCACAATTCAATATCATTTGTATTATACCCGCCGTTCAGGATCATATTCGAAATACAGTAAATCATCGCTATAACTGAAACGAATTTTGGCTTCAACAAACTTTTGGATCAATCCCCAAAAAGTTTGGAATGACAGAACTAGGTTCAATGAATGCGACAATTACTACGAAGATAATAATCTTTAAGTACTCATCAATTCCTGGCATGACGAACTATCTTCGCATTTAACGAAATAACTTTGACAAATGCACTGAAGGTAAGGTACAAGAAAATGAATGTCATTCAAATTGCATTTAAATTTCGTAATCAATATTCCTTCAACTCCTCATTCAAATGATAAGGGCATCCATCAGGTATAACTATGCTTCGGCTTTACGACCCCCTCCCGAATTTGTTTGTCATAGGAAGGATTTACTGTATTTCCTTCATCCAAAGTGTCTCAAATAAACAGTAAGATCCAGCTATCAGCATTGATTTTTAATAATTTCATATAAAGTATATGAGTATATGTTAGTAATGGTCGAACCTTCCCAGAAATGAAATACAGAGAGATAAAAAAAAAATGAAATATATTATTGTAATCCATGAATGGAAATTTCTACCATGGAATGATCCGAAACTTGTATTCAATTTAATGCAAAAGGCCAGCACGTAGTAAATTCATGTACTTCACATTTAAGACTTATTCAAAGTGACCAACAAATTCGATTATAACACACACACACACACACACACACACACACACACACACACACACACACACGCACCACACAGACCACACCACACAGTACTGAATATAGAAGGAATACCTCCCAAAACACGTGTAAGCCATTAATGGAAACATTCAGAGATAAATCAACCTAACTTACTCTCGAGTCTGTCTCATCCTCTATGGGTCAATATATATATATATATATATATATATATATATATATATATATATATATGAATATAAAGGTCTGGTTATTCATTCAATAAAAAGATGTTTTGTGACAAATATTCCAGCAGAATGTCAAGTTAAATGTGATCAGTCGGAAGAAATTGAAAAGGGTGTGATTATTGTATGGATTACTTCACTTTCTTTTCCAAGGAAGTGATAAAAAAATGTCCTAATATCAAAAAGAAAAAAAAAGCGAATACAACTGGACGTAAATTAAAGGGAAGACACATTGTAAATTAGACTACTACTCAAAACACGTAACATTCGAGAGGTTTCAAGTAACGCATCAAAAAAGCATTTCCATGGTTAACAAAGAGTAGATGCTTACTTTTCTAGCCCTTTAGCTCCATGTTACGTGTCATATATATATATATATATATATACATATATATATATATATATAGCCAGCAGTCTAGACTAGTTGAGTACTGAAGAAATGATGGCGACGGTTTGGAATCCCATTTCCGACACTTTATCTTATTTAATGTTGATCTGCCTGGCAAGGAATCAATCCATTACAGCATTTGCAAATATTACTAAATAAAGTTATACAAAGATTACAAAAGAAGTCAACTCCTGTTGGGAAACATCTTTGGGATTCAGAACTTGGTACGTGTGTAATTTATCTGAAAGCACTTATGGCAGAGTATCATTCTTAAATTGTGATTTTAAAGCGGAAAGAATCTGGGTTGACAAGTATTAGATTTGGCTTCTTCATTTTTCAAGTTTAAGAATACTTCATTATAAAAGTTGAGAAAAAAAAAAGATTTGTTCTTACCATAAATTTTAGTATCCTCAGCATTTCTTTTTTTTTTGAGTCGAAAACTTCCACATTTCCACCTAATGAAAAATCATTCGTCTCCACTTTGGCATAGCTAATATCGTTACACTTGCACTTTGGGACCATTAATAAGTACAGCCAATTAATTGTTTATGTCGTTTACATTTTGTTCTTCTTTTAGTTTTACCCTGACACCGGTCACTGGAGAGGTTGGGAAGTATACAACATCTCACAGTTTTTATCCATCGCTTGTTTCATCGACTAAAATCATTATCTTACCAGTTTCCTCTTACCCTCACTTAATTATCCTTTCCGACTTATTTTTTGCTTGTCTTTCTATTGCCTATAAGAGACAGCTTCCTACAAACCCAATACAGTACCTGTGCTATTTCACACGTCCTTTTTCTCTCTTTATTATATTCAATTACACCACAGACTACTATTAGCGATATGAATAATTTATCATGTTTTTACATATAGCCTCAATTATTGCAATGCCTCCATTTCTGGGTCATTGATACTGATCAATCAAAGCCTTCTAGCTTCTTATTCATTAGATTTCAGATATTTATAATTCATTAAGTGATTAATGATATTGACACAATCATCAAAGTTGTGTTACTGTAACACTAAAATTCTCTGGTGAATTCTGTTGAAAGACGAGTGGCGCCAAATGTTCTCTTTGTGTGTGCAATTCTTTGGAAAGCCTACTGTGCTCAGACTGGTCGCCTGGAACATGATGACGAATCTGCAAAGGATAACTCCCCCGATAATGCTAGGCTGCAGAGAGATTTAACTTGCTTCGAATTGAGGACAAGAGGCAATTCATAAAAAAGAGTGATTTCTTTTTATTTTAATTCCACCTACATGATAGTGCAACTCTTCCAACATTTAAGCGTTCCCACTTGATCCTGGCGTCTTTATATTGCATATAGGAACAAGCAATACATCGAAATTCAAAAAGGTTAAATTGTCGAAATTCTAGATGAGCTGTCTCGTGCCTAACCCCTGTGTTGGCTGACAGCAGAACCCAAACTGCTGTCAATCTCTTATGGGCTGATCTATCTTTCCGTCCATCTAAAATCTTGGTTCTATCTCCCTAAATTCTTGACAATACCCCCATCTCTCTCTTTAAGTGCACGAGTTGATTCCTTCAATTGCCAACACCCACGCATCCCCACTCTTATCCCCCGTGCTTCAATTATAATTGAAACATATACGCGGTAGTGATCTTCCAGCAACTCTTATCTCACATAATTACCCCTTCAGAGCCAGGTTGTCTAAACCTTTAGATATCTTTTTCCGGGGGAAACAGGTCAGCCCGTTCTTCACTGGGACTATATATGCAAGGAGAGCAACCATAAAATGGAGATTAGACTAGTCAAGAATCCGTAGTGATATTGAAGTAAGTGCCAAAAATCGTTAGCTGACTTGATACCATTTAAAGAATCCTAATAAAAAAACTGAAAGAGAAAAAGTACAGCAATTCACATCATGAACCTCTGGAAGTGGGAGTTGATACTAAGATAACTCAAGATTCGTTTTGTAATCTGATCTTCATCTTTAACCAGATGATACTCCTGCGTGAAATTGCAAACAATGATAATAACCTATTTGTACCACAGGAATGTAGCAATCAAATCACGTAAAAATATCCGTTAAAATTTCCCTAGCGGCAGAATCCTTCAAAATTCGTAGTCATGAACAGCTTCCCCCAAATGAAATATTTGATCAAAATAAGTTGATATGACATCGCCCGGGTTTTCCAATGGGAACAACTAAGATAAAATGAAGCATTTTGAAACATCTGGACTCGGATAAATTAGATATTATTATTAAACTGTACCCGTTAAAATACCCCAAAAGCGTTTTTTTCATATTTTAGAAGGTGTTCAGTGGAGTGTTGATACTAATCTGGATTCTGCAGGCAAAACGATGTGGACAGCAGCACTTGAACACACAAACAAACATGCAAACACATAGACTCACAAACGAATGCACATTAAAAGGAATCCTGGTTACCCTTGATGGTCATGACGAGTACACTAATATGTGAGATTATGTTCCTACGCTTTCTTGCAAAAATGAAATAAGTTTTTACAGAGAATCAATACAAGATATTATATGTAACCTCTTATGTACCTCTCTTTTATCAGTGTTCTAAATTAAGATTTTGATATATTCCTGTCGGGATGTATTTTCGTTTCAATATGTCTTCCTACTCTCTGAACACTTTAAAATTGAATTCTAAAAGATGACAACTGAGATCCCTGAGTCGAATCAACAAATCCACACTATGGGCCGATTCCATCCTCACACCCCATTGGTTATAGCTGTTCATTCAATAATTCACCCATATACTTTCTTTCTAACTTCATTTGGGAGACAATGATTCCTCTCGATTCTGGATGACATTTATCAAAGCTACTCTCTGGGGATATGTCAAATTCAGCTTGATTTAAATTGAAATATGCAAATTCATTATTTGATTTATTCTAATTCCTTCCAAAATATCCCGAATTTAATGCATCAATAATAAAGCCAACACTTTTTTCCCGTAATTTCTCGACCAGTAATATTTTCCTTTGTTGCCTCCTCCTTCATCGAAAATTTTTTTTTCTTTCAGTATTCCATTCTAGAAACCGGCAAAATATAAACTATCAACATAGGTTTCT
Source organism: Thysanoteuthis rhombus (assembly GCA_963457665.1). Classification (NCBI taxonomy): domain Eukaryota; kingdom Metazoa; phylum Mollusca; class Cephalopoda; order Oegopsida; family Thysanoteuthidae; genus Thysanoteuthis; species Thysanoteuthis major. The sequence goes on along the minus strand of OY735198.1, from coordinate 20,144,463 downwards.
TCAGTTTTAAAGGTGGGTTGGCTGACGAACTGACTGGCTGGCTGGCTGGTTATGAAGCATGTTTATATCATGTGTACATACTGCATCAACTGAGCTAGAGGGATAATTTTTTTGGATTCATCCCCTATTATGGTGATGCCATGTTTTTGAGATTCCTACCTATATACGTTTTCTGAGGAGTCAATCTGCAGTGTGAGTTCATGTTAAATTGGTCACTAGTTTGCGTTCTGCAGCATTCATATTCGGAAGAGACGTTGGTCTCGTGATAGTTTTTAGTGATTTTTTTGTTCGTCATCAATCAATTTCTGCGTCATAGCTTCATTTACTTCATTTATTTTGACGTAGCTCTTCTTTCTTTATCATCATCCATTATGGCCCCTGCTGAACGAAGGCCTTTCGTATTCCCTTCCGTGATGACAGCAATTGCTCTAACCTCTGCTGCATCTTACCAGATAACCTCTCTATTTCATCCTCCATATTGTGTCTTGTCTTTTCCCCCGGCGTGTAGAGTCTTGTAAAGGCCAGTCTGTTAGTATTTTACTTCATTTATTGTAATCTCTTCTTCCTTAGTGACCAGCCCATTACCATTTGTGTTGCCCAATCAATTTTATGATATAATATTTTCGTTCTCAATATCTTGGAACCATTCTTAGTATTGTTCTTCCCAGGTTCTCTGCGCTACTTCACTGTTTTGCATCCGTGAATTGTTGCTGGTATTATGCATCCGTTGTATAATCTGTGATTTAAGCCCATTTGCAAGGTGTGCTCCTATATGCCAATCATTCTATGAAATGATGCTGACTGTTTTGCATCTTTATTCTTCCTTCTCACTGGATATCTCTCCCAATTTTATCTCCTTATATCGACATTTTACCTTGCTTTGATCTCCACCCTGAGAATTATCGTAGAATCAATTAAATAGTGAGCCCTCCCTGCATAGGTAGCAATCCCAAACATGTAGGCTATCAATAAAAGGTTAACAAATTTATCGACAATGTAATTCAAAATGGTTTCCTCCTGGAAAATATTACATTTTAATGAGCTGTCATTGAACTGAAAACAAAACATTGCAATATAAATTAACTGCTTCAGGAAGAAATGATTGTAACTCTCTCTCTCCTTTTTGCTTTCTCTCTTTCTCTCTGTCTTTCTTTAGCTTTGTCACAATCTGTGTATGCATGATTATCTCCCCCTCTCTTTTCTTCTTGTCTCTCTGCATGTCTGTTTCTTTGTCTCTGTATTAGCATTTGTGTTCGAGCTTTGCCTTCGATGTGTATTGCTCTGTCCGTCTCCGTCTTTTGCAATAGTTATGTATGGGTTTCTCTTTCTCTCTCTCTTTGCACTTCTCTGACAGTGCACTTAATTGTATCTCCTTCCCGCATTTCCTGTTAATCATAGATAAGAAACCCCCAAGTCGAACAGTCAACATAAGTTTCCTAAGATGGTTGGACTGATTATGTGTGAATGTTTGTAGTCATGTAATACAGACTGTACCAATGGATGTAGATGGCTGAAAATATAAACTGCTACTCCTTATTATTCCTGGTGATAATTTTTTTCTTAAATTAACCCTTAATTGTGTCATCTCCAATTAGCAATAGATGTTTAAGCTCATTTTTTTAGAATTGAAGATCTATTAGAAATCACATCTCCAAAAAGGCATTACAGGTACCTCCAATCCTTCTTCTTAATTGGTCATGCCAAACACGCCCTCCTGCCAGAAGACGTTGATTGCGAGACAGTTTCTATTGAGTGATTAACTAAAGCTAATCTTGTCATCTTTCACATCCCCTCTCCCACTGTCCTCTATCGAAATCCCAAATCTTACCCCTTAAACAATAATTCTCTTTGCACCAGTAAATCCTCGCCGATTTCCTCTTCTCGCTTTATTTATTGACTCGCCATGGCATGCTCAACTTTTCTTCCATATTGTCCCTCTTTCTGAATTCGTCCTTCGTGGCTCCTCCGACTTTCCTGATCATTTTCTCATTTCCCAAACTCTTTCTAATTTCATTTCTCGTCCTGACTTCTACTGTGACCGTCAACAGTGCATGCTATTTATGATACCCCCCACCTACTCGTTCTCGGCTTCTGACCCCTAATTTCCTCCTCATCATGTCATTACGTCCGGGCATTTTCTGCATGACCATTGAGACCTGAGGTCACTGAACCTCTGTCTCAATAGACAGGTTTCCGGAACGTGCGTATGACAGATATCCAGTGAAGTTCCTCATACAGCAACGGTAAAATCGAATGAGGATATTGACAAGGATGACATAACAGAATCGAGAAAGTACTGCTTAAGGAGGTCTGCCTCACTGATGATGTAATGGTTGCACGTCTGCCACTGGCGAAAAAAGGCCTTAGGTTCAAATCTTGCCAGCGAGTACAGAGAACTCTCCACTGGGGCGAATCTTCTTTTCATCTTTAAACTAGTTAAAGTGTCGATGTATTGTTTATTCATTGTGTATACCGGAATGGAAGTTCAAGTATCATTGAAGATTAGTATCAAATGTTATTTGGTATTAAAAAAAAACTTATGTAAATGAATTCACAAACATTTTGAGAACTCATCACTTATTTAAAGGGACATGATCTCTTGCAACCGAGCCGGGAGTGGTTACAGAACTGCGTGTAACTTCTATAGATCATCCGCCTATTCAAGGAGAAAGGAAGTGGTTTCTACCAATCAATGATACGTGTTTCGAAATCTTTATTTCTTTGTGTGGGTTGGAAAATGACACAAGAAAAACGATATGGACTGGCCGATTAATCACGTTTTTCGAAGTATGATTACTCGGACATGGAGATAAAAACATAGGAAACTTCACCAATGGAAAGCTAATTATGATTATTACGGATGCAGCAGGTGTTGTTACTTTCCGAACTGCATGGAGCATAGATTTTTGTCTAGAGTAATTAATTTGGGTGTGCTTCTTGCTTTCACAGGTGGAAAATGCAGCAGCTAGACATAGCATATAGTGGATATTATTATAAAGGCAGGGTAATCAAGGATTATCTTTTTATTTGTGTAACTTGGTAATGTATCATATTTTTTTCTAAGAAATGTGGTATGTGACTTTATGATTCAGAACAAATCTTTAGTTGAAAGAAATCGTGTCAAAATTGAGCCCAGGTTGGATTTGACTCCGTTTTCTCCCATAAGAAGAACAAAATCAAATCTCAACTTATTCACAAAGGAAGCAGTGAACACTTCATTGTTTGTTCATCCAATTTCTTTGAAGTAAACCAATGTATAAAATCTAGCATTTCCTCCTCGTGAAATTACGATCAAGTGATTGCTAGGCGGCTCACTTATGAACTGGGCGAAACTGATAAGTCTTATTTATCATTGAATTTGTTTATTACAATAAAATACTGCTGTCATCATCTCCAATTTGAAGAAGTAAGTGTGGTGTATACTCTTATAGTAACTTTTTGTACACATATTACGTCACATATATTTTGGATATATTTATCTGAAAAAGGAATGAAGAGAGAAATGTAGAGTTACAGTCTTGGACTTTTGACGCCTGAATCTTATTGCATACATGGAAAATAAGATACAGCGTTCAATAAAATTTATTGTAAGCTTAGTTGAATCGAGTAATTAAGGTATTCCAAGATACATTCATCCACCAGACTTTTGACGTATCTGAACATTTTTTTGTATCGATGAGGAAGAGTTTAAGGAGGTGAGATTTACATTCAACAACAATACTATCGTAGTAACTTGATTTCTGCCATTTTTACGGAAGTATGGACGAAAGGTTTCGCTTTCATGACCCAAAATTAATAATGAAACGAGCTGGATGGTGATGAGAAAAATTTAAATCAGATCAAACGAGAAGAAATTCATATTAGCTGTACTTGCATCCGTACTTTTGTATAAATGGTAGGAAATAAGTGCCAGGTTTAGATCCGTTGTTGTGACATTGTATCAAAGGGGAAATATATTGTCACTTTTAGTGAGGGTATCCTTACTAGTATTCAAAGTCATTTACCCGTCTTTGCTATCTTCTTCTGTCAACCTGTAATGGTTAACACATTTGCCTCATATGCAAGACACCCTACGTTTAATTGCAGATATAAGCGTGGGAAACTCTTCATTAAGACACATTTGCCTATTCACTTAAGTGCTAATTGGATACACTTAGCTGGATGATTATAGTTGAAGTATCCCTTCAATGGACTTGCATTCTGCCAAGAGGATGGTCATAGAATTTTGAAGTTGACTAGATTTTAGACTTGCAAGGATCACAGAGATGACCAATACAACGGAAAAGATTCCACTCAACCCATTAGACATAGACTCCAGGAAGAACACATTAATAATCATTGAATAGAAAGTAGCATAATTATCAGCGCTAACTTTTGAGTGGTTTAGAAAGCTTCTGGACGTACAAATTGGTATGAAATCCAATACACTAAAAGTCTATTTCAAGAAAATAATATTTATCATTGCAATATATACTGCATCCTCACTTATTATTTCAACCTTCATGTAATTCGCAATTCAAAACACAAGCAATGGCCTGCTAGAGAAGCATTAAGATTATTGTTTTATAGCAAATATTCTCTTATTTGAGGTAACTTTTGGTTAGTAAGAACGGTTTTGGAGCCCCAAATGAAAATTGAACCAAAAGTACTAGCAATAACCAGCATGATAAGAATAATCATCTTTGGTATATAAGCAGACGCTGAAATGTGTGTATACAGAGAATGTTTGCGTGTTTGTGCTTGTGCATTTGTGGAAGAGAGATATACCGACGAATAAGAAAGGATAGATTGATATATATATATATATATATATATATATATATATATATATATATATATATATATATATATAGAGAGAGAGAGAGAGAGAGAGAGAGGGAGATAGATAGATAGATAGATAGATAGATACATAATGTAGATTGACTGTGTATGGAAGGAATAAAGATGAAGACGAACAGTTTTAAAAAGTGCGTGTAGAGATTTCACAGACATCTATAAAAAGGGTGATATGGTATAAACAGTTTCCATTTTATTTTAAAGCTGAGCTTATAAGGTCACCATTTGTTTTTTCTTTACTCCTGTTCCCATATTATTCGTGCAAGGCTGCTCTCCTTATTTTGTAAGGCTCATTTTTTTCTATTTTTCTCTTTTCTTCATGGGTATGAAAATCCATAAAAGACAGATTTATCAAATGTAAGAAATATCAGAAACCATTTTCTTCTTTGTGCCGGTTTAATGAGGTCACCAGTTTTATTTCCTGCGTCCCTTCTGTCAATCTGATCTTTTATCCCTTATACTTACTTCTTTTACTATTTCTGTACTTGTCTACGACATTTGGTCATGATATATATATATATATTCTTGATGAGATTGCAAAAGAACTTTTGACAGAAACGAGGCGGACGACAGAATCGAAGCGTGGAAGACTCTGGTTTATGAAACTGCAAAGATAGATTTAAAAACTGCACGTATGCAACACTCAGATTTTTCCTTGTTTTCCATTTGTTGTACAATAAAAAAGAATTCTGTGTCGGAATTAAAATCACTCTATCATTTCTATCTGACAAATCTTTCACTTCATTGTCTGCCTGTTGACGGCTTCCTCTTACCGAGACTGATTTATGACTTCTTTTTCCGCTTCTTAAGTGATATATATATATATATATATATATATATATATATATATATATATATATATATATATATACATATATATATATATATAATAAAGAGATAAAGTCAATAATTGATATGATAATTTATATGCATATATATATATATGTGAATAACAGAAAAAAATTGAAACTACTTTTTCATATCGCATATATATGTGTGTATCAGTGTGTGTGTATATATATATATATATATATATATATATATATATATATATATATATATATATCCTCAATTCCGTCTCTTTGTCTTTTTTGCACACACATATACAAGCACACAAATTGACACTCATATATACATATGTAAACCCTAGCAGTGACTTGCAAACGCCTGATTACCGTCTGAGTCAGAACGTAACCTATAACCTTTGATATATCAGTCATTCCTATCAATTAAAAATTTGACATTTTCTGTTCGGTGATTCCACCATAAAATCTGCATAGATTTATTGGCGGATTGCATCGTCAAGTCTGGACTTTCAAAATGATTCCCCTCCAAATTCACGACGCCAGTATATCTTTATGCTCATTTTATTCAACAAGTGAGCTACGAAGATGGCAGAAAAACTATAAAAATTGTAAATATATCTCTCGATAACTATTTTGAATACTGGATCCTTTTTTTTTCCTTTTACTGTTTCTTTTATCGCAGCACTCTTCGTCGATGAACTATTCGACCGCTATACCAAACATTTCAGAATAGGAAATGTGTATTCTCAATCATTGCAGCTTTTGTGGCCAAAATGTTTCAGACGACGTCCATGAAAGAAACCATACTTCTTAAATTCCGATCTCAAAACTATTTTCTCCCACAATTGAATAGTTTATTGACCTAGAGTGTCATGATAAGAAGGAACAATAGCAAGATGAATTGGAGATAATAATAATAATAATAATAATAATAATAATAATAATAATAATAAGAAGAAGAAGAAGAAGAAGAAGAAGAAGAAGAAGAAGAAGAAAAAGAAGAAGAAGAAGTAGAGGAAGAAAAAGAAGAAGAAGAAGAAGTAGAAGAAGAAAAAGAAGAAGAAGAAAAAGAAGAAGAAGAAGTAGAGGAAGAAAAAGAAGAAGAAGAAAAAGAAGAAGAAGAAGAAGTAGAAGAAGAAAAAGAAGAAGAAGTAGAAGAAGAAAAAGAAGAAGAAGAAGAAGAAGAAGAAGAAGAAGAAGAAGAAGAAGAAGAAGAAGAAGAAGAAGAAGAAGGAGTTGAATTTTGATCATTGATTCTGAAAATTAACGTGCTGCTACACTTACGGGCTGGATATGGATGAACCATATTCTGATGTCGCTAGCCTCCGCTGGCGTTAGATAATGACATTGAGATTATATATCCTTTTGCATTTATGACTAGAGTGATCTTACATGAGGTATAAATGCGTATACCATATATTCAAAAAAACAAAATAGACCTCACATGAAATCTATTGGATAGTCGTTTGTATAGCATTCTCGATTCAGACTCAGAAAAATGTACGGCTTGAAAAAGCAGCAAGACAATATTGTTGGAAGCGTTCAAAGTTTGTTTGGGAAATATAAGCAGAAAGAAACAAGCGTATTCATAATTCAACCTCATAAAATTTAGATTCTGTTGTTTTTCTTTTGACTCTAGTGGAATAGGAAATCAGGTAGCATAGCGAGTGAAATGTTTGATCTTATCTAATGAATAACAACAGCAGCAAAATCAGAATCAGTAGCAGGGTCTTAGCATTTTCACTGGGCATAATCTTTCCCTAAGATTCACCATATCTCTTTTATTTTGTCACAATTTTGCAGATGATTTCTTGGGATCATATGCTATGAGTTAGAATGACTAAGCCATGTCTGACATTCTGGCAACATGAACGGCCAATTGCCGTTTCAGTTTTCTATTAGATTCAGTCACATCCTTTACTCCTGTTTTCTTCTCACTAATATAATGCTTATCGTGATAAATCCGTGTGATGTTGAGAATAATTCTCTCATGTGCACATTGAATGGTTCTTTGCTGGAGGGTTGATATTTTAGTTAGGTTACATATTTCAGCCGTACAGGCGATAATCGGGGGAATGCATTGTTTGCAGACTTTTTCTTTTAAAATTGATGGTATAGTCATGTCCCTCAGGATCAAACTTGCTCTACTAAAATGTTTACATCCTAGAGTGATTTTTTGCTTGATTTCCCTTCTCTTTAAGATTTCAAGAAGATACGGTCTCCAAAGTAGATGATATGGTCTTGCATTACTTAGGCATCCTGCAATAAAACGTCATTGAATCTACGATTGCATGTTTTTGTTGTTTATTCCAATACCTTTATTTTCTCAGTCTAAGTTTAGGAACATCATTTCCAGTTTGGCAGTGAAGAATGTTGGTGAGCTGGTATCACGTTGTCTTACTCCCTTATCCGAGCTGAGTCGGTTCACACTCTGTCATGAATGAATGTTGCTGAGATATATGCACCAAATCACTATGGTATTTAAAGGGCCAACTCCTGATTCAATGACCAGGAATATCATTGTCCCTTCCTTCTCTCCAAGCCCCCTTTTGAGTAACAGAGTTTAGAAAAAAACAGTGCCAGTAGAAGACAAAATTCCTCGTACACCCTTCTAGCTGAACAGAATTGGGTAACGTATCGAATGAAAAATATAATACCATGCAGAAGACGTGGGAACTAAATTGGATAAAAAACGAATTGTGCGATGCGTAATGAACTATTAAATAATCGCTACCATTTTTAATATCAACTGAATACATTAATACATATGCACACACTTATATATATATATATATATATATATATATATATATATATATATATATATCATTGGCGTAATCGGAAAATTGTCTGTAATGTTGTTTTGATATTTCGGTGATATCAAAAAAGTGGGCTAGTTACTGCGTAATCATTGCATGCATAATGACTGAACCAATCATTTTCAAAATGTCTATGACAAAATATCGCACGAGCCTAATAAGCAACACACTCAGAGCTCACATTTGGCCCCATTGTACCTTTCCCCAAAAGATTGTTGAAGAAAAGGCAAACAGACAGTTTAAGGCAATCCTGGAATAAGACTTTGTTGACTGATTTGGAGAGTTGGATGCACTCTTTCATTAGTATTTGATGTCCCGAGTGAAATTCATTAGTGAGCCGTAAGGTATGGTTCTCCCTGGTTGGATCTTTTCTAAATCAAGAAAATTTATTCATGGTTCAAACGTAGCAGCAATACGGCAAGAAACACGAAAATCTAATAGATTTAAGGATCATGGAACTAAAAGCTATGATAGACAGATTCATAGAGTCTCATATATATATATATATATATATATATATATATATATATATATATATATATATATATATATATATATATATATATATATATATGTATAAACAAATGGTGGCCGATTTGGCTGGATAGAAAAACGTCAGTTGATAGATATGAGCATACTTGGATAAGGGATATTATTACATCAGGATTGATAGCCTAATGGATAGATATATATTAACAATATAAAGATGTGGATACTCCTGCAGAATTTAATATGTAGACTACAACTGCATGGTTGTGACTTATGGATAATGTCTACATTCACCGTCTTCCTCCTATTCGTCACATAAACCACTTCCATATCGTTGGAAATACTTTTGTTCGTTGAATCACCCATTCCTTTATTCTGAATTGGCCATTCTGCACAAGAGACTTTATCAACCGGGAAATCTCCGGTCAGTTGCAATTGAACACCTGAAATATACACAACTTCATATTTATCGAAAAGTAATTGAAGTCAAGGAAGCTCGATAACCCTGGTGAGGGTTGTCCAGACTGGCTTTCGTACGGAATTTGGCAAGGAAACGAGGAACTGCAGACCATTTGCCAAAATGCCAACCTATGCATTAATGATTTGGTGGTGATGAGTGTCGGGTCCGACCGATTGTATTCTTCTGAAACGAAGGATTAGCGGGACATTATCGAACGTTTCTGGTCTCTGAGACATCACCTGATTAATCATACAGTGGTGATGTCATGATGGCTTCTGAGCTCCAAATTAGGAAAGTTAGATATAGGTTTGATATCTGTAAAGCATTTCAATATCTGTTGTTATTGTAAAAGGCGATTAGCTAGAAAATATAACTTCTTTGTGTTACAAGATTGAAGCCCATAAGTTATTTGTAGACCAAATGACAGGATATCCCCTCAAATACCCAAAATTTCCCCGATTCTCTAATTTCAAAGTTGTTGTGTCGTGTGATCTTTTTTGATGAGTTTTAAATAATTCCAGTACTCACGATGCTTATTTTCACGTTTGTTTTCTATGAGTACAGCCATCTTTTATTTTCTCAGTATTTTCTCAGCCCTCAAGATAGGTCTTTGTTATTTTCTCTTTTATGTTTCTGTTAAGCCGATAGGTTGATGGAACTAAACCAATGAATATTTTAAAGAGTGTATATTCAGCTACGTCTGGTATAGATAAAACAATGCGTCTGTATTTCAGAGTCCGGAAGAATATTATCATTTCTATTCTTGTTGCTCTGCGACCAATGGTTTCTAATGTAGATTGCGCATTATTTGCCAATTGTCTTGAAATTCTTTTGGGACTACCTTGAAAAGGTTGCCATTATACGCATCACGATATTATCTTAGTGTCCACATTAGCGACATATTCAGTAAAAGCCGTCAACCAAAAAATATATGGTTTCTTTTGTTTTTAGCTCGTTTATCAGGCTGTCCGGCTGACTGGTTGGCTGGTGATGTATGTATACATATGTTGCGTACACAGTGAAACACAGGAGCTAAAAGACTGAAAATGTAAACAGTGACTATATGGTCTCGGTTTATTTTTTGAAAAGTCCGCAACTAAATAAGTTTCTAGACAGGGAGTCAATTTGCAATGAAAGTTTATTCGAAATTGGCCTCCATTCAGATATACACGGATTTGTTAATAGAATAAAAGAGTTAGTAACTTATTTCAGAGTTTTCTTTTCTTTTCCTGATCCCTTGAAACCATATGTCTTCCCCATTTAATCAAACACTACATTCCACTTACGTGTGTTTCAGAAGCAACATAAATATCCTTGTAGGCTATGTAATGATTTAGTCATTCTGAAATCTTCCTGGGGTACAAGAAAAGCAATCACAGCTTATTTCGCACGAGTCCTAAAAACGAATCTAGATGCTTCAGTTCAAAAAATGTTATTGCCTTTCAATGGATTGATTATATAAACAGATTTTCCTGATTTGAGCATGTTTGTCTGTCCATGTGTAACAATCACGTTGGAAACAGGAGACCTGAGTTTCAAAGACAGGAAGAAAATCGATTCCTGACAGACTAATGAGGTGATTTGTGTGTGTAAATGAAGCAAACTGAAGATCTGATGTGGAGAAAATTCAAGCGAAAAAACTAACAAAAAGAAAACAAACAAAATAATCCAGGTTTAAAGTGAGTAAGGCAATAAATTTTCTTGACATACTGCTGAATCTTTTATGATATTTTTGTATTTATGAAATAAAAGATAGAATAGAATATTCTGTAATTTGTGAAGGGTACTATGTTCGTAAAATAAAATTTTAGAATTTGAGCCAACTGGTCTTCGACACAAATCCGTAAATCATCACGTTAGAGAAGGTGTTCTACCAGTAGCAAAGACATATTTAGTCAAATGCCTGGATATAAGTTGGTGATGCCCATTACTGTTCGAAAAAATAATGCAATATAACTCACTTTTTTCCCAAGACGGTAACCAAATCTAAGATCTGTTTCTATTCTAAAAGAGGACATGGCAAACCATTCTAAAAAATGGAAACGACACTGGGAGTATCAGGCCCCAAAAGAGGTGCTTTGAAGGGTACTAAAGTGTCATTGTATTAAAATTACCATCTATTCATTAATATGAATTTTTTTCATACCAATTACATAAATAGTTTTCGATGATTTAACTTTTTTTATTGTGTGAGATCTCAGAATAATGCTTATTGTTTACAAAATTGTAAAAAAAATTAGGCATGAAAAATGTTTAAGCATATTAACAAAAACGTATTTTTAGTGACCCCCTCAGGGTAAATTACCTTTGCAAATTTTTACATTGATGAATCTAAGTTGTCATCGTCCAGTAGGTACTATTGCTTGGTAGAATAGTGAAAAATTTGTCATTCTACATTCATCATGTCAGTACCAGACAAAGGTAAAAATAGTAGAATTCATTCCAATTACTTCCTTTTTTAATCTCACTTACTTAGATTCACAAATGCACCCTTCTATTTCTTTCAAAAAGATTTATGTGGAAAAATCTTTTTTTATTATCTTTGGGGTGAATTATGCCATTTTAACAGAACAAGACTTCCATAGAACTTAAGAGGGTATACAAAACGAAAAATGCTGTAGAAACAGTCAACCCAGACTGTATACGTATTTCTCTCACGTCTTTTGGTTGATCTCCCTGTCTGGCTGACTGGCTAACTGGCTGAGTATCTATCATAGTACGCGTGGCACTGATTGGGCTAGAGACCTGACAATTCAAATATTAACTCCTTAATATTCCAAATAAGAATATTCCTTTGTTTTTGAAAATCCAACTCTATGGGTTATCAGCAACGGTTTCAATTTGCAATAAGAGTTTTTGCCTAATTAGTCCCTAAGTTATGACCAGCAGTTTTCACTTTTGTTCTCTCTGAAAATTCAGATTTCAACAGTCACTTTAAGCCAAAGGCGAGAGGCAAGAGAAGTCATTTTTCATTGATTATCCCTTCTCGAATATTCTAATTTAACACCCGAACACGGCATGCTACCAAAGAACGTTACTTACGTGATGGTTTCTGAATTTTTGACTAATCACATCTGTTCTACCTTTTTTTCTCCTTCCAGTTAAGGATGGTTAGCGTAAATTAGGCGAATATTTTACATTACAGAATCAAATTGCTGTTCTTTTTCTTATACACTCTTTCTATCCGACGAGATACTATCTCAGCTTTAATTAAAAACCAGGCAAATGAAGCATGTACAAGCCAACGGGTTTAGTGCATTGGTTACTTGGTTGAAAACTAATTTCAAGTATTTACAACCACTAGCAAATGAGGAAAAAGATTTGTCACTCTTTACCAAACAATGTAGCTGCTCCGAGCGAAGAGAAAGAATTAAACAGTTGATCGATTTCCACGATTCGTGTACGGTACAGGAGCTTACTATACGACAATTTGACTCGAAGATCCGGCTTATTAGGTTTCAGAATATTTGATAATGAAGCGAATTGTGAAATTGCCAATTTTATGCATATATGAAGCAGAAGTAAGATTATAAACACTGGTGAATATTAGATCTAAAGCGGGGGAAATTGTGTGAAGAATAAAATCAGAATGGTCAGATATACGATGGAAGAAAATTTTAAGTGAATGGTTTCTGAACCAAATGTTCAAAGAGCAAATAATTTATTTCACGTCTGGTACAAATGGGTTGAAATTGTACACAAATTTACGTATCCATACCTTAATACACTAGCATTTGGCGACAGTAAAACTGAGCAGAGTAAATGCATATATTTTGAATCACCATGGTACAGTGGTTAACACGATAGTCTTGGAAACTCTTACCCCGGTAATGAGTTTGAGACTTGATAAGCGACACTTACTATGATTCAGTTGGATAATACTAATCATATATCGGAGAATATGTTAGAGGATCCATATGAAATAATTTCCCCATTGTTTCAATTCACGGTAGCACAGATCGAAGACAATCATATGTGAGATTAAATATATCTCACTATATCTCAGAAATTCCACTCTTAATAAAAGTTTCGTATGTAAAATGGCTTCCCTCAACAAGTGTAAACGGATACTCAAGCTTAGCTGAATCT
>OY735198.1:20093464-20128464 GCA_963457665.1 Thysanoteuthis rhombus | reverse complement strand
TGAACCAACCAACACTAGTTCTTTGGTTCAATTAACAGGATTCTTGAAAGTTGATTAAACAAAGAAAAACATACAGGATCATTTCTCTTCCATTTGTTGGTATTTTGCTCTTGATTATACGATTAATATATTGGGTACCGTTTTATTACTTATCTGCTTACTTACTTACTCACTGTGTGTGTGTGAGTGTGTAAATATACGCGTGCGAGTTGGTGTCATATGAACTCGCTTCATTATCCTCGTTACATTTTAGATAAATGTTAACTGGTAAAACCTTGAAAAATGGTTTTCTGAAAACTATAACATCCTTTGAAAGAATTTTAGTTTAATGTTTTGAAAGCCAGAAGATTTTCTGGCGAGCAAATCTTTCTCCTTTTTTTAAAATATCCAACTAATGTAAATCTTAACCCCAAATCATAATGTATAGATGTCAATCTCCTGACATCATATATAAATATCAAGGAACTGCATATATTTGCCAGTTTGTAAAACATATGTTCTATCATTCCCAGACAACTATTCCCTGCAACATATTGCAACTCACTTGCTTCTTATGTCTGGCTGTGTATCCATGATGCCTGCACAGTTTTATGAGCAAATAAATAATGTTAGTGAATCACGCACATGATTTCCTAAATGGTAGCTTCCGGACATATTAATGCCATTGAATTAAAGTTAGTCTTGTGAGACGAGAGCTTTTTCTTGCATTTATATTAGACACTACTGGATGAGTGTATTTTTAGTTGCCATATTCATATAGAGTATATTCCTCAGGAAAATAGGAAACTAAATTAAGTAAACTCACCAGTTATGTTATTGATATTTATTAATTTTATTTACCTCAAGGATTTATTTTTTCCTACTTTTGGTTGTTTCTCCTTCATCAATCATAACCGGGTGTGCTCGCTTTTTAATAAAATGACTGCCGTATCAGATACCGTCAACCTGAATTCTCACCAAAACTGTCAACATATATTTCACCAGTTTCTAAGTAGGTCTACCTGTGGCTGAGAATTTAATACTTACTTTTTATTATGTCCAAGTTCCAATGCATGATTATCCCAAATTGTTCCCTTACTTTGTGCCATCTTGCATTCATGCTTGTTTTCTTTCTAATTCAGATGAATCTTTAATTATCATCACCCAACAAAGGGTTGAAGGAGTAACGAATTCATTAGTCACAATTTTTTTCCAATTTTAATTGATCTCTCACTACTGACGTGCTGCCAAAATTCGTTGGTTTCATGACAGTGTCTATTGAGTGACTAACCGAGCCTTTCCATATCCGTTCGTGTTTATCTAACGAATGCTGCGTTTATTATCTCGTCGGCTGTTGTATGCTTTCTTATCTACTCGATCAGACGTGACAATGCAAATCTCTATTTTGTCATTAAGTGACTAGCGTTCATAATAAAAGCCAACAGAGATTTTTGCTGCATTGGCAAAAAGAAAGTAGAAAGGTTTCCTCGAGGAGCTTAAAGCAATAAAAAAGGATAATATTTGACTGCAAAGCAGATGCAGACAGAACAAAAAAATCAAGAGAATAACTGAGATAAAATTAATCATTAAATGAATTGGTTATGCACAAGGAAAATCCAGTCGGCTGTGAAAGTATTATCTCGGAGGAAGGATCGTGATAGAAATAATAATAAGAATGATGTAATACCTGAAAGAGATGACAGAGCTAAAGATTTGCGAAAGAATGATGATTTATACCAAGAGAAATAAGAAGGTGTCAATTTTTTTCCTCCTGACGAAACAAATCTGTGATTGGAACACAACAATGTCAACAAAGCAAACTGAAATTTGCAAGAAATTCAAGTTAATCAGAATTTGCAACCGATTTTCAAATGATTCTAAAAAAGGTGCATTTTCATTCCACCGTTGTACAGAGTGGCTCACAGGCCGATAAACATATTTGCCACGGTGAAAGAAGGAGGAACCTTTTTTTTATAGAGATATATACACACATATTCTCACACACAGGAAAGTACACACATATGATCACAAATATGCATTAGCACCCCCACATTCCCCAATGCTCACACACACATGATCTTCTCATAGATATCCTTCCAGGATTTTCATTTGTGAAGATAAAAAAATGAAATTTTTCACCTTGAAATAAAATACATATTACCTGGCATAAGGCTTCATTAGCAAAACAATTAAATAGCAACGAACTCATTGGACTTCAGGATTATTAAACTGACTTTCGCTTCATGATATGTAATTCTGCGAACGGGAATCTCAGCGTCAAACGTCTATTCCAAAGTTGGTGGTTTGTGTAGGAATAGAGCCATTCCATTGATGATATTACTGACCAAGACCTGTGACAACAGGTTGTAACATATTCAGGTGCGTACAGTTTGAATTTTTAGAGATTCTGGGTAGCATCCCGTATATGCAAATATCCATGAAGCTTTACCTCATTTGACACGAGGCTAAAACGGCAGAAATATATTCAAAATCGAATTCACTAAATGACTGATCTGCATCGGTATCTAGCTGGTCAATCGTTATATATGTGTGTCTATGTGTGGTGGTGAGGAATGTGATTGGAAAGGGGAGAGAAAAAATTAAAAGAAAAGGTGTACATCTCGAAACTGCGATTATCACGTGTGTCTGTTGCGATGCATTTTGATTGTTGCCGGCCATCTTTTTCAGAAATGACCTGCGGTGATGCAGAGAAAATCGTGTGTTGTTTACATGTTTCTCGTTGAGGAACCGCTGGAGAAGCTTTTCAAGTGTTTGAGGGGAGTGGGGTGATAGCAGCAGGTCTCTCTCATCAAAAATCCGTCCGATTTCATCCCCACGACAAACGCATATCATTACATTCATACATCTATAAAAACATACATGATTGGTTCCAAGAAATATGATTTAGAATATATCAATATTCATTGTTAATTTTTCATTTATCGATCTAAAAAAATGTACTGAATGGAAATATATAAATAAGATCAAAAAATATACGAAATAAAGGATCTATATAATCAGATAATTTTTTTATCAGAAATTTGGTTCCTCTTATATAAAATATTCAATTTTGAAATGGACTGTGACTAGAAACATACATACCAATATACCTACAAGAATTCTCGTGTAGCAATTATTTTAATACACACAAACATTCACGCACAGACACATGGAATCACATAAATAACCTTTATTTACGCTGGACAGGTAGATACGTATATTAATAGCCATCTAAATCTTTCACTTTTCTGTATGTATATTTTTTCTGTCTGTATCATGTTGTTGATATGGATATATGGATTATTCGGGTAGCAGAAGGGCTGCAATTTTGCTCCTGGCTCCTGCAATAACGGTTTGTATGTCGACAATGGTGTGGATTTTAAATATTGATATCTAATTAGGAGTGGCATTGACAATTTTAGAATCACACATTATTTCTAATTTATTCTTTTATCTTTCCGCCAATATCAATTTTTTCTGTTATTCCTAATTTCTTTGCTGTTTTTTCTTTCTTATTCTATTCCTTCTAAGTATTCATCTTTTACTTCTCATTAATTATTTATTCACCAATTCCTTCATTATCTGGTCATATTCCTTACACTGTATGGTTATCTGTCTTTCAAATTCTAGATAGATGGATAGCTATTAACTCACTAAAAATGGAATACTGAACAACAAACATTCATTTAAAATCTTCAGAATTGATAGATAGATTATTTTTCTTACCTTTACATTTTAGATTAGGCAATCGAATTTGTAAGCCATCTCTATTCAACTTACTGCAAATAGCTGGATTGATTTTAAGCCAACAATATTAATAACCCTGAGAGACCATTCCTATGACTTCGTTTCCTGTCTCGCAGCCATCCGTAGGTCAACTGTCCTCGTGTATATGCTATATACAATGTTTCTCACAAAGGTCTATAGTGGTAATGAGTGTAACATTCACAGGAAAAAACGTTTTCGAATGCATATCAATGTTTCAGTTTAGGAAACGCGCGTTTGGATTTTTTTGCTCACCTGTAAATCTGTTTGTCACAGAATAGAGTTAATCTGAAATCAAGGAACGAACGATCACTCACAACCCTTAAAACAGCAAGAAGACTTTTGCTTTTAGTTGTGGCTTCTACGGATATGGCTTATTCTGTGATCATAGACTAGGATGTTGATATCTGACATTAGCAGGAATTGTTACGAATGTTAATCTGCTTACGTATATTTGTATCTCATGACACAATTTGACGATATGTTTTAGTTCACAAAATAACAGCACTAAGTAAATATTTAAGAACCTTATCATGACCCATCACCTGAATATGTGGCAATGGAGCTAAGAGACTGAAGATACAAATATTTACCCCTTATTGTGTCCAGGAAATATTTATTCACGCCTCTTCGTAGGTTTTTAGTCGAAAGATTAGATTTGCACTGTAAGTTTATGCTACGTTGATCCTTTTTTCCAGTAGCATCAACATTTTTCCATATAAATTTGGACTTTTTAGTGACCTCTGACCAACAAAAGACTAAAAATAACATATCATTCTTCAATTGATCATCTGCAACATGGTATGCTGTCAAAATATGTCATATCAAAGATTGTATTGGTTGATTGATCTAACCAGTTTCAAACTCATCGTAATTGTCAGCTCAGCACGGGGTATTTTCCTAGCTAGAATGAAAGTGTAGTCATTGAAAATGAGATTTCTTTAATGGCTTCATAAAGTCTCACTGTTTATGAAACTTGTTGAGGTTTTGTCTACCAGTAATGCAACCATCAATTTCTTATCGCTGAAAATCAAGTTTTCTCAATATGAAATTTCTAACAGGTTGAATCAAAGATCAGGAAAATATGGTCCGTGATCATCTATTCTTTTCTTAAGACTAACACTGTTTTGCTTGATAGTACAGGTAATTACTTGACCTAAGCAGTGAATTCATGTAGTATCAGAGGAGTCAAGGGTCAGAAATAAGTGAACCCGAAACGAACGTATACTGAACTGATATGTAATCAGGGCAATAGTACCATCTTAATCGTTGTTTTACATTTTCACTTTCGACTGAATGTACCCATCTACTTTTCATTATGTCTAAAATTAGTCAAGTGAAGAATAGCTTATAAACCTGTGATATTACAGGCTGCATAAACAGCTATATAAACCCCGTACACAAACATGCATATATTTAATATATATATATATATATATATATATATATATATATATATATATATATATATATATACATATATGTATATATGCACGAGGTTTGTATCCATATTCATTTTCATTAATAAATCTTGAGCACTGAATATCAAGTCAAACGTGTTTGTTCAGTAACGTTGAGTTCTAAAAGTAATATCTTAAATCATTGTGGAATGAGAATGAACGTGTATCAATTGACTAATAATCACCATTTTTTTTAATACTCATCTTTTTTGAACAAAACTGAATTATGTGTACCTCTCTTTCGGTAGAGAGTAAGGTCGGAAGCTCAGTCTGATTTGAGATTGGAAGTGAAAAGAGGCGAATAAATGTATTCCATGAGAGGGTGCGATGAAAATAAATCAAATGGAAGATAGATAGTTCACTGTAGAAATCTATGATGACAGTTTAAATGGCAGTTTTTATGGTCTCTAGCAAATGTCAAATACGTGCAAGGGGCCTCCTATTCCCATCAAATTATAGGACAGCATCAAAATATGTTATCATATCATACTACACTTTGGGAAGGTGGTGCGCCAGTTCTGAAGATAAAGACATAAGCGTCATGAAATTCTATGTCTGAAAGGTCAGGGATGTCAATTGCAGGCAATTTCGACGAAGTTCAAATCGATGTATACCCATCAGGGCAGGGTCATATAAATATCTACAATCAAATAGATTCTTATCTTTACTGACCTCTATGGGATTGTGATTGATTAAATGGTAAATCTATACGTTAAATCTGCGCATACTTCATACATTTATCTCCAATCGACTCTAAGATATGTCAATTGATAGTAATAGACAAGATAGAAAACAGAATCATTTTATTTATTATGCTAATGATCAAGAGAACTTACATCTCTATCATGTTTCCTTTGTCGAGTTTTTGAAGTCACCAACCTTTGTCTTACTTCTCTTATTGATAGCTAATGGCTTTGGTGAGATCGACTTTTTATAGCAAGGTCCGCAGGACGGTATCGCCGTGGTGAGGTTTTTCATTTATTCAATTTGCCCAAATCTTGAAAGCAGACAGGCAGAAAAGTTCGATGCTGGGGAAAAAAGAAAAAGAGCTCAGAAAGTAAAGAGAATTGATAAAAGAAAGCAATAAAGGAAAGGAATAAATCAAAATTAATTCAGGAGGGAAAATAAGGAACAAGACGGGAAATCACTGAAGATAGAACAAAAGAAAAAAAAATGCAAGATAAAAAAAAGAGGAAAACTAAATTGGAATTTTTAAGAGCACGAAAGAATGAAAATGACGAAGAACGTGAAAGAATTAATGAGGGAAAGTAAGGAAAAATGAAAAAAAAGACAAAAAGAAATATTATATGTTAAATGCAGGAGAATGAAAATGACAAAAACAATTCTCGAAGGAGAAAAAGACGGAAGAAAAGAGGAATAGAAGACGATAAATTGTTAAATGGAAAAATGAATGAGAAGCGGTAAAAACATTCATGAAAAAAAAAAAAGAACGACAGGGGGAAGAAAAGAAGAAAGAAAGAAAGAAAATATTTTCCGTTTTTTCTTTCCATATTCCTTTAGGTAAGGAAAGGAAACAGCAAATTAAGAGAAAAGAAGAAATTCAAAATATGAAACAAAAATGCAAATGTTAGAAAAAAAATGCTGTATTAAGAGAGTGAGAAACGTGGGAAATGCTTCCAACATTTAAACTATACGCAGCATACATTACACAAAAATCAGAGGAATTTGTTCGAACTTTAGTTCGAAAATGCAATTTAAGGACCAACATCTTTTTGTAGCATACCTTGTACGGAGTGATCTTTTGAAACTTTGGCGATAGGGATTAATAATGAGTGTTCAGCAGGTGATCACTAGAAAATTTCGTGATTTTTGCTTGACACAAAATACCTCATCTAAAACTCCTTAAGGGGATTTGGAAAAAAAATATTTTATCTACACAAAATAAAGAGTAGATGTTCAATTTTCGACTATCTAGCTCCATTGGTGCAGTTGGTGTTACTGATAGATAGATGGATAGATAGATAACTACATACATATATACATACATACATACAAAAAGTACGTACATATATATATATATATATATATATATATATATATATATATATATATATATAACCAGCCTGCAACATCAACTTGAAAACTAAAGAAACCTATGTTGATGCCTTAAGTTTCAGTTGATTAAACGAGAATAAGAAAAAAGGAATTGAAGTCAAGCAAAGAAAACTTTGAATGGTTGGGAAAAAAAAACAAAAAAATTCCGATGAAATAAATGAAAGGGAAAGAGAAGACGGAAAAAAATGGGAACGATGAAGGCGAAAGGAACACGCAGACTTATCTCCATAGAACTACATATACTGAACTTTTGTACACCATTACCCTCGCCCGTCTCGACCCTAGCAACGAAATCTGATTGATTTAATTCGTTTTGCATACTTCCCGATTATCTTCTCGAGCTGCGTTTGTATCTTCATCCGACTCTCCCGTCTGTCTCTTCCTCCCACCTACGAAATAATAATTTCTTTTGACCTCATACACACGAAACAACAGGAGATTCTTCCCAAGAGCAGAAATTGCTCCTGTTGTTTGTATTTAACTCACTGGGGAATGGCAGCCGATATTATTGGTTTACGATTGTCTTTCAGTGATCTCAAATTGCTTAAGTCTAGGAATCTATGGATATATTCGGTCAGTGTTTCTCCAGCCTGGTCACCGTGCGACTTGGGAGTGGTCAGACCGATTTGTGATTGGAATGGTTAGGATAAGTCAGGATGATGAGAGGGGGAAAACCTTTGATTCATGGATACATTCTCAATTGAAAAGAATATGGATACTAATAAAAATATCTAACATCAATCATATGGGATAATAATAATATCAATCATTATTACTATTATTATTATTATTATTATTATTATTATTATTATTATTATTATTATTATTATTATTATTATTATTATTATTTCGGAATCTCACACCAGTTGCCTGGTGGTAACCGCTGGAGTTTGAGTGACAGCAAGTCTCCTCAAGTCTCCAGCCCTCCTCTCCTAGTACTCATAGGTCGCAGTAATTCTACGATTTACAGTTTCACACCGGTTGCCCAGTGGTTATCGCTGAAGGCTGAGTGACAATAAGTCTCCTCAGGTCCTCAGCTAACGTCTCCTCCCTCTTTCGCATATCATGACAGAGCTACTATTCGTTGCAGTACTTATATCTCTAGCACCTTCCTCAGTATCCGTGTAGTTCCAAGTAGCGCTGTGGTCTGTACAGTCTCTATCCTCCCCCTAATCCCGATCTCCTCCAGTCTCTCCCTCAGCGTTTGGGGGACAGTTCCTAGTGCTCCCACTATGACCGGTACTACCCTGGTTTTCTTGTTCCACATTTTCCTTAACTCCCTTGCTAGGTCCTGGTATTTTTCCCTTTTTTCACCCTCCTTCTTTTTTACTCTATGGTCTGCAGGCACAGCAACGTCTACTATTTGGCAGACCTTCCTTTTTTTGTCTACTATTACTAAGTCCTGCCTTCTTGCCTGGATGAGGTGGTCAGTTTGGATGTCAAAGTCCCACAGTAGTTTGTGGTTGTCATTCTCCAAAACTGCCTCTGGCTTGTGCTGATACCACTTTTCCCCATGGTTGAATCCCATTTGTTTACTTAGTTCCCAGTGTATCATCGTTGCTACTCTATCGTGTCTATGCTTATACTCCTTCTGGGCGAGCTGACTACATTCACTAGTTATGTGGTTTACTGTCTCATCTCTTTCACCGCACATGCGGCATTTGCTGTTTGTCTGAGTTCTGTCGATTTTTGCTTTTATGTAGTTTGTCCTTATGCTTTTGTTTTGGGCTGCCATGATGAGCGATTCTGTTTCTCTCTTAAGGTTCCCCTTTTGTAACCACGTCCATGATTTCTCGTCTGCTATATCTTTTATCTGTCTTTTAAACTCGCCGTACAATTTTTTCCCTTCCCACTTTTCTTTTCTAGTTTGCTGTACTGTTCCATTGTTTTCTACTTAATTGTTTGTTGCACTATCCCTTGCGCTCTTTATGATTTCTTCACTATTTGTTTGCACATATCTATCTAGGACTACTTTAGCTCTCTGGACACAATCTTCTATGCTGATGAGCCCCCTACCACCTTCTTTTCTCTTAACGTATAGCCTATCTGTATCATCCCTAGGGTGTAATGCTTTATGCATGGTCATGGTATTATTATTATTATTATCATTATTATTATTATCATTATTATTATTGTTATTATTGTTATTATTATCATTATTATTATTATTACGTCTGCAAGTTTACACCAGATCTCACTGCCAAAATTTGTGTGGTAGATAGTTTCCCAAAGTTTTTAGCCTCTCATCATTCTTGCAGTCCACTGTAGCACTGTGGTTTGCAATCTCTCACCAGACTCCAGCAGTGCAGTGGTCTACAGAGTCCCAAGTACTCTTCATTTTGAACTGCTGCAGTGTCGACTTCGACGTCTCTGGCACAGTTCCCGGTGTGACTTCTATTATTGGTACTGACGTACGCTTATCTCAATTCCCCGACTATTTCCTAGTACTTCTGATTTTCACTCTGTTTTGAATTCTCTGTGATCCACAGATACACTCTCGTCAATGATTAAGCAGGTTCTTCTATCGTATCTAGTTCTCTAACTTGAATTGGCTTGTTATTTCGTACGTCAAAGCTCGGGAGTAATTCACGGGAAGAACCCCATTGGTCTTAAAGATGAAGCAACCAATGCATCCCCCTGATAATCATCCATGGAGCTGAAACATAGAACACGATCAAAAGACTGACTGAGAACCATACGACGGGCAAATGATAATGCTTGACCTCACATAGAGAGATCACAAGACAGCGCAGGGTATAAAAAAAAATCAAGGGTCAGGAATGTCATATTATAAGATCCATTCGAAACCTCGAATCGTAATGGACTGGTCATGTTACGAGAATGTCAGACAACGTGGATCTCCGGAGATCATTGGCTAAACTAGTCAGAAAAATATAAGATTTTGTGATGGAATAGAAAAGTTCAGAAAGTATTGGATTTGCAATACTCAGGACATAAATGGCTGGTGGATGTTGGGAAATGTTCAGAGACGGACACTGAAAAGCTGATGATGATGGTGACCATGATAATGTCTCACTGGATTCTGCTCGTACCAACTGTCTGCATGGCAAGATCGCGGTTGTCTGGTTTGTTTCAATGTATGTCTGCAACAACCGTTCTTGTTTTGCTTCTTCTTTTCTTTGTTGCTATTGTTTTCTTTTCTTTTCTTACCTCTTCTTCTTCGAATGGAGGAAGATATATAGATAAACGGCAGAAGGAGTGTGAACGGAAAGAGGAAAGCTAGCTGCAAAATTGGCGTTTGTTGTCTTTTGCTCCTATGAATTTGAATGGGTGAACGAAATGTGAATAAATAAACAAACTTGGCTCTGTTATCCTATAAAAAGAAGGAAAAAGAAAGGAAGGAATGATAATAAAAAGTGGGAGGGAGGGACGAAAAAAAGGAAAAGAATCAATCGATGTTATCCGCGACAAATATGGAGGGAGAAAGACAGCGTATGGATTTTTATACAAGACGATTTTATTTGGGGAGAAGTATAAAGCTCATTGAAAGATTTTCCAGTTTTTTAATTATCGCTATCCAATCACAACTTACGCAAATATCATTTATTTACGCATTTAGAAAATTAAAAGAAAATATTTATTGAGTTTGAGTGCGATCTAAATTGAGTCATTTAAATTCATAACCGTAATGATAATTTGATAGTTTTCTCAACAACTTGAATTAATAGACACTCCATTTTTTTATGGACATTATTAACTACGTTCATTCCAATACATAAATTGAATATTTTATATTTCATCAAAAGTTTCACACAACAGACGGAATTAAGTTATTGATACAGAATATTAGGTATTCAACATCTTTTCCGTGTCAAATCGGAATAATTTTCTTTGAACTCATCAGGTGTCATTGGGTCATTTTATGAAAACTTTATCGAATATGTTTTTACGTAAAAGCAAGAGAACAAGGCCAGAATTTTAATGATGTGTCCAGGTACACAGAAAAGGTGCGACCGAACAGGAAACCGTGGATAACGGGGTAGGTTACGGAATAGAAACTGAAGGTAAGGGAGAACTGATGATACGGAGGCCATGATTGAGGATGGAGAGCTAAACATTAGTTGAGGGAGGGGCATTGGTAGAATGAACTGTCGATATAATGGGACCAATGGAAGAGAAACTGCATATAAGGGGACAATCGATGGAGGTGGCTGCAGATAAGACGGGGCAACTGAAGGGGAAAATATGGATAAGCTTTTAGATTGCACACCTGAAAGAAGCTGTGGAATGTTGAAGATCTTTACTTAACTTATGGATTTTTCTTGAACTTATAATTTACATCGTTTTTTTTAATACGTTTCCAATAAATAAATAGCACTGCTACTTGAAGATTGTATACATGAAGGAAGCTGTTGAATTCTTTGTAGATATTTCACAGCAGAAAATTTTGGTCATTTTCTGATAGAGAAAGCAAAAAAGAGAGTTACATAGTTATATTAGAGGGGCAGAAATCAAAGATATGTCATTTATTGTTTGAGTATGGAGATCTCTGCATATGAAACTTCTGTAATCTCTGTGTATATAACATATAGAGAAAACCATAGGCCTGCAACAGAATTGGAAGTAAGATGCTTCATCAATTCAGTGGGGCTTAGATCTGATTGTGCCTCTTCAATTTTCCTCATCACCAGCCACTATTATTCCACGGATGGGCAAAGGCCTAGTCAACACCCCTTCAATGACAGCTGCGGTAGTGCTGAACTTTGAATGTCTTACCAGCAAACTTTACCATCTCAGCTCTCTATCTTGTGTCTTTGCTTTGCCAGTTCTGTTTACTGTCTCACGGATGCCAATTGGTTATTCTTTTGCTACATCCGTTGTCACGTCATCTTATTTAGTGTCTAGCCTATCTTCATTTGCGTTGATTAATTATTTGTAATCGTTTATGTACGTATTCCTCTCAATTGTGCTTAATTGTTCATATTAGTCTGTATCTGCAGTCATCCTACTGATTCGTTATGGATGCCCCTATCTATTAGTGTTATCTTAGGCATTGCACTTGCGATGACGTTTTGTGCTATACTAAGTTGCATCTCTATTTGTTTTGTTAGAGGCCATGTTTCACATTTGTTAGCCATAGCTGGTACTATGCATTCACTGTATACTCAATAAACATTGTTGAGGTACTCTCTAATATACATCTATCTACATCCAATGATTTACCGATAGGTATTTCCCTGACTCCATAACCTGTATATGTAAATTAATTTAACAGATCTATCATAGAACATCGCCCTCTCATATTTATGTCCTTCTTGGTACCCTATCGTTGAACATCACTTTTGTCTTTTGTATGTTCACCTTAAACCTACTTTTCAGACTTTCTCCATCAAGGTACGTCTAAATATCTTGTTATTTTCTGATTGCTTCTGACGCCATAGAAATCCATCAGCAAATTGGCAAAGTGGTTTAGATATTCTTTGCTTATTTTTATTCCCAATTGTTCTCATTTAGTTTCGCAAAAGATATCTTCAAAGCTCGATGTAAATTAGATTTTCAACCTGAAATTATTAGTTAAGTTGTGATAGAAGACAATAGAAGTGGGATGGCCGTAATGATGATAATTGACAGTATTCCATGTAATGAAATAAATAGATGAACTAGATTACGGACTTTAAACAACCAAGTAATTACAAACATGGCATAGAAAAGATCGGTAGGAGAGTGAAGTCTGGTGTGATATTTGGATGTATGCCTGCCACTGATTTCTGAAGCTCAGTTGCAAGATTAGTCAGGCATCAACTAAACGCCCCTCTTGCATGGTGTTTTGAATTCAAATATCACCCAGAAAAATATTCGTTTTTCTAATTTGACTTATTCACAAACGTTTAGTTGTAGTAAAAAGAATCCGAAAAATCTGAAGATAAATCGCAGAACTTGTTTTAAATTGATTTACAATATTTTTGTTTAATGAAAGTTTAATAAATAATTAGGATTCGAGATACTGAACGACCTCTGAATAACAAACAAAATGCATGAAAGATTTTGATATGAATGGGTTAGCGTATTTAAATTCTTCTTGTGCCTTTTACTGACACCTGTACCTCATTTGCAAGATAGGTCGGGCATTGCCTGTGCCTCCCCTGGCAGAGATGGCCATGAGTTCAATATCCGGCCGGAAATTATTTTTCCTTACAATCTGCGCTGTTAACTTATTCATTCCCAGCAAAGGAGAACTGGAGCTTAGTTTTAATGCGGAATAGAAAATAAAATGATGGTAAATAGTTACAACATTGTTGATGATTTACAATATTTTATCTAATAGAACGAGGAAAAAACAACAACAAATATTGCCTTCCCAATAATGCACTGCCATTTTTAAGAAACGCGGCACAGAAGATATTGGGATAAGGGATGAGTTTAAAATCGGGCTTGCCACATACGCCTGTTGCAAAGTCGTATCAGCGATTAGGAATTAACAAAGATCCCCCACCTGGTATAGAAGGTTGTCAGTTCAATTCTTTATAGGAACTTATTCTTTATTGCAACCCGTGTTGTTATTTATTTACTGTTAGAAGGAAAGTAGGATTTTTGTTGCCAAAAAAGGCTGCAAAAATCCAGATATAGGTAAATAGTAGAAAAACATTATAAAAGATACTGTATATTACTTCATCTCATAAAGTTAATTATCAAATCGAACAATATCTCGTAATTCAATCTGTTTTTTTTTTTCCTGCGAAAATAGTCTAATGATAGATTTTAAGTTTGTTTAATATTTTTGTATTGGAGCTACTTGATATCAACCAAATAGCATACAAATTTGTTCTTCCACAGCAAAGATATGTGGCAACCCTGGCTGTAGGGTTGATGTAAGGTCTCAACGGAGCCCAATCTGACATGACAGTAAAATCTTTCAATCCACGCCTTAATCTGAAGCCTACTCCAAATATCGACATGGTTCAAAAAGAAGGTTTTCAAAAAATGATCACAAGATTGGGGTGAGTGTTGAAAATGGATATCCTATATAAAGAGTATGAATGAGAAACCAAACCCCATACATACACCTATTTGATTTATACTCTCACTTGAACTGATACTTGTAGCTTGGTTGTAAGATCTACTAGGTGTTACCTGAGCAACACCACATCATCGAATGATACTAGTTCGATTGTCATCCAGACATTATTCGTCGCTACAATCTGCGTTGTTAAGTTATTGACTCAATTCCAAGGGAGAACCCAGCCTGAGTTTGATTGCAGTGAAAATATGCAAAATTGAGATGAACGTAGATTGTAGCAAAATATTTTTTAATGATTTACAATATATTTTTCATAAAGTAAATAAATCGATTAATTGGATTATCTGTACTGAATTATCAGTCAATAAGGGACGTGGTGCTGAAGAGACTGGGATAGATGATTTTAAGTGTTTAATTTGGCTCTTGATTGCAACTTACATCTGTAAATCAGTAGCAAAAGCCGGAGGGCATCAATCAAACCATCCTCAAGAAAGGAGTGTCATTAGTTTGATTTTAAGCTGCAATCATCATCATCATCATCATCATCATCATCATCATCGTCATCGTCATCATCATCATCATCATCATCATCATCATCATCAATCTTATAGCGCTCGTTGTTGGACATAAACCTTTGCCAGACCCCTGAATCGTGGATATCGTGATGCGCATTTTATTCAATCTGTAACCGGCGAAGTGAAAACTGGCTTGAGAACAATCGTTGATAAGAAGCAAGAAAAATTGAGATAAAAGTAAATTTTGAATAATAATTGACGAGTCTCCATTGTAGTATCGTGAATTGGATTTTCATCTTGAATTTGTACTTTATTCTGTTCTGCAATGATGATTTAGTCACTAATACAAGCAGTAAAAGGCAACACAATTTGAGGCAATAGTAAAAAGTAACAAAAAACGTTAATAATTATATATATATATATATATATATATATATATATATATATATATATATATATATATATACGTGTGTGTGTGTGTGTGTGTGTGTGGATAGATATTTGATGTCTGATACTGGACAACAATAAATAAAGAACATTGAGAAAAAGAACTGTTGACATGGGATGTCATTAAGTGTCTGACAAGGACTCGTACAAAAAATTGATACCATTAGTTCGGTGGTATGAGTGGTCAGTCATAACTGAGCATTCCTTTAGCATTGGTGGTCGTGAGTTTGTATCTTACCCCGAATTACATTATCGCAAACCACGCAGAGAGTTTATTCAATCAATGAAGGAGAAAAACTGACCTGAACTTCGTTGCACTAAAAAGCAACAGGAGCCTAAATGGAAGTAGACAGTAGTAAAAAAAATCCGAATGCTGATTTATTATACTTCATCAAATAAAATAATTCAGTGAATACAAAATATGAATCGGAAATGTACGCAAAATGGGAATTGGAGTTTGCAAATTGAAATTGTTCAAGGTAAGGTTTTTTTTCTTCATATTTGTATTTCAATAAATTTGTAAAGAATGTGGGCGAAGATTTGGTTCGGAACATTTCCCCCCAAAAATGTAGTACTTATTTTTTTACTAAAAATCATTACGAAAATATCATATCCGTCGAATATATGTATTTTTACTAAAAAAAACTGGGTTAGATAGTTTGGTAAAAGTGTATATCAGGGGTAAGATTTTGTTAGGTAGCTTACTAGGGACAGTATATAGCAGCAAAAAAAAAAAGTTCGTTTGATATGGGGGTGAGAGAATAGAGGGGAAAGTAGGTTTGATAGTTTACATGGAGAGACAACTAGAATTGAAGAGGGATGATTAAGGGGATGGAAAGCAATCTTAGTTCCCAACATCTGGGGAATTTCCACAGGTCCTGATAGTTATAACTATTATCATTATTATCTTTATCATTATTATTATAACTATTATCATTATCGTTAATATTATCATTATTAATGATAATAATAGTAATAATGATAACAATAACAGCAGAAACGACGATGAAAATAATAATAATAATAATAATAATAATAATAATAATAATAATAATAATAATAATAATAATAATAATAATAATATAAATAATAATTCTCACGACTATTTT
Source organism: Thysanoteuthis rhombus (assembly GCA_963457665.1). NCBI lineage: Eukaryota > Metazoa > Mollusca > Cephalopoda > Oegopsida > Thysanoteuthidae > Thysanoteuthis > Thysanoteuthis major. The sequence goes on along the minus strand of OY735198.1, from coordinate 20,112,134 downwards.
CAAGTTTAGTCAATGTTACCCTATCTGGTGGTGTTCAATTGTTGGCTCTGCGCTTGATTTATCTGAGTTGAGTAAACCTTTTTTTGTTTCATATTGAATATATTCGTCCGTACTGTAAGAGGTGATATGACCGATTCGACACTGCATTCATAGCAATAGTCTCAGGCCTGTTGTCTTTATTCCTGCATCAATTGATTTTTTCCCTTCACCACTGACACGAAACCTGCTGTAAAAGATCACGTGACAGCAAATCTCAATAAAAAATTTAGCACTCTCTTCAGTTTTCATGCAGTTTCAGTAATGCTGTGGCCTGGATGATCTTTGTTCCTCCTCATATTTTTTTTAAATTCATGCTAAACACTTACAAACCGGTCCAGGCACTCTAATTACATTTGGCATATCATCCGTGTTTTCGACAGATCTTTCTGTTATTTTGCTAAAACTGGATGTGTGTCTGTTTTTTTCACAATCTTTCAATTCATTTTTTAATCTACAGGAAAAGAAACATCAATTTTCTGACAATTTTTTTCATTCCTTAATAAAAATATGTAGAACTGATCCGGGTCAGGCCTCAATGCGGTTATCCATTCGGAGTATTGAGTCCAAAACTTGTATATTTTCTGTGATTACTTCACATGTTCGAATCTTTGTCGCTTGCACAGTTTATACAATTAGCTCCAGCTGGTTCAGCGAATTGCTGTACTTTTTTCTGTTTTTATGTGATGGAAAGTCCGATACAGAATCCATTAAAAACTCGAATGGCAATGAGTAAGCTATGTTGAAAGAACGCCAGACAATCACTTGACATCACGACTCACACAATGGATCGCTAAAAACATGTGCAGGAAAGTTTCCAGCTGATCATAAGATGACGAGACGATTTGGACCGGATCAGGAGGTATTAGCACCACGACACCTGCGAGATCTTTTGAATCTTGAAGAAGGTGTATGTCCAAAGACAGGCATTTCAAAGCTGGTACTGCTACTGATGATGGTGTTGATCAAAGTTTCATAACTATCTTTACATAGTCGTCAGTTACTATTTGACTGTGTCTCATCTATACCAGTCTATATGTAAGAGGTTATTACAGCCATTTTTGTGAGAGGAAAAAAAAGAAAAATCCAAAAGATAAGGTTTGGGAGAGCTAAACAAGTTTTCATTTTAAAGTAAAATAAAAGGAACAAATGAACCCTGCCTGCGAAAAAAAATGTAATTAAATAAGTAATCTAAAAAATGACACCTCTTGAAAGATAAACTTTGAAATATCTTTACCCGCCGGACGGAGACTGAAAAATGTTCAAATTGAAAAGAAAATTAATTTTCCCTACAATTAATTTCATTCAGCCGTTTCAACACCGAACAATAAATGATTGAAGCAAAATATCAAAGGAAGATTATCTTTAATTTTTAAAAATGGCCGCTGAGCACAGAACTGATTCATGATAATTTGTTTACATTGTTCTGTTGATTGGCTCTTTATGTCTGTTTCTCGTTTTTGATATTTTGTTATGGCTTGATATGATCGACTAACAAAACAGTAAAATTATCTCCAGACAATTCCGCTCCCAGTGTTGTACTTGCCGCTCTAGCTGTAGGTCAGAGCAAGAGGCAGTTTGTCGCTAAAATTGAGGTTTCATTCCTATTGTTTAATCTTGGAGTTGCGAATAATGGTGTATTTCTTTAGCGTATTGATTTATTGATCGATTATTAGCTTCTATATCAATTTCAATACTATCGATTCACACGTAACAGCCACATGAAAAAAATATCTTTGGGGTTGATATTTTTCATGATTTCAATTATTTAATCTATTATTTGATACTTCGTTCTATTAAAAAAAAACAATGTTGGAATAATGGAACCGACTTAAACAAATTTGTAATATTTTTTGATTATTTCATAGATTCAAAAAGACAAAAATTCTTTAAAATCAAATTAGATGTCTATATACATTTTTTTCACGGAAAATAAGATAATATATATAAGTTCACAAATAAACCAACAATTTACTGAAAGAATGGCATAATTTTATGTCTCTTTTTTTTCTTGGGGTTTTGGTATCAGTCCAAAGTAAGACTTTCTTTTTCAGAAACCCTGGAGTTTATTGAAAGAAAGCAATATTTACCGCTTTACGGTTTGACCTCGTATAAAAATACTGTCCTATATTTAGAAGTATTACTAAGTTATAAAATAAGTAGGGTGTATGTGATATAATAAAAACATGAGAAACTATTTACACAGATTCTGAAATGGATTTTTTTCTAGCTTTTCATACTCAAGCAATAAAAACATCATTAAGTACAATTGGTACGTGATTTATTTGTATTTATTTAAGGTTTCAGGAGTTATCACCGTTTTTATGCATCGAATTTATCAACATCTACACATACCTACCTTCATCACTATAAGCACATTATCAGATTCACTGCCAGAATAATAAGTCTCATGAATAGTACATTTCTCACTATATATCTTATCAGCTGATTCAAAGCATTTGAATTTTTTTATATCAAAGGGAAATACACAAAACATAACTGTAATAAAGTCTACTCACGTAAGTAGGTACTTGTTGCGATCAGAGGACAACTACTTAGAACCGAATTCCCAGACAAGAGATTTTTTTGCATATTACTGGTAGGCACCCAAGTTTAATGCATGATGAAATATATTCGACATTGTTGCAAGAACAGATAAAGTACTCATCAATGTCAAACTTGCTCGAATGAAAGTGAAACACCGACTTTGACCATGCTATATATATATATATATATATATATATATATATATATATATATATATATATATATATATATATATATATATATATATAAATATATATATATATATATATTAAATTGTGGCTTTGGTCAGGGATAAAATCCTACAGAGAACAACCAAATAGACGGAACGATTTGTAGTTTCAGAGATCCATCTAAAGAGATAATCACTTGAAGGCCATTCCGACAATCAACCATCAGCACTTACTCAGAGCCGACGAAACATGGCTGTATGAAGTTAGCCCAACGTCATCAGAAGTATGCGAGTCAGATTTCACTTACGTCTAATCTGCTGAATGGTGGCCAGACATTTTGACTGAAAGGAGAAATCTCATGCCTTCTCCAGGTCTTTCTAACCAGAATTCTGGCCAGAATGAAGATTCAGCAATCGAAGACACATTATGTGTCTAATTTCATTTATTTGAGTTGTATTACAATGCTTCTATCGATGCGCAAGATGTATGAGCATCGAGCGATTTGTTTCATTGCAATTCTGAATATAATAAAGGAGAATTGGTTTATGAGTCTATTGCGATAGTAATATACTAGATATATTTTACATTGTATTTTTGCCAACCCCGATTCAAGCATGTAGTATCTCACAAAAATAGGTAGTATGTCTAGTATAGTATCTGGCTTTTGGTTGGGCAATCTCGACATAAATTATTATAGCATCTATCCGAATGACAGTTTTCTCATAATAATTTCATATGTGTATAGAAAAAAATGGTTAATACATATCAATATAGAAATATATATTGCAAACATGCATAAGTGAACGCAGATGAATTAAAAAGTGTCATCTCACTCTTGTAGGCAAACATATCATCATCATCATCATCATTATCATCAGTCTTTTAGCGTCCGTCATTGGACATAGACCTTCCCTAGGATTTGCAACAATTCTCTATCATGGGCGTCACGGAGCCAGTACTTCCTGAACTTGTCTAGCTCGTCTCTCCATCTAACATTTTGCCGGCCTCGATTGCGCAGGTGGTCCCGGGGAATCCATGTTGTGAGTTCATCGATTGTCAGCCATTCTTGCAACATGGCCAGCCCTCCGCCATTTGAGATTTTTTATGGATTCTACGATGTCTCTAACTCTTGTCTTTTCCCGGGTATGCTGTGCTGTTTTGTGGTCTCTCCATGTGAGGCCCAGCATTATTCTTTCATGTGCACGTTGCATGGTTCTCAGCTCACGGGTCTGTCTCTTGGTGAAGTTCCATGTTTCAGCTCCACAAGTGACTATAGGGAGGATGCATTGGTTGTACATCCTTCTCTTTAGGATTAATGGGATCTTATTATTTTTGAAGGTTGAGCTAGCTCTGCCAAAAGCTTGCCATCCTAGTGTGATTCTTCGCTTGATTTCTTCTTTTGAGGGTCTCATGGAGATTCGTTGCCCTAGGTAGATGTAGTGGTCTACTTTCTCGAGTTCTGTGTCCTCGATTTCGATCTTAGTGTTTTTATCTCCAATAAATTCCTGCAGAAATAGTAAAAGTTCTTTCGTCTTCATCATATCTTGGTGCCAGCCTTTTGTCTTGTTTAGAAATCGTATGTTCATGATTGTACAATGAGGTCTCCAAAAGTTTTTGCGCAATACAACATTGATCTCCCTCCTATCGAGGTAATAAACATGATATACTTACGCTGACACAACACACGGCCTTATCTACGTAAACACCATTTTTGATAACTGTCTTTCGCCATGCATCACTTAGTTTAGTCTTGCCTTTTCTGCAATTTAATACGACAGAATTTTCAACTTGAACTCTAGTAAACTGATGAATATAATGTGGTCTTGTGAAGTTTGTCCTTTTAGAAAATCAGTGAAGTGTCATAACACAAAGATGTATCTTGTTTTAAAATCTACATCTATATTTCTCAGTGTAACAGCCCTTCATAAACCAACAGAACTCATTCTCAGTGAGGACTATTCTGTATATAACATTCATGGATCTAATATGCTTTGCCTAATGTTATGCTGATGATACTCCAAAAACGTGTTTTTTTCTTTCTGTAAGGACAAATGGGGACCGTGCAAGGCTGGCGTTCTGATGTTTTCTTTCTTGGAAAACTACTGTTTTTTGTTTAACAGTGTAATATTAAACCCTTTTAGGTTGTGAAATGTACTTCTTAAAAATATCAATTGATATTTGCTGTATTTTTTATTTCAAAGTATGATTGACAAACAGATCAGGCATATCGTTAACTTGGATCTCCTGAGCCATTGTCCATTGCTGTTACCATTGAGTCGAAGGTGCTGCCGATGATGAGTGTGAATGCTTGTAATCGCACTGCACACTGCGATCAAAATCGACCTGTCAGCTAGCTGGCTGCTTTGGTCCCTATGGTATTCACCAGGAACCGAATCACCGTAAGAATTCTGATGAAATGCCAACGACTTCTTTTAGACAAATGTAACAGAAGTATCTCAAATAAATAGGAAAGTAAAGACGGTCAAGAAACCCTTCAGAAATAAAGGTCAAGTCAAGGATGAAATACAGTAAAAAACAAATTCGACTTGTGTCAAGAATAAACTGGCGACAAGTCTCCCAAATTGCAAACTTCTATCAGTTACAAAAATTGTATTCCTATTTCACTGAAGTGATCATAATTGAACTTGAAAAATACCCGTAAAACTGACGATTCAAATAATAATAAAATATTTCAATGCTTTAAATTTTGAGTGTAAAAATATTCATAATGTTTAAATTGATAGTTATTGCTCGTATGAATGTATTTCACTCTGCTGGTGATGCTTGTATCTGAATTATAAAAATGGCTTACATAATAAGAGTTCTTGATACTAATATTTTGGGGAAAACAGCAATGATACCTCAGAAGGAAATTTGCAAAATGTACGAAGACCAGAAAAATTTGCAGCTGTGCCTACAAAACATTTTGACCAAATTCCTTTATAGATATAACAGCGTTTTTTTTCCTTTACGGAAATATGTTCAACGCTTCTTGTTGTGGTTGGAGGAGAGAACGTTTAAACACTGCTTTGGGTATAACAGGTGAATTTTGATGAATCGAATAGATTTGTGGTTTTCAATCATGATAAGAAGTGATCAAATATCGAACGATTGGACACTTTGACTTGGAAAGAACAATACACTTTCTCTCCTATGGATAATAATATTCCATTGGATTACCAAAGCCATCTTAATCGAGTAACTATTAAACCACAAAGAGGTGGAAACTACCCGTTTAACACTCCTTCCCTCTAAAATTCTAAAAATCGGAAATGATAATGACAGAATCTTTGTTAATCTATAAATAATTCATTAAAATTCCTTTTGATATTTTCGAACTTAACATTCGATAATCACTGATGGAGAGTATATATATATATATATATATATATATATATATATATATATATATATATATATATATATATATATATATATATGCACGTGTACTTATGTGTGTATGGGGGTATCGGTCACCAGTTTTCTATTGCAGATAGCTGAAACCGTCCCTCGGTATTATTACGAGAATATAAATCTCTATATATTCCCGGTGCCCCATTCCCAAAATACCAGACGGAAATTGATTTCTATTTGTAATTCACCAAACTTCGAAATCCATAAAGAAATGCTTGACTGAGATTATTTCTTCTCGTCATCTGGTCTACGAATAGTTGATGTCTGCTTCGTCAGGAATGGCCGATGCCTTATTCTTTTCATCCATCAGCAAATCCTAAAAAAGATAAGAACGACATTAATGCTTATCGAGAAGAATAACTAAATAAAAGAAAATCGGGATCTTTTTCAAACCCAATGTAATCGTAGTGAACCTGGAAATAGCTTGCGCATGTGTAATCCGATATTCATGAGCCAGAGTTTGGTACTGGAATTATCTTATACCTATATATTTCCAGAATGTTGTCTGCGTTTTAGTTGTTTGCAACGTAAACTCTTGTAATCATTTGTTTCCTTGTCTGTTCCCAGGTGTACATTGGCATTTGTATTTGTTTGGAAAAGTGGAAGAGAGCTTATGGGCTGATATTTGGAAAACATTGCGATGTTTGCTTTGTTGGTGACACGGTCTTATCCGGTTTTCAGTCAGAGATCTGCCTGGACGGGTTTGGTCTTTCGATCGACTTCAGAGATAAAAGTCTGATCGGAAAAACAAATGGTCGAACGAAAATAACGCTAAACGGGTGAGCTGTTCGGAAAGATTAAGTTGTCCGTCTCTGAAACAAACAGACATTTTTTTTCTGATAGGACACACAAACACACATAACTACACACGATTTAACCGTCAAATTGTTTGGTTTATACAGTTCACAGATACATATATATAGTTCATATATATATATATATATACATATATATATATATATATATATATACATATATATATATATATATATATATATATATATATATATATATATATATATATATATATATATATATGGTTCATATATATGTATATATGCTAATATACATGTGTGTGTGTGTGGTTGGGGAGAGATGTTCAATGATTTACACTTGTAGATACTTGCGTTTGAGGAGATTTTTTCACAGACTCACGCACGCACACACACATATAGATATATATTTGGGTGTGTGTATGTGAGTGTGTGCACGTGTGTGTGTGGGTGCATATATATGTATGTATCATTTCTGATTTTAGGGGTTGCTTTATCTATGGTACAGGACGGAATAAATTTCGTGAATTGACCACAAATAGATGGATAGAAAATTCTTTTTAACCGTCATGTTAGCCGTCAATAGAAATTTTGACAGCATGCTTGCGGGGGGGGGTCAATTCGAACATTTTTAAAAGGGATTATCAATGAATGAGTTGCATCTTATCTTCTTTTGTGCAGTGATCACTGAAAGTCTTAAAAAAGTAAGTACAAACCAAGCATGGAATCTGAATGGACACAGAGTGAGGGATCAATGAAGCAAATACACTGTAAATCGACCAACAACTGGAAAACCTATTTTTGGCAATTGAATTTAAAAAATATGTTTCCCTGGGACAAATAACGAGTAGAATAGTTTATCTCCATTCAAAACTGATAACTTTCTTGTCTGATTTTAATAAGAACATAGATATTTACAATCTGTGAGCACGTTTACATACTTCATACATCATCAGAATTCATGCGATTATCTATCCATCTATCTTTAGAAATATATATATTTATCACAAATTTGGATGGAACCATCACCAGTAGACAACAAATATATCTAATTGTATACACACGAAGAGATTTATTTAAAGATACACACGTACATTATATATATGCCTATGTATGTGTGTGCAGGAATATAGCTAGTTATTGGCAATATGGCCGATGACTTGGGTCCCAAGTAATGTCAAGCGCCGTGTCAGGCCATAACCGAAGCTGACTTTCTGTTTGAATGGTGCATAAATGAAGAAAAGTTAGTTATCTAACCAGACATAATCGATATCCGATTTGAGCAATGTAATCATCTCATTTTATGAGATGTCCGTCTACACGGGACACCCGCTGTTATGCGATAGTTAGTAAGCTAGTCTCATTAAATTAAAATTGACCTTGGATCATCATCATCATCATCATCATCATCAGCAGCAGCAGCAGCAGCGGCCTGCTAACTTCTGTCGTTGGACAAACATCTTCCAAAAAATTCACAAAACATCATGCTTGTCATTGTGCAGATAGATTTTAAATTATTATGTACCGAATTATTTTTTTAATGATCATTTCAGCTTATTAAAATTCCAGATATCATCCCTGGGTATCATCGATGTTAGCCGTAATGTCCGGCGGTTGTTTGATGTCCGTGATACACTCATTCAAATATGCTAATGGATTTTATGACAACTCCTCTCTCCTCAATGTAACCTCTCCTTGGGATGATGACCGTGATCTTCTCTCGAGTATGTTGGATAGATTTTAGTTTGAGGTCATATTTTTTCTTTCGAATCTACGTTTCAACTCCATAGATTGGATCAAAAGACCGAAAAAGGCCCATTATTTTGAACTTCTGAAAAGAATTTATGAACACTCAAGATGCAACGATATTTATCATGTGTTTTACACGGAATAATTCTCAACTATGATTCTTAGATGTGTCTTGTACTAACTAAGCCAGGCAAACTGTATTATATCAATTGTAGCATCTGGGCAGATGTAGCTCTCCCTTTAGGATCAGAGAAACATACCTAGTTGCTGCAAGTTCATACTCCACTCTTACTTTTATTCAAGAAACGAAATATTTTTTTCGTTCTCAGCTTCGATAGAAAATAGTGCATACGGTAATTTAGCAAAAAGAGAAGAGATAAAAAAGGTTAGGGTCACTTCAGCCCCTTCAGGCCAAAAAGATTAGCGTGGGTCATGGGCCATGGGCCACCATGGCAGAATAGTTTCGAAACTAGACACTCTCTCCTCTCCTCACTCGATAAGTATCGCCCCCTTCTCTCCCTCTCTCTTTCAATTTCTCTCACTCCTTTTCTCTTTGCCAATAACCAAATGCTGCGGGCTACTTGGAAGAAGGATATAAAACTATTGGATCCTTCTGATAGTCATCTATGGAGCTGAAATATGGAACCTAACCAAAATATCGACCCTTAAGCTGAGGACTATGCTACAGGCACGAGATAATCACATTCAACATAACATGGATAGATCAATAGACAGCATAGCAGATAAGAGAAAAACAGGGGTCAGGAATACCATGGAAGCCAGTAGAAAACTGGACATATTCAAATGTTAGAAAATTGCTGGAAATCACAACTCACAATGTGAATCCCCATGGATCATGTGAAAACAACCGGTTATATACAAGAATGTGGGATGAACTAAATAAGTTCAGAAATTATTTGCCCATGAAAGAGAGGTCTACCAAATCGTGGGGGAGGTCAAATTTTCAACGACAGATGCTATAAGGCTGCAGCTGATGATTATAATTTTTATCAGTCGCCCTGTTTTACGTTACCCCAAATAAACCCTGAAACCAATATCCACCGATAAGAAATGCTCTCTAAGCAAGTCCGTTATATCCCTGATTGCGTACAAATGGTGCATAGAATATGTTATGGAAGGCTAAGAGTCTTTGAAAGCGGGCAAAATAATGATTCAGAATACTATGTTGAGTTAATAGAAAATTGCACACTTTGGAAAAGTGCCAACCGGAATTTGTTTCTTCATTACATATTGACTCAAAGACGATGAATGCTCAATTAGATTTACACACAACACATGAACCTCTCAGCTGCAGAATGACCACAAATAATCTAAACAATTCTATTTTACAGAAAATATTTATGTGTGGGTAGAAACTACTAAACGGTGGTTTTCATGTTTTTTCTATCAATTTCATTTTAAAATAACATTGAACAGTTTTTCTGTTTATACAATTGCATTAACTCATTGCGCAGGTAAGCATTTTTTCTTTCTGGTTATAATGTTTAGTGGATGGAGTAATTTATTTCTATTGTTGTCGCAATCTTGTTCTTCATGATTACATTTTTACGTTATCTTTTATTGGTTTTTCCCTATTCAACTTCTGTGTATTTATATCACAGAACGAATTGAAGCATCTCCTTCAATTCATCATCATCACCATCAACATCGTTGTCATCATTATCATCCATCTTTTTGTTATTATTATTATTATTATTGTTATTATTATTATTATCCTTATTATTATTATTACGCGTCGAAGTACATTGTGCCTTCAATACCTTGACAGTAATTGCTTTTAATGTCTTTTCTGTGAAAGCTACTTAAAGACGTGTCTGGCTATCGGTAGGTAGAGTAGCTAAACTTTCGCATGGAAGCGACGAGTTGAATAGGGTGTGTTCGAAGCCCTCAGGCATGTAATTAACCGCAGTTGCTCTTCTCCCGACCCGTTTTATCTTGATTTCTTTTTGTGTTTCCCTTGTTCTGCCTCTTCTACCTTGTCTTTACACTACGCAGCTTCGTCGTCCATCATGTCTCGTCTGATCTATCCAATTTTTTTTTCATTTTAAGTCATTTTCTGTTCGTCAGAATTTATTTTTCTTGTGAGTGCGGAGTCTTAATTATTTGGAGGTCTTAGTATTATCGAATTTTTGTATAACCTGAGAATATCTCCAGAAATAAATGCAAATCTACTAAACTATTATCATAAAAATATTTTGAATGGATGGCCAAAGTAATTTAATCATTTACATTTAGTCATTAAAAAAAGAAATCGGGGACTATTTAGAAGTTGATATTGGCGCCTTCCTCTTTGGTCGCACACCCCATTTTGGCAAACATATCGTGTGGCTATCTATTAGCTTATTGTAACCGACAGTTAGTATTTTCCCCTACTTTTTTCCTTCAAATTAGTCTAGGCATTCTTGTCATGTGTTGTATGTATTGGAAGCCTTCTGGTTTTCCCCGATTTCTTTTTTATATTTTCAATTGAGTTGGAAGTAAAACTTTGGTATGATTGAGATCACCATCGGGTCTGGTAGTTAAATATTAAACCGAGTAAGTACCCAGGAAGCAGGCGTAAGAAGTAGATTGTAATTGCTAAGATGAGTTTAGTTGAACACTTGGAGATATTTAGTTGAGCAATAGGGATGATTTTCTGAAAAGAAAGAAATCTCCTCACTACACTGAAAGTTCGCAGAATGATAACAATAAAAAAAAGAAACATTTACAAGATTTCGAAAAAAAATCAATCCTGGCCAAACGTTTTTTCTTCCTCTGATGAATTGATTATATCTATTGCCTCTTTTAGTTCCTCTAAGATTCCATTTCATTTTTTGAACAACGTATCAGCAAAACAGGTTTTTAAAAAATATATCTTTTAATGCCCGAGTTGGTAGTTACTTCTCAACCCTCAAATGTTTTTGATTTGAAAAGCCAGAATCAGGATGTATGAAAATTCGTTACGATCAGATAAATATTTCACCCCAGTACGAAAACTTAATCTTGGTTTTGCTCTGTTAGTTTGGTTGTTTCAAACTTCCGAGAAAAATTCATTGTAGCAAGTATTGCACCCAGGACAAATAATCTGTAATATGATAAACTTAAAGAAAAGAAGTACTTGAATGCAAAATCATATATTTATATATAACACAAGCCTCCATTAAAATAGTAACAATATACATTCACTTATTTCATTGCTGACATTTCTATATTTCAAAATTAAATTCTATTATATTCTTTAAACCGTGAAACCTTAACATCTCTTTCCAAACCTTCCTACAAATCTTATAAGATGAAAAATTACAAGGGTTATTCCAAATCCTCTTTTTGAGGAAATTATATTTTGATAGGATTTTTTTGAACAAATTAATTACCAACATCATGATGTCAGATTTTTTTCTTTATTTTTGGAATCACAGTCAGATTTATAAGTATGATTATAGCTTTTTTTATATGATTTTTTTTCCAATGTTGTTTTTCTCTTCCACGCATTACTGGACAATGTAACTTCCTTCACGCTACTTTCCCCCATAACTTACTCATCGATGCTTAGCTCAAACCGTGGGTCCTGGAACTCATATACAAAACAAAATGTGTATATGATTTCAATGAGTGCACAGATATTACATTTTAGGTGGACAGACAGACAGAGAGGGAGACAGAGACAGAGGGAGATCTACAATGTTCAGATTCGAGTTCTGTTCATGCGCATCATTTGATTCAAATATTAAAACAGACACACATACACATACATTTATGCACCCACACACTCATGGTCAAATTCAAAAAAGATTAATGTTGATCTTCATGAAACCAATGAACCCAAAATAAGCTGACAGGAAAAAATTACCGTGTTTGTCAAAGTGAGATGTAAAGTAGAGTATGATGAAATTTAATATAATTACGATTCGATATATTTTTTGTTTACTTGTACTAGTATCCATTTTGTTGCAAGAACTACTCTCTAAAGTACTGACAAGGGCTCCATGAAACCTTAATTGGGGCCTGAAATAGAAGCTTAAAAAATGTAGTTCTTGAAATTCAGGATCATCATCATCATCCTTTCAACGTTCGAGATTTGCCAGGCCTCTCGGTTGTGTGAGTCAATAATGTATGAACTTGAGTAATTTGTCACGCGCACTCATTTTCTTCCGGACACGGTTCACCATATGATCTCCAGGGATTCTAGTTTTGATGTCTGTTTGCTGTCTACCATTATTGCTTATCGTCATCTGAGCTCTCAAATGGATTTTGTGACGTCTCTGTCTCCTGTTTTTTCTTTTGTATAATTTTCTTGTGATCTCTTCATCTAAATGTCTCCAGAGAATGCTGCCTGCTCCTTATTAAGAAAGTCAATCTTTTGGTTAAGTTCTATCCGTTCCTGCAGGGTCCCTTAATTTGATGACCCCGATTCTACGATACTTCGGCTATTGTCATCGGTTTTTTTTTAGTTGTCACAAGACGGGTGATTTACACGCATGAAGCAAGAGTCTCATTTGTTTTTATCCGGTTATCGGGAGAATTGAAATGCAGAGGATTAGATCCTTCCTGGAATGGTTGAAAACATTGCCATGTCAATGTCAGTTCGAAAATAGCTTTTCCCTGGGGACAAACACTCAGAAAAAACGACAGACAGAACATTCTACTTTAAAATCGTTAGACAGGAGACACACTAAATTGACTCACGTGCCTCCGTTGTTTTAAAATCGATTTCATTACTAATATGTCCGAAATATTCAAGTCTTCAGCATTTTGGAATATTAAAACATACACTAAAGCACACTTGCGGTAGCACTGCCAGGCGTGCATGCACACATGCACACACACACACACACACACACACAAACACACACAAACACACGCACACTAATATATGCATATATATGAGTGAATGAAAGAGAGAAAGAGGGACAGAGACAGAGACTGAGAGACAGAGAGACAGAGAAAATCGAGAAAGCTTTTCAACTTCAAACACTGAACATTAAAAAAACCTTTTCAAAAATAATTTTGTGACACTTTAGTCACTTATTTGCCAATATTTGTCAATGCTGTTTATGTTTTGTTTATTCGGTGATTTTTCCTAATTTTAGGTTTTTTTTTTATTATTGTACAATTCGAAAATTTTCTTTTATTGGTACCATCAATTGATTACCATGTAACAGTTTCGGGGATTTGAGAAAAAACAAAAACGCAGTTATATTAACATGGCACTCCAGCAGTATTGAATCTAACCCGACTTTTGTTTCAGTAATGATCTTGATACATAGCTCATGCAATACGTGTAGTTAGTTTCTCTATATAGGGTGGACAACTAGTCTAAAAAGCTCTACAGCTTTAAAATCTAAGCACCATCTCGCTTCCAACAATCTCTCTTTATCAAATCATCGAATAAATCAAGTTTTTATACAAAACGGAAATGGAACCAAAACCATGGGCTATTCCATTGATAAAGTTCTATAAATATTGGTATTGCGTGGTCAATCTCCCTCCTACTACTTATCAGTCAAACAAAAAAACAGAGCCAAATTTTTCGTCCTTGTCAATACAATGACCTTTCACGTAGACATATCTTGGTTATCCAATTCCCCTAACAATTCACATCTATTTATATTAATATACATTATTCATTTATTCTATTGTTATACCCTTGTTAACATATTCCTTGATTTTCGTTATTATTTAATTACGGTGAAGCTGATATGTTTTGAAGGTACCAGGTTGTCTAGTCAGCACTCTATCATATTGTTTGAAATCTTACTAATTTCACCGCTTCGGTTGAACATTCATATACCTAAAAGAGCGATCTTCGGTATAAGCAATAAATCTCGATGTACTAAGTGCTATCCACAAATATTCTGATAATATGGCTCCATAAAATATATAAGATTGTATACGATTCGTTGTAAATGGCATTCGTACTATACTGAACAGAGATATCTCATTTATCAAACAGTTTATAGACAAATATTTATCCTCGATTTCAATATCCACATCTAAGAATGCTGCACGCATTCTATTATGCTCACATTTTAGTTTGAAATTCTTAGGGAATATAGCACCACACGAATTTCAATGATCAGATCACCAATAAAACAGGTTCAGGCTTAAAATGCATTAGTTCTAATTAACGACAAGATCAATACATATTCATGTCTGTGAATACAAGTTTGCCTAATAAGGCACAGGATCAGTTCCCAAAGAGATGTCTATAATCTGATGAAATAACTCAGTACATTTCTTTAAGTAACATTCCCACCTGAGGTGGTTGACAATCGTGTTTCGTGTAAAACACATAACGCGTTGCCTCCTTTGGTCTAATACGAGCCATCTTTAGAGTTTGTAAACCCAATATATCAACTTTTTCCTCCTGCAAATGCCAAATTTATTATTTTATTCTATTTTTAATAAGATATTTTTGATAAGATATCCATAAATAATAAAAAATCAAAGAGAACAAAAATCGAAGGTTAATATAGATTCAGCCCCTTTCATAATTAATAATTCATAATATTAAATGTTTCTTTAACAGACATAACATTCATCTAGTTCACCGAAGAGATTTATTATACAATTTATCTTTGATTTAGGATTTCTGCATTGGATAGTATATTAATTTGTAAGCTGTAGAAACAGCTTTGCAAAAACACTCAGTGTTACAAACTCGATAGGGTACAATGGAAAGAGCATCTGATACATAATTGTGTTCCTATCAAACCTACTTCAGACATCATCATTTCAAGATGATATTTTTGTACATATAGATGTTATGTTATTCATTGCTTCATCAGTCGAGATTAAAACACATTTATTTTTGAGTCCAGATAGATCTGATAACACTTGATAATTCTTAATTATCGGACTTTTTTCTGAGTGTGTTTGAAGCATTCCACCAGTTTGATTTTTTTATTTGCAAATCCGAGTAATTTCCTCGGCAAAGACACAATAAAAATATATAGGGCTTGTTATCTCATTCAAATATTTTCCATAATTGAAACACTTTTTCCCTATGATATTGCCCTCTTGTGAGGAACTTTCTCAACTTAAAGTTTTCACAATGTCTGGTTCATCTGTTGATATTTCGCCCAAAGTTTTTTCAAAACGTTTGTAAAGCCTGGCACTAGCATTTTGCAATCCGAATTTCACCATTTTTATCCATGGTGAAAGATTCTCCTGGTTGCCCATACTTCATAATATTTTGTATTTTTGGTAACCTAAATGTTACTCGTGGATTATCCTCTTTTTTTCCTAATGCAATCGGTAGAGTGTGCAGGATTTTTTTGAGATTAGATATTTTAGGTAAATTGTATCACTGAATCCTTAATTTTTATGAAAAAAAGACACTCCAATCCCTCCTTCTAAATATGCCGTTTATATAATTTTTTGTCAATTATATCTAATATATATTCGTACCATTGATGTAATATTATCATCCTTTATATCAATTCAGATATTTTTGTTGGATTAGTGAATTTCCTAATGTACTTGCACTAAGCAGGAACATCATCAAGTGTACATTCTTGGACAAAAAAATCGATTCTTTTGTTCGCATTCATACGAGAACGGTCAGGGTGATCTCTAGATTGGGGTGGTGAAGAGAAAAATTCACTAACATATTCTTCCATCCAATAAGTGCTTTTCATGTTGACTTTAACATTTACTCCGAAAGGATATATAATATGCATGGTTACAATAATATCATCTTCTTTCTGTTGTATTATTTTACACTTTACATCATTTATCCTGCCAAAGCTGTTATATGCACTTGAACTTTCTCAGTTCTCTTAATTGAAAAAGAGAAATTGGTACAAACCTTTCGACATTGGCAAAAATATGCTGACCAACCTAGCACTCGTTTCAGGTACATACATACGTTCATTCAAAGAAAGCACAGTGCTATGGACGCACCGTATATATATATATATATATATATATATATATATATATATATATATATATATATATATATATATATATATATATATACATACATATATATATATATATATATATATATATATATATATATATATATAGAGAGAGAGAGAGAGAGAGAGAGAGAGAGAGAGAGAGAGAAAGAGAGAGAGGGAGAGAGAAATACATAGAAAGACGGATGTAGATATATGTGATATCTATGGAACAGTGATTTCTAGAATGACCTCACGAATTCCGATGCAAAATGCCGGGATGAATAGAAGAAGTGAAACGGATATCCAAGAAATAAAAAAAAAAAAAACGTGAAAAGCAAGAATTTAGAAACGAAAGATTTTTTGAAGCACTCAATAAAACCATTACGAGACCAAAATCTTTTGACCAATATCTTTTGGCAGCATGCTGTTTTAGGGTGATCAATTGGAAAACAAGTGATCATCGAAAAGTTACATCTCCTGACTTTTAGGAGGTGGGCACAAAATAGTCCGATTTTTCAAAACATAAGTGCGTGTATGAAGCTGGATACAAACTAAGGGGCAGCCTTAGCTTAAACTTACATTGCAAATTCCAAAGAAGTAAATGGAGAGGATTGGGGAGGCAAAATGAAAAATGGAAGTGAGTTTTGAAATTAGAAGGAAAGAAGAAAAGTCAGATGCTTTGTAATGCTTTCGAAAGGAAAAGGGGGGGGGAGAAAAGGGGGAGGAAAAATAAGGGTGGGAGGGGATACGTGAGAAAAGTAAGAAAAAAGAATAGAGAGTCATACAGATGAAGGTGAAAAGAAATGTAAAGTGACTAATGAAGGAGGGAAAATGAGGAAAGAAAAGAAATGGTGTGTGTGTGGGGGGAGAAATACATAAATAGAAAATGCAACGAAGATTAGGAGAGAGAAGAGGATCGATCTGACGAAAGAGCAAAACAAAGAAGGAATGTTCGAGAGAAGAAAGGAGTGAAGAAAAAATGAAGCGAAGATGCAATATGGGGGAAGTACAGGTGAAAGAGGAAGGCTGATACCTAGAAAGAAAAGAATAACAAGACTGATTGCTGCCGGGGAAAAATTCACCCTGACTTGAGATGAGTACTGCATCTTTTGTCTTTTATGAAGAATTAATAAATGCTGTCTTGTTAGTATGAATGTATTCATCAGTTTTAAATAAGCCCTTTGGTACCTGTATAGTTTGTGAATGACTCATAAATTTAGCTCAGTTGGTAAGAATTCAGCTCCCAATCGGTTGGTCGTGGTTTCAAACCAGTGTATATGATTGTTTATTCCAATCTTCGAATTTCTTGAGCATTGTTCTTATGGTTCTTGTTATGGAAGGAAAGCAAATTTGACTTCAGACTCAGACTGGAGTTTTGTAGTAGAAAGGAAAAAACTAAAAAACAAAGATGGAAAGGGAGAAAACATAAGTGTGGGAATAAAAGGAGAGAAAGGGACAATACAGGAAAAGAATTGCCCAAAGGAAATCACAAAGGAAAAGCGTGCAAAGCAAACTGAAGTCAGATTCAATAAAATAAAGGAGAGAAGAAGACTGAATACGTCGGTATTCTGTGCATCGATAAAGACAGGTTTGGTCTAGCTTTTCTACTTGTATTGGAATAGATTTTTGTCCGTTTTCACTTCCGTCTATATTTGAGGCTACTCAACTCACCAGAACAGGAATGCATGTGCGTGTGTCCTTCTGTGTGGGCACTTATATCTGCCCAGACTAGTAAACATAAGAAAATCTATGTGTAAGTATTTCTCCCTTTCTTTGTACTTTTTTCCTTTCCTTTTTATAATGTCTGTAGTTTTGTACTAGTTTTGCAAAATACTATCGACAAAATAGGTTTTCTGTCTTATAATACGAAAAATCAAGTTCCGACCGAACGGAATTACTTTTCTTTCACGGGTATTTATATCGGTTGAACCTAAGTTTCTTAAAATAAAAGTGATTTTAAATTAGTTTGGAATGATTCTCGAAATAACTTATATATTTGTGATGGCATTTTTAACCAACGGCTTATGTTATATATATATATATATATATATATATATATATATATATATATATA